>CM059432.1:137798042-138365542 GCA_030390025.1 Squalus acanthias | reverse complement strand
CAGCAATGAACAGGATGTGGATGGAAAGCAAGATTAACCATCCCCTTTAAGAACTGGCCCGTGCCATTGTGTGTGTGTGCCATTGCTGACTGACATTACATGAGCTTCGCCAGCGCTCCGAGTTAGCGCCTCACTCCTTGGCCTTTGCGCCTTAAGAGAGGTGTGCAGCGCCTGCTTTAGCGCTCCACTCACCTCCCGGGGCGGTAAAAGTGAAGTTTCCTGTCAGTGCCGATAATTAGCGCCAGGCGCTAATATTTGCGTCCGGACGATATTTGCGCCCCAAATGGGGCGCGACCTAATTTCTACCCCATAGTGTTCACACTGCCACCTCAGAGGAAATAAGCTAACTCAGTATAGACAGAGCTGTTAAAGTCCATGGCTTGGGCCTTTCTCCCCAACACTTACTCTTGTGTTTCCCCTGCTGCACCCCTCACTTCTTGACCTCCAGGAGAATGTTGGGAGGGTAAGTTGGAGAGGGATATCCTGTCTGGGTAGCGCTTTATACCGGCAAACCCTCAACAAAAGAGGGTTTTGGTGGCGGTCTGAGATTGCAAGCCTGTTCTCTCAGCAAAAGAAATGAGGCTTCAGGAGGATTTAAAAACATGGAGAGAAATGAAGAGATCAGAAGATAAATGAAGATGAGAAAGGCCATGCCTGCCTGTCCCAGTTCAACGCAATGCTTCCTCCATTACAGCAGTTAACTCTTCCTTAAGTGATTCCGGGATTTTTTACCTTCACTTCCCTACCTGGAAATCCATTGCATGAGTTGATTGCTCTGTCTGAGGAAGAGCTTGCTGACATCCGTCCTAAATCTGCCTTTCACCAGGTTGAACTAGTGACCTTCAGATCCTACCGCTGTAGGAATGGACAGGTCAAGGAACATAAGGTTGATTGGTTATTGTCAGCTTGATGAGTTTTAGACTGGAGGGAGACAAGGCCAGTCAGCCACGAGCGGCTTATCCCAACTGGCCAATTTCTTTAAGAGACAGGACGTTGTCCAAAGCTACAGTGATTAAGGTGAGGCTGGTCGACCATGAGCTGCTTATCTCAACACCGCATTCTTCCTAAATTCTTTTAAAGACGTTACCCAAGATGACAACATTTTAGTTTTAAATGTTTTCATTGCCAGGCAGTATAATTAAAGTTATAGGTACACCATATCTTGCTCGAATCTTCCTTGATCTGTCCAGTCTTACACTGCCGCGGTGGAACTCTTTTTTACAAATGTAATAATTCAGGAGGGGGAGAAAAGGGTTGCGGTTCATTCAGATATTACTACATTTAGTTTGATTGTTTTTTGATGGTCTGCTTATTTTTCTATCGTTTTACTACCTCGTCGTCACCTTGAGAAAATTATCGATACTTTGCAGATTTGATATGCGAAGAAACTTTGGCCAAATAGCTGCAAGAGAAATGATGTATTGAAAAGTTCAGAACGTTTTATTGTGGCGCGCAGTCTACTTACTATGAACTCACTCAGTTCAGTGTTTGAAAGGCACATTGACCTATTAGTGCATATACCACAGAGCAGAAAGCTGATGAATAGTATCCAGAGCCTTTCTTGTGCATTCAGGAGTCTCTTATAGAACCATGGAATAGTACAGCACAGAAGGAGGCCATTCGGCCCATTGAGTCTGCGCCAGCTCTTTCGAAGAGCAACCCAGTTAGTCCCACTCCCCCCCGCCACCCCCGCTCTTTCCCCATATCTCTGCAATTTTTTTCCCCGTCATGTATTTACCCAATTCCCTTTTGAAGGCTACTATTGAATCTGTATCCACCACCCTATCAGGCAGCGCATTCCAAATCCTAACTACTTGTTGCGTAAAAAAGTTTTTCCTCATGTCGTCCCCGGGTTCTTTTGCCAATCACCTTAAATCTGTGCCCTCTCGTTCTCGACCCTTCAGCCATTGGAAATAGTTTCTCTTTATTTACTCTGTGTAAATCCTTCATGATTTTAAAGACTTACATTGATCTTACACTGAAGGGCTCCTGTTAGGCATTCCCTGAACTGGCACTACTTTGTGCAGTTTTATTGGAGAGTCGCTGATTGCAATGCTTCCTGGCAGAATTCTACCTACGAGCCCTGACCCATCTCTTAGACTTATTGATGTCTTCAGGAGGGAATCCTGTAATCCTCTTAAAAGAAAGAAAGACTTGCTTTTATATAGCACCTTTCATGACCTCAGGACACCCCAAAGCGCTTTACAGCCAATGAAGTACTTTTGAAGTGTAGTCACTGTTGTAATGTAGGAAATGCGGCAGCCAATTTGCGCACAGCAAGCTCCCACAGACAGCAATGTGATAATGACCAGATAATCTGTTTTAGTGATGTTGGTTGAGGGATAAATATTGGCCCAGGACACCGGGGAGAACTCCCCAGCTCCTCTTCGTAAAGTGCCGTGGGATCTTTTACATTCACCTGAGAGGGGCAGACGAGGCCTCGATTTAGCGTCTCATCTGAAAATTGGCATCTCCAACAGTGCCGCACTCCCCCAGTACTGCCGTTGGATTATGTGTCAGCCTAGATTTTTGTGCTCAAGTCTCTGGAGTGGGACTTGAACCCACGACCTTCTGACCCAGAGGCGAGGGTGCCCCATCTTCTGCCCAGCACCACCCCCATCATTACAAGTCTAGGAATGAGATCATGGAATGAAATGGGGGCTGGGCAGAAATGGTATACACACCTGCCCAACCCAAGATTGTTTTCAATCTGCCAGTTGGTACCAAAATCAATGGTTTTCTTTCATAAGGAATTGATAAAATGCCATTTGATTTTTGTTCCCACAATGTGCTCTTAATGCCACTGTAATTACTGTTGTAGTCTGTTGGGGGTTAGCAGGGCAGTATAACTCATGGGGGCAAAGAGTTAACAGAGTGGATCCTGTGTTTGTCCTCTTGACTCCTCTGCAGTATTAGGATATATCCGGTTCCGCCCCCCCACCTCCCAGATTAAACTGTGTATCTACAGGTTAAGTAAGCAGAATCTATGCTCGTCATATATCAGTTGGCTGTGTGGCAACTGTAAATACAGACACTAATGGCCCTATTAATCTAGTGCATACAGCAGGAGCTGTTTTTCATTCAACAAGTATAATTTGAAAATACGCAGGCATGTAATAAGGTTATTTGTATTGTCTGCCAATTTTCATTAGCCACTGTTTGAGACCTCTTAGTTCATAATCTGGTAGAGAGTGACCATTTATATATATATATATATATGTGTGTGTACAAACTTTGTGCAGAATAGGTGCACAACATGACCAATCAGTGTTCACTCTGTGTGCATGACTGGAAGTACCAAACTTGTTGTCACAAAATTTTCATTTTAATTAAAATGTTAATTGAATTCTATAATCTAAATTCTGGGCGATCCATCGTAATAGTAAAAACATATCTGAAATTATAGATACTAAATAGAGCTATATCTATGTGTGGATGTAATATCCAGTTATATATAAAGAGATCTGTATTAATGTATAAAGAAAGATGTATAAATGTCACGAGATCTCCGTATAGTTAGGTGTTTACATAGAATTACATAGAGTGTACAGCACAGAATCAGGCCATTCGGCCCAACTGGTCCATGCCGGCGCTTATGGTCCACACGAGCCTCCTCCCACCCCTCTTCATTTAACCATTTCAGCATAACCTTCTCTTTCAGGATGAGACGTTAAACCGAGGCCCCCGTCTGCTCTCTCAGGTGGACGTAAAAGATCCCGTGGCACTATTTCGAAGAAGAGCAGGGGAGTTCTCCCCGTTGTCCTGGGGGCCAATATTTATCCCCCTCAATCAACACAACAAAAACAGATTATCTGGTCATTATCACATTGCTGTTTGTGGGATCTTGCTGTGCGCACATTGGCTGCCGCGTTTCCTACATTACAACAGGTGACTCCACTCCAAAAAGTACTTCATTGGCTGTAAAGCGCTTTGAGATGTCCGGTGGTCGTGAAAGGCGCTATAGAAATGCGAGTCTTTCTTACTTGCTTTTCTTCCTTTCTCCCTCATGTGCTTATCCAGCTTCCCCTTAAATGCATCTATGCCATTCGCCTCAACCACTCCTTGTGGTAGCGGGTTCCACGTTCTAACCACTCTTCCCTATATGGATTTAGTAGTGGCTTTTTAATATTTCTGACCTGTGTATTTAGATCGACAGTATATGGAGGTACGACGTGCAGATTTAGATGTAACTAAGTAGTGATAGATATAGAAATACATATGCGTCTGCAGAGCCTGCTCCAGGGCCTGCTTCTTGTGTGTGACGATCAGATGGTGAATGGGGAGGATGAGCCACCATATCCTCCAGTCGCCCTGCTCCTCCGAGTTCAGAGATAATCAGAGTAGGCCGAGTGGCGGCGGGGTCGTTTTGTATATTCATGAAGCTGCTCATCAGCCGTCAGAAGAATGTGCAGTAATCCTTGGATGAAATAAGGCCAATCAGTGGAATAATGAGCAAGGTAATATCTCCCGAGAGGCCTGCAGTGGGTTTTCATCAGGGGAAAAAAAAAGAGAAAACCCCCCGCCGACTACAACTCTCCAACCGTTTGCTTTACAAATTCACCCTTTGATCCTTGATTTGGGAAGCAAGGGGCGAAGCATTGTCCGGCCTGAATGGATTACAAAACCGAGACTTGGCTACGAGCAGGGACGATGTAAAAAAAAAAAATTATTTCACAGACCGCATAAAGCTGTTTCTATTTTATTTTTCTCTCTCCCTTCCCCTTTACATGACAATGAGTGTGAAGCCTCTGTAGTGAGCGAGGAGGGGTGGTGAGGGGGGGGGGCGGGCGGGCAAGTGGGGGGGGTGGATAACAAAAAAAGGGCTTCAGGCTTCAATGCTTCCTTCCAGGTGCCTTTGCCTGCATGATTTCATCGGTGCACCATAATCAACTTCCTTAATGAAATACGTAATTAACATATTATAATTGTGGTAAGGATGATTTTGACAGAAATCATTTTCCATATCTAATACTATGCTAATTTAATCTGTTCTTCACTCCCCGACATGACCTTTCATGATTAAGTTTCATGGAGGAATTTTTTGATGGATTGATTTATCCACGGTGGTTAGGACCCAGCATTGGAATGGCTGTCAGTTTCTTGTTCTTTACCACAGAGAGAAGCAGAGTGATGAACAGGCAGGTGGCAGTGCGAGAGGGACTGGGGGCTGGGGGTAAAAAAAAAATTAAAGACCGCATCATATCCTACCACCTCTCTGTGTGGCCCGGGGAAGGCAGTGTAATTAACAGAAATCTTAAAGCTGCAATCGCACCACCCTTGTAGGCTGCTGTCCATCAGATTAAGCTAAACCATTCCTGTTCCCGAACTCTTTATATCCCATTTTGAATTTCAAAATATTTTGGCGTGGAGGTGGGGGGGTGGGTGCATTTTATCAACATGATTAAATTCTTACAGATGACAAAAATACTTCGACCACCCCCCCCCCCTTTCAAAGTCCGTTCGGAAAAAAATAGGAGGAATTTAACAAAATGCCTTTTTTTTTCTCTAAACAAATTCAACGATTCTGACGGTGAGATTGACATGTTTGTGGGGATACAGTGTCACTCTAAACAGCAGGTGCAGTAAGTATATGCACACAGACTGCTCTGTAACAAAGGGAGTGAAACCTATATTTAAGGTCACCTGCGTTAAGCCCTACCTGTCTTAAATAGTTGCTTTCCCCGCATCCAACTGCACCTTGAATTCAGGAGCCATCTGTCACTTCAAAGATTGACTGCTTAACCTTTCACTCTCAGCAGAATTGTTTGACCAACTTTTAAAAACCAGCCCAATGGTCAGGTTACTAGAAAGGCCCCCCTCCCTACCCTACTTGAGTGTAGAGTGCTGGAGACATTGGAGCGTGAGCAGGCCATTCAGCCCCTCGAGCCTGTTCTGCCATTCAATCAGATCATGGCTGATCTGTATCTTAGCTCCATTTACCCTTAATACCCTCGCCTAACAAAACTCTTTCAATCTCAGTTTCAAAATTTTTCATTGACCCCCGGCCTCAACAGCTTTTTGGGAGAGAGTTCCAGATTTCCACTGCCCTTTGTGTGAAGAAGTGCTTCCTGATATCACCCCTTGAACGGCCTGGCTCTAATTTTAAGGTTACGCCCCCTTGTTCTGGACGACCCCCAACCAGAGGAAATAGTTTCTCTTTATCTACTTTGTCAACTCCTTTAATCATCTTAAACACCTCAATTAGATCACCCCTTAATCTTCATAGGGTTAATAGATGCCTCACTCGATTGAACAATGCTTTGAATCTGGGCTATCAAAAAAAGACTTAACCTTTTAGTGACTAATTTTCTTCGGCAGCTCACTGGGAGGCAGTGGTGTATGTTTAAACATTTTCTTGCTGTGGCTGATTTAGTTTAATGGTTCACTATCTGAACTCTCATTGTGCACAGAGCATTAAACCCAGGTGAGATGAGTGTGCCATCAGGACAGGCTCCATAACTCTGCACAGAATCGTTGTCAGGAAGAAAGATACACCCCTCTTCTCTTCCGCCCCCCTCACCTCACACAAATGTTACCATTGGTGCACTTCACAGTGAAAGGTACTTGCTATCGATGCTCCCTCTAAGCTGTGCGTGTGCGTGGCTGTGCAGTAATCTGCATGGTCTTCTCCTTCTTCTTCTTCTTAGGCAGTCCCTCGGAACCGAGGATGACTTGCTTCCACACTAAAAATGAGTTCGCAGGTGACTGATGAGTCCAATGCGGGACCTACAGTCTCTGTCACAGGTGGGGCAGACGGTGGTTGAAGGGGCGGGTGTGTGGGGTGCTTGGGTTGATGTGCACGCCTTACACTGTTTGCGCTTGGCTTCCGCTTGCTCCCTGCGAAGAGACTCGAGGTGTTCGGTGCCTTCCCGGATGCTTCTCCACTTTGTGCGGTCCTGGGCCAGGGATTCCCAGGTGTCGGTGGGGATGTTGCACTTTTTCAAGGAGGCTTCGAGGGTGTCCTTGAAGCGTTTCCTCTGCCCACCTGGGGCTCTCTTGCCGTGTCGGAGCTCCGAGTAGAGCGCTTGCTTTGGGAGTCTCGTATCGGGCATGCGGACGATGTGGCCCGTCCATCGGAGCTGATCGAGCGTGGTCAAAGCTTCGATGCTGGGGATGTTGGCCTGAGCGAGAACACTGACATTGGTGCGCCTGTCCTGCCAATGGATAACCGCGCGAGTCGCTCACAAACTCTCCCATTTGAAATACCGCGCGCGCGCCAAAATTTAAAGGGACTGCGCACTGAAATAAACAGGCCGCGCACAACAAAGCGCAGCTTCGAGGGAACATTGCTGGCTATCATGCATCACTTTTTTGTTTGGATGGTGAGTACGCCATCCGTCAATCTCAATGCGACCAGGGAAACACTGCAGACGGCAGAACTGCTGCTGATTTAAGAATCGGAGCAGCATTCAAGAGCAATCAGCCTAAACTCACTCGTGCTACTTTATGGATTGGGTCACAGTTATTGTCAGCCATCGTCGTTAACATTGTGTTCAAAGCAACGAGCGCCATTTTCAGGCATCCCGCAGTAAACACACTCATCGATTATTAATTTATTCTTATTCATTCTTGGGATGTGGGCATCGCTGGCAAGCAATATTCTCTGTCATTTTTTTTCTCGTGGGCGACCCCTTTAATTGGCTGCGCGGCCCATTCAGATTTTCGCACATGCGCGGTTTCTCCCACGTAGATGCCGGTGAGTGGCCTGCACGGGACCTCCAGACCGCCGCGCGGCCACGCAGCTTAACGAGAATGTTGCTGGCAAGGCCGGCATTTATTGCTCACCCCTAGTTGCCCTTGAGAAGGTGGTGGTGAGCCGCCTTCTTGAACCGCTGCAGTCCGTGTGGTGAAGGTACTTTTTAAACCACTTGGCTTACGTTTTTTGGACCTTTTATATCCAACCCTCAAATGAGGCCGTTTTAACTCGATCGTGTCTTCATATTTTAAAATACAGGGCCTGAAATATTTATTAAGAGAATTAATTATCGAAACGAAAGTACAGATATCGTAAAGAATGTACCTTCAGCGTGAAAGGAACTTATTGTGCAATCAGATCATTTCTTATAAAATATTCAGGTTTAGCTTTTGCAAAAGGGTCCTATAATCTTTAAGAGTTGCAGGGTCAGGTTCAAAGTGTATATTTCTGAATAGATTGATTTGTAACTTCTCACTCTGATAACTGTAGAAGTGATTGAGAATGCATTGAGAATCATTGCATTACCACACACACTGGATTCTACTGTGAGTTACTGTCAGCTTTGAACCCACTATTGCGCTCTCTGATATTTCCCTCTTAATAGCTCCTTCTTTGGCCCAGTGTCAATTTTTGTCTGACTGCGTTTCTGTGAGGCACCTTGGGACGTTTTTACACATTAAAGGCATGATATAATCCAGGCTGACACTCCCAGTGCCAGTGCTGAGGGAGCGCTGCACTGTTGGAGGTGCCGTCTTTCGGATGAGACGTTAAGCCGAGGCCCCGTCTGCTCTCTCGGCTGGAAAGTAAAAGATCTCATGGCACTTTTCGAAGAAGAGCAGGGGAGTGACCTGGACCAATATTTATCCCTCTACCAACATCGCTAAAACAGATTATCTGGTCATTTATCTCATTGCTGTTTGTGGGAGCTTGCTGTGCGCAAATTGATTGCCGCGTTTCCTACGTTACAACAGTGTCTACACTTCAAAAATACTTCGTTGGCTGTGGGGCGCTTTGGGACGTCCTGAGGTTGTGAAAGGCCCTATATAAATGCAAGTCTTTCTTTCATGAATGAAAAGTTGTCGTTGTTGATGATCATCAGGTGGAGATACACAAATACCCACTTGCGGTCACCTTCTCGTGGACATTGCAAGTGGTGTGGAGGAAGTGAAAAGAAAATTTGCCCAATTGGTGTGAGTATGTCGATGATTAACCTGGGTTGCAATGAAAGTTTGCTGAGCCCTACCCCATCCCACATGCAACGCGACATTTGGAATCCTGTCTGACTGAACTTGGGGCAACGTCCAATGGAAGTGAGACTCTTGTAAAAACACAACAGTGCAGAAATAAGGCCAAACCTAGATTTCCTGATCAGGGACATCAGAGTTTTGAGCACAAATTGGGCAGGCAGACCCAATTACATAGAATTTTACAGCACAGAAAGAGGCCATTCGGCCCATCGGGCCTATGCCAGTGTTTCTGCTCCACACGAGCCACCTCCCACTCCTCTTCATCTCACCCTATCAGCATAACCCTCTATTCCTTTCTCCCTCAAGTACTTATCTAGCTTCCCCTTAAATGCAGTTTCCCGCCCGCACACAAAGTGAAAATGACCATCCGTGATCTCGACTGCCCGCGTGCAATGTTGCAGCAACACACAGACTAATTTAAAGATAAGTAGTAAAACCTACAGCAAATTAGGAAGTAGAGTTGGTTGGAGCACAAGAGTCGCTCTGTAGTGCAGGCTGAAAATCCAGGAGATGCCAAACTGAGGTGCTGGTTACATAGATAATTACAGAGTGACAAGATTACAGAGGCACTTTCCATTGCATTTGTGGATACAGGAATTTATGATGGAAAAAGTTGACTCATAAGGTGTGGTAAAAACATGACAACAGGAAGTAGGGTTTAGTAGACAGGAAGTGCATGCAAGTGTAAGATTTTTTATATATTATCGATTTCAAATTTATTGCAAAGTTAGCTTTGGAGTTATGATTTCAATATAAGGCGCGACCACTTACTTGACAACATCATGATAATGGGGAAAATTGGGGCAGGTTCAAAGTACATAAAATATTAAATAGTCCTGATAAATCCAAACTATTGTTTCAAGGTAGGGTAAGAATATAGGAACTAGAGGGCATAAAGGGAATTTAATGAAAAGTAAATTTATAACTGATATAGGAAAAATATTTTTACTCAAACAGAAATAAATATTTGAAATAATCTGCTGAGGCAATTGTAGTAGAGGCAAAAACATTGGGGTTATTCAAAATATGAAGAGATGCCATGATGAGGGAGTTGATATGCTAGAGGGACGAGCTGTTCTTTAGCCCTGACGTTTCTTTAAGACATGAAATAGCAACTGTGTGCTGAATAACATATCCCTATCTTTCTGTACCATTTTCTTTTTTAAAGGATATATGTACCTTCCATGGCCTCGCCCCTCCCTTTCACTGCAACCTCCTCCAGCCCGATAACCCTCCTCCAATTCTGGCCTCTTGCACATCCCCGATTTCCACCGCTCCACCATTGGTGGCCGTGCCTTCAGCTGCCTAGGCCCCAGGTGCTGGAATTCCCTCCCTAAACCGCTCCGCCTCTCTACCTCTCTCTCCTCCTTTAAGATGCTCTTTAAAACCTACCTCTTTGGCCAAGGAAGGAGATGGGGAGCGATTGAGAGCTGGAGTGAGTTATAGACTGTTTTTGCAGTGTCCATAGGCACATGTCGCTATTCTACTGCTCTGTGATATCACCTATAGAAAGCTATCAGCTACTTAAAAAAAAAATGATTTATTCATTCATGGGATGTGGGCATTGCTGACAAGGCCGGCATTTATTGCCCATCCCGAGTTGCCCTTGAGAGGGTGGTGTTGAGCTGCCTTCTTGAACCGCTGCAGTCCGTGTGTGCTCCCACAGCGCTGTTAGGGAGGGAGTTCCAGGATTTTGACCAAGCCACGATGAAGGAACGGCGATATATTTCCAAGTCAGGATGGTGTGTGACTTGGAGGAAAACTTGGTGATGGTGTTCCCATGCACCTGCTGCTCTTGTCCTTCTAGGCGGTAAAGGTTGCGGGTTTGGGAGGTGCTGCCGAAGAAGCCTTGGCGAGTTGCTGCAGTGCATCTTGTAGAGGGTACACACTGCAGCTACGGTACGCCGGTGGTGGAGGGAGTGAATGTTTAAGGTGGTGGATGGGGTGCCAATCAAGTGGGCTGCTTTGTCCTGGATGGTGTCGAGCTTCTTGAGTGTTGTTGGGGCTGCACTCATCCAGGCAAGCGGAGATTATTCCATCACTGACAACAGTTACCTGGCAATAGTAAGAACTGTTTGTAAACATGTGATGGTCTTTATCCAATCACTATCAACATTCTTTTTTGGCAAAGCTCATAACACAAATTAACATTTCAGTAGTTTTTTTGTATAAATTATGCATCGGTTTGAGTTGTATCCTAGGAGGACCTTGCTTCCTCTGAGTTATTCAGCTCTGTGGTCACTAACTTACATAGTGTTTATTTTTTTTACACAAAGAAGACATGTGCCATTGTGTCTCTAATTTAACACCGAATTAGTTGAATTGTGGCACTAGGACTGTAGTAGTTAATGACCGGAAGCATTTCTAATATTAATGACTAGAAATATAGATTTTAAAAGTCGCTGTGTCAAATTTTAGCAGAGAGATTATTCCCCCCGACCAACCTTGGAATTTAAAGAGGATTTATGAGAGACATTTGCACCATATTTGTTGTGGATTTTTTTTGCCCTCCAGAAATGCTAATGGGAGTTTGTTGCATTAACAAACAGCATCGACAGTGTCTGGATACACGTACTGGAACAGTTGTATTGGGCCACATTTTGACGGAGCGGGGCAATTCGCGGTGCGCCCCGTTTGTTCGACTTGTTCGTGCTCGTTTGGGTTTTTAAATCTTTTGCCCCGCAAAGTTGCTGGAAGTGCGAGCTGATGACAGCGCGGCGAGGGCAACGGGGCATCTGGGACCTTGGTGAATGACGGGAACAACTGTCTATCTCCTTAACCAATGAGATTAAAGGATCGAGAAACAAGCAGAGGACTGAGAAGGAGGGTGAATGAGAGAGGGTAAATTCAATGTCAAATCAGGTACAGGAAGAAAAAATAAAGGGAAGAAAGAAAGATTGGATTAAGAAAGAAAAAAGAGACAATGGAAAAATAATGTTTTTTAAAAAAAAATTGATATTTTTAAAATCTCCTAAAACAATTCACAACCTGAAGGAATGAGACTCCACACTTGTTTACTTTCTGGGCCAGAGAGGTTGATTGGCAGTCATTAACAGAACATAAGAAATAGGAGCAGGAGTCGGCCTTTGGGCCCTTCGAGCCCTTAAAAGGATACTTACACTGATAATTATTAGACTTAACCTTCTGTGGTGAGTTTAATGGACAATTAATGTGCAAGTGCAACAACAACTGCATGAAACTCACGGGGGTTGGGGGGCAAAATGCTGTTTTCGCCAGGCTAACGCTGGAGCAACGCAACTCGTGGCGATCCGCGATTCAGGGGGGGTATCTCTTCCTCCCCCACAAGTCGCGGGTCGATTTGCGCGTCGTTCAGGTGCCGTTATATATATTATTTTTTTCTCGGCGAAATCCAGGCCCATTTTTTGTGATTCGGCGCTGAACTTGGCCCGGGCTCCCCACCTCCCGCAGTCGGGCTGCTGTTTGATTGACAGGTGTACGCGGAAGGCACACGTCAGCTGCCAGTCTGTTCTGAGACCACAGTAACAATGGCGTATCTCTGGGGACCTGGGCCACAACCATTCCTCGCTATCAGACATGAAAGAAACAATTTCAGGTGCCAGAAAATGTAACTCTGATATAAAAAAAAAACATTTCAGATCTGCAGCGTCTGTGTGACTCGCCAGAGGCAGGAGCTTTGATAAAAAAAAGTGTCCTTTTTTTTTTACCTTCACAATTAATCCATGATTATCTGCAGTAAACTGAAGCAGAGAATACTGACAGCTTTTTTTTTTGCAGTATGTGTTCTGCAGATGAAATGACTGTCATTCCCGATCCATCTGGCAAGCAGCTTTTAATTTCTGGGTTTTTTTTTTAAATAAAGAAATTAATCGTACACTTTCTTTTAAAAATTAGGAGCATTTTCCATCCAAGGTTGTCACAAATGGGACCAGTTTCCTAATATGGGGGTGGGGGGAGAGACGAAAGAAGTCTCTCATCAGCTTTTAGGTTAAATCGTTCAAAATTTGAGCATTCTTCTGTCGTTGCAATACTAATTTGTCCCATTGCCACAATGTCTTCTCTAAAGCCAAGCCCGGCTCACAGAGAGAGAGAGATACTGCAGTTATCCCTGCTTGTAGCAAAAGGGGGTGAGAGAAATCAGGACATTGTAACTGAATTGGCACCGCAAAGGATCGACAAGGGTTTATTATTCTGAGCAGTACTCAATCAAATCTGGCCCCGATGAACAGAGAGTAATGTCGGCGAATCATCCTGGGGGCCTTTCTCTGTGTGTGTGTGTGTGTGTGAGTGGTATCCATCTGTCAGCTGTCAGTGCCAGTGAGAGATATACAGAGCTGTCACTTCTCGTCAGCTCCTGTTTGTGAGGCCTTTTTTTTCTTGTTGCAGCTGCTGTGTAACATACTGTCCCCTTATTGAAGGCCAGCTCGGAATTGAGCAAAAAAAAAATAACCACTACTCAGATAAAGGAAACAAGGCGAGAGAGGGGGGAAGCCAGTTCTTTTACTCGAAGGGTTTTTTTTTCTCCATGTTTTGAGGAGTGCAGGGCGGTGCATTTTCTCGGGCACCACCGATGAGGGGCGTTCCAGGTTATTTTTTTTTTTGGAGCCAGCCACCTCAGCAAGGGGTGGGGTCAACCTCAGCAGCCACGACAATGCAGCCGAATGTCCCAAACTCTAAAACTTGTCTGCAACCACGTCGTATATCAATCTCCCAGAAGCCGCTTGCGAGGTGCATAATTATAAAGAGCCCGGCTCCTGATAATTGCTTTGCAGATGCCTTAAACAAGAAGGGAGCTGTCATTTTGGGTTCAAATGTCACTTAAAATGCCCTCATTATTAAACTGTAGAAATATCTCATTGTTGTGGTTGGCGGGCGGGGAGGGGAATTTTTTTTTAGCTTTCTTCTCCCAATCAGGGATTAAAACATTTCCTTTTTTTTTGGTGGACCTGTTTTGTTGATGTTGTGTGCGCGGGTGCTTTTAAAAGCACCTCCATCTGTATAAATAATAGATGTTTTTTAATAAGCCTCACTGTGAGAATTTTTGAACATCAAACGTGCGTTGCAGCTTAGAGGCAAAAGATGGGCATGTGTGATCTAGCTGGAAGAGAGACAAATGGTTGATGGGAGCAACTCCATCTAGGGATTGCTGACAAGAAAATGCCATTCTAAAGCTTAGACATCTGTCGGGGTGGAGAATATTGGCACCTGTCACGCAGTTTCAGTCATGACTTTTAATAAATCTGCTTTCCCTTAGGTAAAATTGGAACTATGTGTAATATTAGCTGTAAGCATATCTTGTTTTCCCCTTCAAAGCCCCTCCATGTACGTGAGGTGCTTAAAATGAATATCAGGAAGATAACATGGTGCTGGGTTCCATTTCATCCATGCGGTTTGCGTGGCTGGGCATTTTATTTTCGTTTTAGGGAGGGGAGGGGGGGGAAGAAAGGGGTCGGGTGGTGGGTGTTTTTTTTTAATGGGTTTTTAAGCGAAACGTTTCCCCTTGCCTACAAAAATAAAATCAGAGGATGCCAACATATTGCGAGAGAGAGAGAGAGAGAGAGCCCGTTGTTAGAGTAAATTTAGCCTAGGGAAGTATGAATGTCATAAAAAGCTGGGTTGGGATTTGTTGGTGTCAGTCAATAAATCAGTCAGAGTTTAATTACCAGGCATGTGATGGGGAGCAGTGACAGGCACCAAGTCTGTGGGATAGCATTCCATCTGGGCCAGCCTGCACCAAACAAACAAAACATTGGAAAGGAGCGCGGGGGTGGGGGCTGATAAAACCGTCTGTGGGCTTGACATTTTTGAGATTTGTTTCATTTCCCCCCCCCTCTTTATTTTTTTGTTGCTGTTTCCGACTTTTATGCCCAGCTGTTTCTTTCCACAAGTCAAATGTGTGCATCATCCATATAAGGGCACAGAAAATTGTATTAATTTGCATAATTAACCCCCGAATTAGGCCACCTTCATTGCTGCCTCCCCCCCGCCCCCCCCGCCTCCCACCTCCTCTCCCACGAAGACAGGAAATTTGCTGTCAGTGTAAGACTGTAGGTCAAATTTGATCGACTACAACCTCAGTGAAGTAACTGTTGGCTCCCAGTCCCCGGCAACACCTCGATTTAAAAATTCTCATCCTTGTTTTCAAATCCCTCCATGGCCTCGCCACCTCCCTATCTCTGTAACCTCCTCCAGCCCCACAACCTCGCCCCTCCCCCCCGAGATCTCCGCGCTCCTCTAATTCTGGCCTCTTGAGCATCCTCGATTTTAATCGCTCCACCATTGGCGGCCGTGCCTTCAGCTGCCAAAGGCCCCAAGCTCTGGAATTCCCTCCCTAAACCTCTCCGTCTCTCTACCTCTCCTCCTTTAAGACGCTCCTACTTCTTTGACAGCGCTTTTGGTCACCTGCCCTAATATCTCCTTATGTGGCTCGGTGTCAAATGTTGTCTCCTGTGAAGCACCTTGGGACGTTTTACTACAACGCAAGTTGTTGTTTATACGGCATATATATGACCAACTATTCCATGCTGGCAAACAGTACCCTCTATATTCATACCATATATTTCACCATAGCAGTTGGACTTGCTCTTGTTCCTCAAACTAAAATAAATGACACTAACTTGTAGCCACACGGTTTATTGAGGGGTGGATGAGCAGGTTTGCCAACCCTCCAGGATTGGCCCAGAGTCGCCAGGAATCAGAACATAAGAACATAAGAAATAGGAGCAGGAATAGGCCACTTGGCCCCTCGAGCCTGCTCCGCCATTCAATAAGATCATGGCTGATCTTGGGCTCAAAGCCACTTCCCCCGCCTGCTCCCCATAACCCTTCACTCCCTTATCTTGCAAAAATCTGTCTATCTTCACCTTAAATGTATTTAATGACCCAGCCTCCACGGCTCTCTGGGGCAGAGAATTCCACAGATTTACGACCCTCTGAGAGAAGAAATTCCTCCTCATCTCAGTTCTAAAAGGGCGACTCTTTATTCTGAAATTATGCCCCCGAGTTCTAGATTTCCCCACAAGGGGAAACATCCTCTCTGCAAATACCCTGTCGAGCCCCCTCAGTATCTTATATGTTTCAATATGATCCCCTCTCATTCTTCTAAATTCCAATGAGTATCGGCCCAACCTGCTCAACCTTTCTTCATAAGTCAACCCTCTCATCTCCAGAATTAACCTCGTGAATCGTCTCTGAACAGACATTAATCTCCAGGACACTGTTGCGAGCAAACCCGGGAGAAAAATCATGGAGGCATTACATTTTTTTTTCATTTTCGTCAAACACTTTCATTTATTACTTATAAAAATATTGGAGATGGGGGAAAATTGCTGTTTGACTGACAGTCAAGAATCATCCAATCGGCAACATCTGCTTTCCAGTTGCCGTGGGAACCGTGAGTGGACAGATCGGGCAACCAATGGCGGGAGTGTGGTGGTGGGGCGGTCAGCCAATGAAACCTCCTGGAATACTTCCAACAACCAGGGTGGGAAACCCTAGGGGGGGAGCAGTGTGGGGCGAATGGAGACCAGCTCTTCCGATATCTGTCAGCATTCCACTTCTGCTAAATAGATTTGTAGCAGGAAAAGAAGGCATTAGACCTGTCTCCTCTGATAATGGTCTGGTTTCTGATTTCAAACTGGTATAAAGTAAACACATCACGGCTGATTTCTTCAACTCTTCAAGAGCTTCTGGTTTCAGATTAAAATATCAACAACAACACCTTGCATTTATATAGCGCCTTTAATGTAGTAAAACGTCCCAGGGCGCTTCACAGGAGCGATTATCAAACAAAATTTGACACTGGACCACATAAGGAGCTATTAGGACAGGCGACCAAAAGCTTGGTCAAAGAGGTTTTAAGGAGCGTCTTAAAGGAGGAGAGAAGGGGTAGAGAGGCGGAGAGGTTTGGGGAGGGAATTCCAGAGTTTAGGGCCGAGGCAACAGAAGGCACGGCCGCCAATGGTGGAGCGATTAAAATCGAGGATAAGCAAGAGGTCAGAATTGGAGGAGCGCAGAGATCGCGGAGGGTTGTAGGGCCGGAGGAGGTTACAGAGATAGGGAGGGGGGCGAGGCCACGGAGGCATTTGAAAACAAGGATGAGAATTTTAAAATCGAGGTGTTGCTTAACCGGGAGTCAATGTAGGTCAGCGAGCGCAGGGGTGATGGAACACAGCGAGGTATTAGCGAAGAAGATGGGAAAACTATTGTTGTTTTATGCACCCCATGAAATGTTACGTTATAAAAGTTGATAAAATGATCTTCGCACTTTCAACGTGTCAAAATTTAAAAAAGAAAAACCGATTTCATCCTTTACATCTTTCCTTTCACCTTTTTTTCTTGGAGGAGTTTGTTCAAGGAAAGAAAGTTAGCTGGTCAGGGGAGAGAGTTGGGGGGAGAATGGAGATCTGCCGTGACCTTAATCTGGAAGTAACGCCCCACTGAACTGACCTCGCTTCTTGTAATATGATTGGTTCAGCGTTAAAGGTGATTTGCTGTCAATCATGTGTGACACTGAATCTGCCCTTGGCTGTCTGCTGGGTGTTTAGGGAAAGTGAGAACAGATGGAAATTGATTATTTTATTCTTTCTTCGGATGTGCTACATTATATAAAAGAAATAATAAAATAAAATACTAGTCATAGGTCCTTGAAAAAGGTTACAGGAGCTTTTTCACCCCTCAAAGTATTGTATTTATCCAGTTTAGCATTCTTGTCGGCTATTATTTTATTTTAAATGGAACAGGTTCATAATGCAGCACGTCGTACAGTGGGGGACGTTAGGCTAAACTATCAGAAAATACATTGGAGGGTGGGGAAGGGGGACATTCGGGCCTGAACATGAAGCTGGAGGCCTAAGTCTCAGCCAAAATTCAGCCTCGGACCTCTTCACCATATTGTCTCCCCGGCAATGGCCCTCAGGTAGGTCCTGGGATAGAGGCGATTGCAAGGGAGGTGGCGATGGGGAGGGGGGGAGAGAGGGATGGTCTGGCGATGGGGAGGGAGGGAGAGAGGGATGGTGGGGCGATGGGAAGGGAGGAAGAGAGGGATGGTGGGGCGATGGGGAGGGAGGGATGGTGGGGGCGATGGGGAGGGAGGGAGGGAGGGATGGTGGGTCGATGGGAAGGGAGGGAGAGAGGGATGGTGGGGATGATAGGGAGGGAGAGAGGGATGGTGGGTCGATGGGAAGGGAGGGACAGAGGGATGGTGGGGCGATGGGGAGAAAGGGATGGTGGGGCGATGGGGAGGGAGGGATGGAGGGATGGTGGGGGCGATGGGGAGGGAGGGAGAGAGGGATGGTGGGATGATAGGGAGGGAGAGAGCGATGGTGGGGGTGATGGGGAGGGAGGGATGGTGGGGGCGATGGGGAGGGAGGGATGGAGGGATGGCGGGGCGATGGGAAGGGAGGGAGAGAGGGATGGTGGGGCGATGGGGAGGGAGGGATGGAGGGATGGTGGGGGCGATGGAGAGGGAGAGAGGGATGGTGGGGCGATGGGGAGGGAGGGAGAGAGGGATGGCGGGGTGGTGGGGAGGGAGGGAGAGAGGGATCGTGGGGGCGATGGGGAGGGAAAGAGAGAGGGATGGCGGGACGATGGGGAGGGAGGGAGAGAGGGATGTGGCGGCGACGGGGAGGGAGGGAGAGAGGGATGGTGGGGCGATGGGGAGAGAGGGATGGCGGGACGATGGGGAGGGAGGGAGAGAGGGATGTGGCGGCGATGGGGAGGGAGGGAGAGAGGGATGGTGGGGCGATGGGGAGGGAGGGAGAGAGGGATGGTGGGGGCGATAGGGAGGGAGGGAGAGAGGGATGGTGGGGCGATGGGGAGGGAGAGAGAGAGGGATGGTGGCGGCGATGGGGAGGGAGGGAGGGAAAGATGGTGAGGGCGATGGTGAGGGAGGGAGAGAGGGATGGCGGGACGATGGGGAGAGAGGGATGGTGTGGGCGATGGGGAGGGAGGGAGAGATGGCGGGGTGATGGGGAGAGAGGGATGGTGGGGGCGATGGGAGGGAGGGAGAGAGGGATGGTGGTGGGGCGATGGGGACGGAGGGAGAGAGGGATGGTGGGGGCGATGGGGAGGGAGGGAGAGAGGGATGGTGGGGTGATGGGGAGGGAGGGAGGGAGGGATGGTGCGGGCGATGGCGAGGGAGGGAGAGAGGGATGGTGGGGGCAATGCTGAGGGAGGGAGAGAGGGATGGCGGGACGATGGGAGGGAGGGAGAGAGGGATGGCGAGATGATGGGGGGGGGAGGGAGGGAGAGAGGGGTGGTGGGGTGATGGGGAGGGAGGGAGAGAGGGATGGTGGGGTGATGGGAAGGGAGGGATGGTGGGGCGATGGGGAGGGAGGGAGAGAGGGATGGCGGGACGATGGGGAGGGAGGGTGAGAGGGAGAGAGGGATGGCGGGATGATGGGGAGGGAGGGAGAGAGGGATGGTGGGGTGATGGGGAGGGAGGGAGAGGGGTGGTGGGGTGATGGGGAGAGAGGGATGGTGGGGTGATGGGAAGGGAGGGATGGTGGGGCGATGGGGAGGGAGGGAGAGAGTGATGGTGGGGGCAATGGAGAGGGAGGGAGTGAAGGATTGTAGGGACAATGGGGAGCGAGGGAGGGAGGGATGGTGGGGTGATGGGGAGGGAGGGAGAGAGGGGTGGTGGGGTGATGGGGAGCGAGGGAGGGAGGGATGGTGAGGTTGATGGGGAGGGAGGGAGGGATGTTGGCGGGGCGATGAGGAGGGAGGGAGGGATGGTGGCGGGGCGATGAGGAGGGAGGGGTGGAAGGAGTTGAAGGTAATGATCGGGAGGTAGGGCTGGGATTGGGATGGGGCCAAGCGGAGGATGGCAATGGCCTGGGTAAGTGGAGCCTGGGGGAGAACTCCTCCTGGTCCCAGCTCCACATTCAGGTAAGTATTTGTTAAAAACCATATCTTGTTGATTGCGACCTCCAGCAGTCCCTTTAATGGAGATATCGTTATCCTGAACGGCTCCAGCTGCATTCTGGGCAGCCCAAGTTTGGGAAGAGGGCCTCAAACAGGCATTAAGCCCCCTATTTGCATGTGCAATGCTGACTAGATGCCATGCTCTACAAACTTGGACCTTTGCACTGAGTTTCACACTGGGTCCTAAGCTCTCTCAGCGCTGCTTAAAGGGATGCACACATCTTTCAGGTAAGTTTGTATTTAAGCTCTTGGACTGGATTTCTTATATTTTATTGAAGTAGTGGTAATAGCTGTTAAAAAGTTTTTGAAGTGTACAGGGAGTGCTGCTAGATGCTTGCAAGGCCTCGGATGGTAAAGGAAGGCCTCTGAAAAGACAGAAAATGCTGGAAATACTCAGCAGGTTAGGCAGCATCTGTGGAGAGAGAAGCAGAGTCACGTCTCAGGTCGAGATGCTGCCAGACCCTCTGAGTATTTCCAGCATTTTCTGCTTTTATTTCAGATTTCCAGCATCCACTCACAGAGGGAAGAGGAAGACGCAGAAGAGGAAGAAACAAAAGAGGAAGAAGCAGAAGAGGAGGAAGAGGAAGTATCAGAAGAGGAGGGAGCAGAAGGAAGGATACAACCCAGACAGCCCCATCTGGCTGGGATATCCGGGATGAAATCATCTGCCTGCTGTACCAGTGACCACAACCCCAATTCCCCTTTCAGCATTAGTCCCACACCTTACCTTCCCTCTGTTACTGACCATCACAGCATTCTCTTGGCCATGATGCTGAAATAAAAGCTACCACAAAGCAAGCTTTCCAATCCAACTTTATACATCTATCCATCCAATATGACATCAAGAAATCAACTCATCAGCCTTATGCATTCACTTAGTGACTGTCTTGTGTGTGCCTTTGCCTATCCTACTGATGTCACACAGTGCTACCACAGAGGCTGCAGCATGGCTGGTAGAAGGCTGCTGACTTTCAGTGGGGGACACTGCAAATGGCCTTGCAGGATGACCTTGAGGAGCTGGTGGCTGGGAGTGTGAAATCAAGTGACAGTGTTTCTTCTTCTTCTTCTTCTTCACTCTCCTCTCCCTCTTCTTCAACCACTGGCTGGGCAGGCTGAATTTCTTGGGTGTGTGAAATGAGGAAGGCACAAGGGTGGAGTTGTGGTGAGGGGAGGGTGGGAAAGCAAGAGGGGCATGTGAGATGGAGGATGATGTTTGAGGATACCAGCATTTTGTATCCTTTCAGTCCCACTGCTGGCCAAGGGCTCAGCCATGTCCCTGCCAAGAATGGCCAGCACCGTCTCCTCCAAGGGGGTGAGGTGAAGCTAGGAATTGGAGATGTGCCTCATGTTTGGTACAGATTGTTGGTCGGTGAGTGATTGTAGGGGGGGAGGGGTAGTTGTGCATTGAGAAGTGTGTGAGGCTAGTGATGCAGTTGGTAGGAGACGGCTTTTGAAGATGTGTTCACTGACCTTGACCACTGGTCTGAGGTCATGAAACCTCTTTGGGCACTGGAGCCAGGTGGTGGGGGCGACACTGCTGGTAGTGACAGCCTCGCTGATCTGGTCCCACATCCTTCTTCGTGGCGGGCCTCCTGGCCCCTGTGGGTAGAGGACCTCTTTGCAGTGTTGACCCCCTGTACAAAGCTAGAGTGCTGCGTGCAAGACCCTGGGTGCCTCTTCCCTGGCTTGCTGAGCCATTTGTGTTAGTGCTGAAGCACTTTTCCCATTTATTTAGGTGCGGAAGGGAATTCATTATTTTTAATGTTTATTTTTTTTCCAGAAGGCAGTTGAGCTCTAAGGGCTAAAAACTGCCTATTTTTGAATGATTTTTATATTTTTCATTTTAGAAGGCAGTTCCCCTTTAAGGGACCGACACTGCTTTCTAAAATGACAGGCGAGCTTTAAGATAACGTTGTTCTTACTCCAGGGATGTTATGGCCACGCTACATTGGGCCTCCTGCTGAGAGTAGCGCTGTAAACCATCCTTACACAGTAAGTTTAGCGGTGTGTTAATGTTAAACAGTAGGCAGCACTAAAATACCGGTGCTGCCTGTGCTCTTAATTCGGGTGGCCCTTAACTGTGGCCCGCACCGGCACTGGCAGGTTTTTGGCGCACTGGAATTTTTAAGCTCCGATTCTTAAACTTTATTGTAAAATAGAGACGGGAAAATATTCAAGTAGTGGTGAAGCAATTTTATTATTAAATAAGTTACATCCTGAGTCCAAAGCATGACTCACACAAAACAACAACAACTTTCATTTATATAGCGCCTTTAATGTAGTAAAACGGCCCAAGGAGCGTTATCAGACAAAATTTGACATCGAGCCACATAAGGAGATATCAGGACAGGTGACCCAAAGCTTGATCAAAGAAGTAGGTTTTAAGGAGCGTCTTCAAGGAGGAGAGGGAGGTAGAGAGGCGGAGAGGTTTAGGGAGGGAATTCCAGAGCTTAGGGCCTCGGCAGCTGAAGGCACGGCCGCCAATGGTGAAGCGATGGAAATCGGGGATGCGCAAGAGGCCAGAATTGGAGGAGTGCAAAGATCTCAGAGGGTTGTACGGCTAGGGGAGGTTACAGAGATAGGGAGGGGGGCGAAGCCATGGAGGGATTTGAAAACAAAGATGAGGATTTTAAATTCGAGTAAGGAAAGTCACGTGGGCAGTGTAACTGGTGGCCTGTCCGCTACTGCCTGTTTTCAGCCCTGCCGAAGTTGAATTTGACTCCCAATGTAAAGGACCAAGTATCTCCCCCGGAATAAAAATCTAATGGGAGTTTCATCAGTGCCTTATAATGGGGTTTCAAATGTGACCTAATGCACGATACCATATTTACGGATATCTGTTGTGAGCCTCCTTAGTGCTTTTTCAATCACAGTTAGCCGTGGCTCAGTGGGTAGCACTCTCGCCACTGAGTCAGAAGGTTCTGGGTTCAAGTCTTACTCCTAGTGCTGGATTTTTCCAACCTCGGTGGGTCCGGGGCGGGCGACGTGTGGGGCCCCCGCATCTGTGTCGATCCCGGTCTCCATCAAGATTTTACGTTGATGGGGCCTGTTAAGCCCGCCTTGCGAGGTTCCTAGCCAATTAATAGGAAGCGGGTCTGATAACGTCATTCGATGACGCGTCATCAGCCGGTTTCCTTAAAGGGACCATGGCCACAATCATTTGACAGTTGTGCTGTCCGTGGGCTGCACCCAGGCTCTCCCATTACTCCCTCCATATGCTTATGGAGGGAGTCACAGCACGAGGGAGGTCCTCTTCCCTTCCAATGGGCGGAAGACACCTCCCCAGGAGACCAACACAGCCTGGTTGCACACTGCACAGGAGGACACAGGCAGGGATGTCGTCAGGAGGACCTGGCTGCAGTGGGCACAAACGTTTCAATGATCTCAGTCGATCACTAAACTTTACTGCAAAGCCACACTCAGCCTCATCCTGCTGTGCCACTCATCACATCCCCATTACTCTGCCTTCCCTGACAACACACAAGGGTAGGCACTTGTGTGCTTCAGCCAGTGTTCGTGTAAAGTGTATGTTAATGTGTTGTCAGGCATTGAAATCTTTATTTTCAACACTTTGCCTTCTTGAACAGATTTGTATGCACCTTTGGAAGTGTCTTAGTGAGTTCCAGTGAATGGTGAGACATAACTTCCCCCTCCCCCCCCCCCCCCCCCCACCATGGTGATGAGTGTGAAAGGAATGGCTTGAACATTGTAGGGATGCTTTATGGTGCTGGTGTGGGAGGTGCCAACCTGGCGCATCATGTGGCAGCCAGGGTGTACAGTGTTAAATGAAGCAAATCTGGACATGGTGAGGCCATCGCTGGTGTCCCGAGCAGCAATGTGGTCGGGTGCTGATGCCCTGTGTCCAGTGCAGCATCAGTTGATTGCGGACAAGGTTGGTGTGGATGTTGGTGCTGCTGGTGTGCCTGGTGATGCTGGTGTTGGGGCTGATCGTTTTGGGATTCTGAGGACCAAGGTGCGATTTTTTTCAAGTGCACTGATGCTGATGGAATAGATGGCAGGTGAGGTGGAGATGACAGAAGTAATCTGTCAATGTTGAGATAGGTTGTTCCAAGGAGGTGACAGTGGATAGAGAGATTACTCCAAACACTTCAAAAGTGCATAAAGTTCAAAAGTGGGTTCTAAATCATTAATGCTCCAGCTTCTAAGATTGGGAAGTGAACAGCTGTGAAATGGTAGGTTTTAGACCACTTTTGCAGCTTTCACCTATTCACAGCAATCCACAGTCATTGAGAACCCAACACACTGACGTGATAGCCGTTCTCTGGGAACCTCGTTGAAAACCTGGTAAAATGGTAAGTGCATGGGAAAATGGTTCTTAAATACCTTTTAAGAAGCTTTTAACTATCTAAATTGGCTGACCTGCCGCTTGGTGTCGGGTCTGTTCGGGGATGACAGACCCGACACTTGGGAAACTGACAAGGAGGCGGGTTTACAGCAGGATACCGACCCGCTGTCAATCTTTGTGATTTTGACAGCGGACCCGCCTCCAAACCCGCACTCTGAGTGCCGGCAAAATTCAGCCCCTAGAGAGTGGAACACAAAATCTAGGGTGACACACCCAGTGCGTTGCTGAGGGAGTGCTGCACTGCCAGAGGTGCCGTCTTTCCGATGAGACAGTTAAACCGAGGCCCCGTCTGCTCTCTCAGGTGGGTGTTCTCCCCAGTGTCTTGGCCAATATTTATCCCTCAAACAACATCACTAAAAACAGGTTATCTGGTCATTATCGCATTGCTGTTTGTGGGAGCAAATTGACTGCTGTGTTTTCTACATTCCAACAGCGACTACACTTGAAAAAGTACTTCATTGGCTGTAAAGTGTTTTGGGACGTCCTGTGGTCGTGAAAGGCGCTATGTAAATGCAAGTTCTTTCTTCTTATAAATATCTTTTAAAAATTACGCCATTTCTCCACCGTCACAGTTACAGCAGAGGGAGAACCTCCACGGAAATTCTACTGGTAGATATTGCTGTTTGTCGACGGTAGCTTCATGTGTTCTCATGGCATTTCCCGCCTGCTATTTTAATGGAGGCATTAATCCACGGGTGTAACGCACCTGCGGGTGAACGCCCGTGTTTAATTTGCAGACAGGGCAGTGTCTTACTAACGGGGAAAACCTTTTGGTCACTGTTAACAGTGCCAGTGATTCCTCCTCTTAAATACTGCCGAACGTTTTCTGGGCATCCGATGGCCTGTGACAGAGTCTTTCGCAGTGGATGGGGTGAGCAACGCGAATGGGCAAAGCAAAAAGATGCATCTTTTGTCACGGTGACCGAATAGCTTAGCCTGCGATCACTCAAGGTGTCACTGACTGCTGGATGGATCTCTCTGTATACTAGATCAAATTAATCAGCACAGGACTCTTCCATCCCAAAAGGTGATTACTGTGAGAGGCAGCCTGTGGAATTTACATTATCGTTAACCTTTACTGCTTTGTAATTCTCTAATATAGCTGACATCATTGTTATTTCGTCAGTTTTTAATATTTATTTTGGTCAGTTTTAAAACACAATAACAAAAATATGGTATTTTCCAATTCGGCGACCAACCATTGAACAGATGTCCTGGGGTGGATACCAAGTAGGGTTGCCATCTCTGGTTGGACATATTGCTGGAGGTTTCATGATATGACCTACTGCCTGGAACCGCCCCACCCCCACGTTCCCGCCATTGGTCACCTGACACATCCATACTCGTGGTGCCCCGCCTTCCCAAGTTAATTGGACAGGGAATAGACACTTCATCACCCGATTGGATGATTTTTGACTGTCAGTCAGAGCCCCTTTACCCATGTCCCATATTTTTATAATTAATAGACAAAAGTGTTCAAAGAAATTCATTTTAAAACATAAGGGGGGGAAAATTGAGTCGTGCCCCCTTTGGAGGGTTAACTTCGCCGGGGCGCTACTTTTAGCGCCCCGAAAAAATTAGCGACCCGCGGCCGAAATTGAGTGGTAGCGCCCCAAGAGGGAAGCGGGGCACTACTGGAAGCGCCCCGCCTCCCTCTTGGGGCGCTGCGAGGGAATATCGTGGTGCTGCGTGCTGCGGTATTGCAGGCCTTCCTCCCCTTCTTAAAGGGGAGGGGCCTTGCGCAGCGCGACCTGGGACCCAGCTGGGCCACCGTGATCGGAGTGCCGGCGAAAGAGCCCGGCACTCAAGAGAAGTGCCGGGCTCATGGAGCGCAGCCGGCACTCCGCGGGGGTGCTCAGAAGGCCAGGGACGGCAGCGGAGGCAGGTGCTGGAAGGCAGCCAGCAACAAAAATGGCCGCCCGGCACCTCGCCTTTAATTAGCGCCGCCCCGGCCGCAGGTGGGCCCCCCTGACCCCGTCGGACATAGCGTCCGGCGGTAAGTCAGGGGGCGCTACCGAAGATCGCGGCCGGGGCGCGAGCGAGGCGCTGTGCACGGCGATGACGTCATCGCCGGCGGCGCAGTGCCGCGGGGCGCTAACGGTTACCGCTGCCACTAACCTCCCGCTGAATTTCGCGGGAGGCGTTGGTGGCGCCACTCCCGGGCGCTAGTTGCTTTGCGCCCCGTTAGCGCCCCCTTAGGGCACTAACGGGAGGCGCAAAGCAACCGAATTTTCCCCCCAAGATTTTTTACTGCCCCCTGGGTATTGCTCGCAGCAGTGTCCTGGAGATTAATCTTTAATTCCTGGAGACTCCAGGGCAGTCCTGGAGTGTTGGCAACTCTAATACCAAGGGAAAACCCCTTTGTAGCACAACCATTCCTTATCAGTGATCAGTGTCGCCAGTGCGCTTGATCTGTTTTCAGACCAAATTTGCTGTCAAGTTCTTGGTGGAGACTGAATAAAAGGGGAAATAAAATCCTCCAAGCAGTTGGAAAGCACACCAATGACACAAATGCTAATAATAAGCTCCAAGGAGATCCTGTGCCCTAATCTTACCGTATGTCTGTTCACTACAAGAGGCACAGACTCCAAGAAGGAGTTCTGTAACGGGGATTATCTGTTTAAAAAATGAATTGTTGGTTTTCCAAAATACCTGTCTACTGATCTGCGAGTGTTCCTCCAGCAACACACTTCCTCCAAAGGACACACACTACATGCTGCTTGTGCAACGAAAATCATGATGTCGCTGTTGGATTAAATGTATATATATATATTTCAAATTATTTTCCTCCATTATTAAAATTATTTTCCTTTTCCACTTCTGCTTACCGACCAGGAGGGCCAGCACTACTTTCCCAATATCGCTTCAGAACTGGCTGTTTGGGGCAGCGTGAGAATGGACATAGTCAACCCATTCTTCCTGCCTCCCTGTGAAGAAGCACTTCCGCTTTGCAGCTCCCTCTATAGCCTGGCCCGAGATCAATGACTTTCTGTGTGGGGAATCTGTTGAGTTGTGTGTTGATACACTGCTGTTGCTTCACAACTTGGGTGCTGGAGTGTAAAACTGTGCAGTTACATAGAATTTTACAGCACAGAAACAGGCCATTCGGCCCAACTGGTCCATGCCGGTGTTTATGCTCCACACCAGCCTCCTCCCACCCGACTTCATCTCACCCCATTAACAGAACCTTCTATTCCTTTCTCCTCCATGTACTTACCTAGCTTCCCCTTAAATGCAGTGGGTTTTATTTACTTCTCTCCAGTATTTGCAGCCTCTGACCATTTGGGGATTTTGTATCAATACTTATGCCTGGATAATTTGTACGAATCTGATCCCACCTTGGTTGATCCTAGAGCAACACATACAGGTCCAGATACTGGGTTCCCATGACATTTCATAGATCTACATTTAAATCTTTGACAAGGCCAAAGTGTGTTGACCCTTGTCTGAATTTGAATGTCACCTCAATTGTTTTTTTTTCAGAAGTTAGCTCACTGATATACTTGAGAAACCAACTGTACATCCCGACAAGCCTGCTGCTTACTCAGTCTCATTGCACACAGATTGTGGTTTGGCTTGTGTTTCGACTTCAGTGACCCCAAACCTGAAGATGACAACTAGTAGTTTGTTTATTTTATTACAAAGAAAGCACTTTGCGGATTTAATTAACAACATGTAAATATTTGGTGCTTCTGTTAAACTTCCTCTCAGCCGTACGTGAACAGCGCTTTTTTAAAAATTCCGACTCCCTGAAGACCATTACAGGAGGTAACCTTTGGTCCATTTTGTGTTTCCTCTGAGCTACTTTACGCTAGTAAATAAGTAAAGAGAGAGTCAATTGGCGTAATCTGTCTCGGTGCACTTATTTTGGAATAGCGCAATGTGTGCATATAGTACTGTGGCAATATTCTGCACAAGTCCCCATGTGCTCAAGTCCCACTCCAGGGACTTGAGCACAAAAGTCTAGGCTGGCACTCCACTGCAGTACTGAGGGAGTGCTGCACTGTCGGAGGTGCCGTCTTTCGGATGAGGTGTTAAACCGAGGCCCCGTCTGCTCTCTCAGGTGGACATAAAAGATCCCACGGCACTATTTCGAAGACGAGCAGGGGAGTTCTCCCCGGTGTCCTGGCCAATATTTATCCCTCAATCAACATCACTAAAAACGGTTTATCTGGTCATTATCACATCGCTGTATGTGGGAGCTTGCTGTGTGCAAATTGGCTGCCACGTTTCCCTACATTACAACAGTGACTCAAAAGTACTTCATTGGCTGTAAAGCGCTTTGAGACTTCCGGTGGTCGTGAAAGGCGCTATACAAATGCAAGTCTTTTTTTAGTAATCCCATTCACCTAACCTTCTGAATAACTGAATGTAAAGCTACTGTTTAAACAGAATCAATTTGTTAATATGGATAGCACGAATTGTAGTTTTTTTTTTACATGAATTAGAATTTACAGCACAGAAACAGGCTATTCGGCCCATCTGGTCTATGCTGGTGTTTCTGCTCCACACGAACATCCTCCAACCTTACTTCATCTAACCCGATCAGCATATCCTTCCATACCTTTCTCCCTCATGTACTGATCCAGCATCTCTGCCATTCGCCTCAACCACTCCCTGTGGTAGCGAGTGCCACATTCTCACCACTCTCTGGGTAAAGAAGTTTCTCCTGAATTCCTTGTTGGATTTATTAGTTATATTTATGGCCCCTAGTTTTGGACTCCCCCACAAAATTAGTCAAAATTATAAATATCTATCTTATATAATTCAAAATGTTGAGTGTAGCAAGTGTTACACTTTAAATATAATACACTTAAATGTTTTCATAGCAGAAACAAAATTACATTTTTCTGATTGACTTAAACAAGTTAAACCTGCTACTTTAACCATGCCAATATGCTAATTTGAATCAGACAGGAAAAGCTACCGACCAGCGGGGCACGGTACCACAGTGGTTATGTTGCTGGACTAGTAATCCTAGAAGCCTGGACAAATAATCCGCATGAGGCAGAAGTTCAAATCCCACCACGGCAACTGGGGGATTTAAATTCAGTTAATTAAATAAATCTGGAATTTTAAAAAAAAGCTCGTATCAGTAATGGTGACCATGAAACTGTCAGAGTGTTGTAAAAACCCATCTGGTTCACTAATATCCTTTAGGAAAGGAAGCCTGCTGTCCTTACCTGGCCTATATATGACTCCAGACCCACATCAATGTAGTTGACTCTTAACTGCCCTCTGAAATGGCCTAGTAAGCCACTCAGTTGTTGCAAAGCGCTATGACTAAGTCAGCACTGTGGGAGTACCTTCACCACAAACAAGGCCTGCAGTAGTTCAAGAAGGCTTGCCAGCGATACCCACATCCTGTGAATGAATAAATTAAAAAAATATAGCACCGCCATTACCCACCCGCCCAAAATTAACCAAATCACTTCATTTATTTTTTTACCGACCCTACTAATCTGGAACCAACAACTGCCTTAAACAAGCCCGTCAAATCACTCCATGTATTTATTTCCGATTTCTTTGAGCAGCCATGTTGCTTCTTCACCCAGCTGATGGCATACAGCTAGAAAAGAAACAGTTCGGAGGTAACAAACGCATTCGTCTGAAAACAGAATCATTCAACTTACCATTGCTCAAGTTCCGTTTGCAATCCATCCAGCAAGTGTTGCCCGTCTCTGGGATGTGGGGCTAGAGTTTGTGCCTTACTTTCCTCCCTCCCAATATTTTTTTGGGGCCTCCGCGCGTGTACACTCTTTCAAGCCGCTGCACATACACAGCCTCGTGGCCAACATTAACGCAGGGCTCACAGTTGTGGCTCAGTGGGTAGCACTCCTGCCTCTGAGTCAGAAGGTCGTGGGATCAAGTTACCGCTCCATGAGACGTGAGCACAGAAATCTAGGCTGACTCTCCAGTGTCATTATTGACAGAGGTGCCGTCTTTCAGATGAGACGCTAAACCGAGGCTTCGTCTGCCCTCTCGGGTGGATGTAAAAGATCCCGTGGCATTATTTTGAAGAAGAGCTGGGGAGTTCTCCCCAGTGTCCTGGCCAATAACACTGAAAAAACAGACTATCTGGTCATTATCACATTGCTGTTTGGGCAAACTTGCTGTGCACAAATTGGCTGCTGAGTTTCCTCCATTACAACAGTGACTACACTTCAAAAAGTACTTCATTGGCTTTGGGACATCCTGAGGTTGTGAAAGGCACGGTATAAGTGCAAGTTCTTTCTTTAGAGGCAGGAATTAGTGCCTTATACCGCCACCCGAGGACCGCGATTTCGCCTACCGAGGCGGGTCCAGGACGGCCGGGGTCGGTAGCACGGTCCCAGCCCGCTGCCTACTCCATCCCACTCTGTTGAAGTGATTTTACAATGATTAAGCCCGCCCAGCGTGTTTCCCGGCCAATTAAAAGGAAGCTGGTCTGATGACGTCATTTGATGACGCATCATCAGCCGGTTTCCTTAAAGGGGCCATGTCCAAATTTACTTTGACAGTTGTGCTGTCAGTGTTCTACAGCATTGAGGTGCTGCAAACACTGACAAGCACTGCACAGAGGAGCACAGCTGCACCCAGGCTCTCCCATGACTCAATCCATATGCTTATAGAGGGAGTCACAGCATGCAGGGAGGTTCTCTTCCCTTCCAATGGGCGGAAGAGACCTTCCCAGGAGATCAACGCAGCCTGGGTTGCAGACTGTACAGGAGGGCACAAGCAGGGATGTCGTCAGAAAGACCAGGCTGCAGTGGCGCAAACCTTTCAATGATCTCAGCAGATCATGAAACGTTAGTACAAAGCCACACTCACCTTCATCCTGCTGTGCCACTCATCACATCCCCATCACTCTGCCTTCCCTACCCTACTCCTGCACATCCTTACTCACACCAACTTACCTTGCACCTCCACCCATCCCTCTCTATCTACATTATCACTTCCCCATCTCACTAGCCACCACTCACACTCACCCTCATCCTAGTCCAATCATGCGAACTAAAAACACACAAGGGTAGGCACTTGTGTGTTTTAGCCAATGTTCATGTGAAGTTTCTGTTAATGTGCTGTCAAACACTGAAATCTTTATTTTCAACACTTTGTGTTCTTGGACAGATTTGTGTGCACCTTTGGAAGTGGCTTAGTGAGTTGTTGTGAATGGTGAGACATAAGGGTACCCACCCCCACCCCCCCCCCCGGCAATGGTGATGAGTGTGAAAGGAATGGCTTGGGCATTGTAGGGATGCTTTATGGTGTTAGAGTGGGGTGGTGTCAACCTGGCACATCATTTGGCATCCAGGGTGTGCAGCATCAAGTGAAGTAAATCTGGCTATAGTAAGGCCATCCCTGGTGTCCCGGGCAGCAATGTGATCGGGTACTGATGCCCTGTGTCCTGTACAGCATTAGTTGATTGCGGAGAAGTTTGGTGTTGATGTTGGTGCTGCTGGTGTGCCCGGTGATGCTGGTGTTGGGGCTGATCGTGGTGGGATTCTGAGGACCAAGGCGAGAGAGTATAAAGGGCACCCATGCTAATGGGATAGATGGCAGGTGAGGTTGAGATGACAGAAGCGATCTGTCAATGGTGAGAGAGGTTGTTCTAATGAGGTGACACAGGATACAGAGTTTGCTCCAAACACTTGCAAGCTGCATAAAGCTCAATCTGTCTTCCAAATGCAGTAAGCACCAGCTTCTAACCGTGCAAAGTGAAGACCTATGAAATGGGAGCTTTTATAGACCATTTGCAGCTGTCATGTTTAGAAATCATCACCTGCTGACACATCACCCGACCTCCTTACCTGACATGATCCCCAAGCAGCGGGGAAGCCATTGGTGAACTCTAACAATCTAAAGGTAAGCTTAAAATAATACTTAATTGCCTCTTAACAATCCAGCTAATGATCTAAATTGCCTCCCCTGCCGCTTGGTGTCGGGTCTGTTCAGCGCTGACAGACCCGACCCGCTGTCAATCATTTCAAATTTCACAGCTGACCCGCCTCCAATCCCGTCCTCTCAGCGCCGGTAAAATTCCGGCCTAGGACCGGGATTGGACACCTCAACAAAGGGCTGCTGTCCAGCTCTGCGGCTAAAGCTGTGAACTAATGTGGTCCTACACCATGCAGCAAGTATTTTCATCTCATGTTCCTGCACAATCTCACAAGCGTTCAACACCAATGCTTTTTTTTCCACAAGAGATATTTTACTTCGCCATCATAGTGTGTGTCAGCTGTGGCTCAGTTGGTAGCACATTTGCCGCTGAGTCAGAAGGTTGTGGGTTCAAAGTCCCACTCCAGGGACTTGAGCACATAAAGCTAGGCTGACACTCCAGCACGGTGCTGAGGGAGTGCTGCACTGTCGGAGGTGCCGTCTTTTGGATGAGACGTTAAACTGAGGCCCCGACTGCTCTCTCAGGTGGACGTAAAAGATCCCATGGCACTATTTCGAAGAAGAGCAGGGGAGTTCTCCCCGGTGTCCTGGGCCAATATTTATCCCTCAACCAACATAACAAAAGCAGATTATCTGGTCATGATCGCATTGCTGTTTGTGGGAGCTTGCTGTGCGCAAATTGGCTGCCACGTTTCCTACATTACAACAGTGACTACACTCCAAAAAGGTACTTCATTGGCTGTAAAGCGCTTTGAGATGTCCGGTGGTCGTGAAAGGCGCTATATAAATGCAAGTCTTTCTTTCTTTCATAATGACTGAAAAAAGCTACTTACGTTGAATTTACATCACAGATACAGGCCTTTCGGCACAACTGGTCCATGCTCCACATGAGCCACCTCTTCATCTAACCCCATCAACATATCCTTCTACTCCTTTCTTCCTCATGTACTTATCTAGCTTCCCCTTAAGTATAGCTATGTGAGTCGCCTCTCTTATAGTGACGATCGTATATTCATGGCCCCTAGTTCTGCTCTCCCCCACAAGTAGAAACATCTTCTCTACGTCTACCCTATCAAACCCTTTCATAATGTTAAAGACCTCTATCAGGTCACCCCTCAGTCTTCTCTTTTCTAGAGAAAAGAGCCCCAGCCTGTTCAATCTTTCCTGATAGGTATAACCTCTCAGTTCTGGTATCGTCCTTGTAAATCTTTTTTGTTCCTTCTCCAGTGCCTCTATAGCCTTTTCATAATATGGGGACCAGAACAGTGCACAACAACAACTTGGATTTGTATAGTGCCTTTGTAATGTAGTAAAACGTCCCAGGGTGCTTCGCAGGAGCGATTATCAAACAAAATTTGACACCGAGCCACATAAGGAGATATTAGGACAGGTGCTTGGTCAAAGAGGTAGGTTCTAAGGAGCGTCTTGAAGGAGGAAAGAGAGGTAGAGAGGCGGAGAGGTTTAGGGAGGGAATTCCAGAGCTTAGGGCCCAGGCAGCTGAAGGCACGGCCGCCGATGGTGGAGCGATAGAAATCGGGAATGCGCAGAATGCCGGAATTGAGTATTCCAAGTGTGGTCTAACCTAATTAAACAAGTTGGTAGGCATAACAGGAAAAGAAAACCAAAAAACCCCACCTTACCCAGTCATTCATGCACCAAGGCTGAAGAAAAAAAAATTGGGTGCATAACATGATGGAGAAAACCCATCTCTAAAAACCACATGGACAATTATAAACTAGGGGGAAAACCTACAATTGTTTTCAAAGCAAGATTTAGTGGGTTTCTATCAGTCTTTGACTGTATCTCTTAACATCCATAAAAATGTTCATTTGGGAATGCCAATTACATCCACAGATCCTTTGAAAAAAAATTGCAGCAATTAAATGCGTAGGCGCACTCATATTCAGAATCTAATAATTAGATTATTCCTAATAATCTTCAATTAGGAAAGAGGGCCGGAAAACCCCGGACAGCAAACAAAGAGTTAAATGTGTTAATATCTTCCCTGGCTTTCACCAGCATACCTGGCTCCCCCAGTAATTATAATAAGAGACAAATAATTAGTCAAATGTAATGACTGGAAGCGTCACTGATGGTGTTGTTCAGATGTATAATTGGCCGGGACCAGTGACGTTTCCTTATAATTAACGCATTATGCTGTAACTTCAAACCACTGGAGTCTGGATACCAAATTACTCTCAAACAATGTTCTGCGACTGGAGGCTTCACTGAGCAGAGCATGTGACATTGCACTGGGTTCTCATCCTGCGGTGTGATGCATTGCGCGCAGGGATTACAAAGCACCACTGCAGCATCATCAGGTAAAGCAGCCATTGACCAGCGCATTAATCAAGAACACTCTTTAAAAAAGAACTCAGCTGCGCGGAAATGGGGAATTTGCGGGCTGGCTACCCTCCCCAAACTTTCTTCTTTAAATTCACGCTTTTTTTTTCAATGATTTGCGGGGAATTTTGACTGATTTTTCAGGGCACAAACAAAGCGAACGATTATTGCGGGTTCCGCTGCGCATTTTTTTTTCAAACATTTTCTTAATTCGCCGCCTTCCTTTTTGTACGCAGCACCACTTACCTCCTCGCAGCCAGCATTGTGATTTTAATGAACCTTTTCACTCGTTGATAGGTAGTAACAACAAAGTGCAGCACAGGTAGCCGTGTACTTTGGAGTCTCAGTTCGCGAATGAGTCCCTGGGGCAGCCCCACAGGGCTTGTAACAGCTAATTGGGCCTGTTAGGGTCAGCAATTAGCTTGGAGCTATTCAGAACTCTTGACAGCTCCGCCTTTATCTGCAAACCAGCTTCTACCGGCGAAACAATAAAGAAGGCAATCAAAATAGCAAAATGAATGGTATTTATTGAAGAACATTCTGCTATTTTCACTGTTTACTGAATTGTTCGCCGCTGTGTTGATCAACCGTACTAATTTAAACTTGTTCCCCCCACCCCGGCGCCTTGTCTCGAGTCTCCATTTGTGTCTCAGCTGATTATAATTTTTATTTCTGAGCCCTTTAAATTTCAGAAGCAGCATAGAGTGAGCCGCTCCACTTCGAGGATGGTGTACAAATAGCTAGATGTTCTATCAAATCATAGTTAAAGCAAAAAGTGGGTTAAAGTCATCTAGCCAACAGTGTGCACGTTTGATCTCAACAAGCAACAACAACTCGCATTTATATAGCGCCTTTAACCTAGTAAAATGTCCCAGGGCGCTTCACAGGAGCGTTATCAAAGATATCAGGACAGGTGGTCACAAGCTTAGTCAAAGAGGTAGGTTTTAAAGAGCATCTTAAAGGAGGAAAGAGAGAGGAGGAGAGGTTTAGAGAGGGAATTTCAGAGCTTAGGGCCCAAGCATCTGAAGGCACGGCCGCCAATAGTGGAGTGATGAAAGGAAGGGGATGCGCAAGGGGCCAGAATTGGAGGGGCGCAGAGAACTCGGAGGGTTGTAGGGGCTGGGGGAGATTACAGAGATAGGGAGGGGGGCGAGAGGCCATGAAGGGATTTGAACACAAGGATGAGAATTTTAAAATCGAGGTGTTGCCGGACTGGGAGGCAATGTAGGTCAGCGAGGACAGAGGTGATGGGTGAACGGGACTTGGTGCGAGTTAAGATACTATGCTTTGCGCATCCCACTGATTGCCCCTGTATATATGAGAAGGGCAGTCAAAGTGGAATGTTAAAATTGGCTCATTCACATTAGCTGCAAATAGAAGGATAAAAGGTTGTCATTACTATTTTATATTTAATTACCAATTAACTGAGGAATTGACATGATTAAAACCAGATCCACAATAGTGAGACATTTACTGGATTTCTTCCTGTGATGAGGTCTGAAGAAATACAAAAGGGGTATTATTGTATCAGTGCAGAATTAAAGTTAGCTAAGTTTCAATAAAGCAGTGGATTTGAAAAACTGAATAAAATAATGCGTTAAATTGGGGGAAAAAATCATGAACTGGAAATGAAACAACAGTAAAAATGATAAGCATACTGAAAATAAAGAACAAAAACAGAAAGGGCAATAAATTTAAAAATGATTCACATCCTTTCCATATCAGCCATGGTCAGCGGGTAGCACTCTCGCCTCTGAGTCAGAAAGTTGTGGGTTTCCAGTCCCACTCCAGGGACTGGAGCACAAAATCCCTGCTGACACTCCAGTGCTGCACTGTCGGAGGTGCCGTCTTTCAGATGAGACGTTAAATCGAGGCCCCGTCTGTTCTCGCAGGTGGACGTAAAGGGGGAAACATTCCGTGGGTTAGCGCCTGGTGGGGGCGCTAACGGGGCGCTGATGCAGTCGCGCCGGGGGTGAGGCGAACCCAGCGCTGCACGGCAAATCCGGTCCCCCCCTTTGTGCCGCCGTTACCAATTACTACCGGGGACCTCACCGCCAGGCAGATCGTGACGTCAGTGAGCGCGCAACGCTCACTGGGCACCTGATCTGCCAAATTCACTGTCGCCCCCTGCCTTCGCGCCTTGCCCCGACAGTGACAGGAAGTGGTGGAGGTGTCAAGCAGGCGGATGCCGGCTCCAGGGGTGTTACTTAAAGGCATCCTCAATAATGAGTCGCAGCTGTCAGGTTAGTGCTGTTTCACTGCTTCCTTGTCAGTTTGACATTGTGCAACAGTTTAATTCAGTCGTTTAAAGGTTGTTTAGTATCAGAAGTGTTATGGCTACTAACAATTAGTTACATTTATTCTCACAATATGTCAAAGTGCTACACTTGGTTACATTAATGGGGGGCTGTACTGGCAGTCGACCTGGCCCTCCAGGATCTACGGTGGAGGGAGTGGAGGCAGCGAGAAATATTGCAAGATGTGGCCAGGGGGAGGAGAAGGACCATGAGGGCTCTCAACAGGAGGCCTTACCCTCCGAGGGTATTCCGAGAGCACTTCTCCTACCTCCAATTAAGCGAGGAGCAGTGTATTAGAAGGCTCCGCTTCAGCAAGGAGGTGATCACAGAACTCTGCCCTCTCCTGCAACCAAACCTCCAGCCTCAGATCAGGGCGACCACGGCTCTCTCAGTGGCAGTCAAGGTCACTGTCGCCCTCAATTTCTACGCCAGTGGATCCTGCCAGTCTGCAACAGGAGATATAGCTAACATCTCGCAGTTCGCCGTCCATCGCTGCATTCGGCAGGTCACAGAGGCTCTCTACAGTAGGAGAAGGGACTACATTTCCTTCCCCATCACCAGAGAGAAGCAGAATGAAAGTGCATGTGGCTTTGCCAGGATAGCGGGCTTCCCCATGGTGCAGGGCGCCATTGACTGCACCCATATGGCTTTGCGGGCTCCGCATAACAATCCTGAGATCTTCCGTAACCGCAAAGGCTACCACTCACTTAATGTGCAGTTGGTGTGCGACCAGAGACAGCGAATCCTCAATGTGAATGCCGCTATCCTGGCAGCAGCCACGATGCCTTAATCCTGTGCCAGCACTCTTACAGCCACCACGTTAAGCTGGCTGGTCGGAGACAAGGGCTATCCGCTCTCCACCTGGCTCATGACTCCCCTCCGCAACCCCAACACTTCTGCCCAGCATTCATATAATGACAGCCATGCCACCACCAGGAACATCATTGAGCAGACCATCGGGGTGCTCAAGCAATGGTTCCGCTGCCTTGACTGCTCGGGAGGAGCCCTCCAGTACTCGGCTGAGCGGGTGTCCCATTTCGTCGTGGTTGGCTACATGCTCCACAACTTGGCCATCATGAGGGCCCAGCCCTTGCCACCAGGGATTGCGGGACCACCTCAGGAAGAGGAAGAGGGAGAGGAGGAGGAGGATGAGGAGGAGGAACAGGAGCGAGGGGGCAAGAAGCCACTCAATCGGCCTTCCGGAAGGGTGGTCCATGACCGCCTCATCAGACTGCGGTTCCAATAAATTAAACCCCAGATCCCCGTTGCTAACCACATCCCCATTATTTCATCCCTATCGCAGGCCATATCACAGCGCAAAGCTGAAATGAGAGACACCACAAAATAATCCAAACTGAATTAATAAATTTATCAATAATCAGTGAACACATATTTACAACAACAATATTAACTATTCACCCTTGTCTAATCCCTTAGTGCCTCTCGTTACTGTGCCTTTGCCTACTCTAGTGCTCCTACGAAGTGTTGGCCCAGTAGCTGCAGCAGGGCTGGTGGAAGGCTGCTGAGTGCCCGTGCGGGAGACTTCAGATGGTCTTGCAGGATGCCCTCGACCAGCTCTGGGCCTGGAAGGCCCGGCTGTAGACTGCACCACCTCAGCATGGGTGGCAGCAGTCTGGCCTGCTGCGACATGGTGAAAGCCCCGGTCGACAGTGGTAGACCCAGCTATGATGGCAGCAGTCAGAGCTTGCGTGGCATTAAGCTGAGACTGCATGAGAGCAGTCTGAGATTGGATGCCACCAACCGTAGACTGCATTACAGCACTAAGACGTTGCGTCGCTTCCACCTGTGCTACAATGGAAGCTGCCAGATCGCCCATCACACGTGGCATCAGGTCTGGGTCGCCACAGTCTCTCTGGGAGTCTACCATCCTTTGCAGACTGGAAATGATGGGCTCCATGATGTGCACAGAGCCTTGTGCAATGTTGGAGGTGGACTCCTCCACGCTCCTTACCATTGCTGAGAGGCTCTCGGGCTCCCTTGCCATTGCGCCTTTCATCTTCGTGTGCATGCCCATCATCTTTCTTCTAAATGCCTCCCCACCGAGGTCCTCATCTGAGTCCTGTGCAGCAGAACTTGCGTGCGAACTTGCCCTCCGGGGAGGTGGCCCCCGATCTACCCTTTTCCCCCTGGCCTTGCTGCAGCCCGCTCGTCCCCGTGCAGATCCCGCTAATATAACAGCCTCTAAAGAATGCGTAGTGCCAGTATCTGAGCTGGTACCTGCGGGTGAGACATGCAGTGACGCGATGTTTTCTTCCTCCTCCTATTCTCCTGCCTCGCTCTCAACGGAGCCCTCAGGGACAGGCTCCTCAGGTGCTTGCTGATTATCTGAAAGCATAAAGGTGCAAGAGTCGGGTTAAGGTGAGGGGAGAGGGGCAGGAAGAGAGAAATGCATGGAGACAGCATGATTAGCTGGAAAGCATGAAATGCTTGTGGGGGAAGTGGGATGTGAGAAGAAGGAGCAGGGATGAACATGCTGTTGCTGTCCCCAAGGGGGTCAACGTCACTGGTGGCCACGGCGCTCGCTACCTGGCGCCCAATAATCTGCAGCACTCGATTCTCCAGCTCAGACAGTGGTTGGGTGTCAGGTTGTCCCCCGCCTGTGCGCTCCTGCTCCCTCCTGTTGTGAGCAACCTTGGCCTGCAAGAGAAAGGAAAGTGTGGGAGTGAGTGTGGAGCAATGTGTTTGCCTGCCATAGTTGAACAGCTGTCATTGTGTGTAAGGTGTGAGATGTGGGTGTGAGTGTTGGTAGGTAGAGATTGTTGGTGGGTGAGTGCTGGGGTGTGGTGCTTTGGGCAGTGTGTGAAGATTGTGGCTCAGATGGTGGCATGTAGCATTTGTTGAAGGATTGACTCACTCTGAGCACCCGAGTAAGGTCATTAAATTTCTTCCTGCACTGTGTGTGGGTCCTGGGGACCTTCTTCTAAAGGCCTCCCCATCGAGGTCCTCATCTGAGTCCCGTGCAGCAGAACTCGTGTGCAAACACAGTTCTGCCCAAGATGTGCTGGGCTACCTCACTCCACATGGTGTGGAAGACTTGCGGCGAGGGCCTCCTGCTACTTGCTGGGTACAGCACCGCCCTCCGTCTCTCCAAAGTGAAGACCAACGCCTCCAATGCCTCATCGCTGAATCTGCGGGCTCTCTCCCTGGAGTGTGGATGTGCCATCAGTGCAGCTTCTTGGGTCATCCGGCTCCTTCTCCTTGACCTGCTTGTGCTTGCTGAGGCAGCTGCACAGCCAGCAATGCTGAGAATGAGGTTCTGCAGCATCAATGAACCTCCCCTTTAAGAACTGGAAAGAGCCTGTGGCAATGATGACTTGCAATTAGACTGCACCTGATATTGGTCAGCGCTTTGAGTTTAACACCACTGAGCTAGGCCATTAGCGCTTGATTTAGCGCTCCCATCCTTTCTTTGTGCAATGAGACTGACTTTTGCGTGCAGTCTGAATCATTAGTCCCTGGCGCTGATTCTCAAACTTTTCTAAAGTTAGCGCCCATTCCTGGGCTATAATGAATTTCTCCCCCAAAAGATCCCACGGCATTCTTCTGAAGAAAATCAGGGGAGTTCTCCCCGGTGTCCTGACCAATATTTATCCCTCAATCAACATCACTAAAACTGATTACCTGGTCATTATCACATTGTTCTTCCTTTCTTTCTCAGTCAGTGTAATGCATTTATCTGTTTCATGATGCATGAACTAAACTTTAACACATGATTATTTTCATTTTTCTTCCATCATTTAGCTGCTGTCTGGTTAAAGGAGTTGTGTGCTTGAGTCCTGCGCAGGCACTGCCCAGCCCTCAGGTTCACAAGTCTCAGCCCGCTTAGCTTTATCGATTCTTAGCCTGGCGACTCCATGAAATGCCCACACAGAGGGAGGCATTTCACCATCAGGGGTAGAAAAAACTGATATCATGAATTTTGTCCCTCTCTCCCACCCTCCCTCCTTCATTCCCTCCCTCTCTCTCTCTCTCTCCCTCTCTCACACCCTCCCTCTTTCCCTACCTCCCTCTCTCCCCCTCCCTCCCTCTCTCTCTCCCTCCCTCCCCCTCCCTCCCTCTGTCTCTCTCTCTCTCCCTCTCCCACCCTCCCTCCTTCCCTCACTCTCTCTCACCCCCTCCCTCCCTCCCTCCCGCTCTCTCTCCCACCCTCCCTCCTTCCCTCACTCTCTCTCACCCCCTCCCTCCCTCTCTCTCTCCCTCCCTCCCCCTCCCTCCCTCTGTCTCTCTCTCTCTCCCTCTCCCACCCTCCCTCCTTCCCTCACTCTCTCTCACCCCCTCCCTCCCTCCCTCCCGCTCTCTCTCCCTCCCTCCCTCCTTCCCTCCCACCCTCTCTCTCTTCCTCTCTTCCCCATCCTCTCTCCCTCCCAACTTCCCTCCTTCCCTCTCTCTCCCTCCATCCCTCCCTCCCTCTCTCTCTTCCTCTCTCCCCATCCTCTCTCCTTCCCAACCTCCCAACTTCCCTCCTTTCCTCCTTCCCTCCCTCTCTCTCCCTCCCTCTCTCTCCCTCCTTCCCTCCCTCTCTCTCCCTCCCTCCCTCTCTCCCTCCCAACTTCCTTCCCCCTCACCTGAATGGTCAAAGAGGCTAAAAATTCTGACTTTGGTCATTTTCGTGAAAACAACAACAACTTGCAATTACATCAAAAATTAAGGGATAGAAAGAATGATGTACGTGAGGAAATCTAAAATAAGGACACACAGAATGCTGGAAATAGAACCAGTGATAACAACAACAACTTGTATTTATACAGCGCCTTTAATGTAGTAAAACATCCCAGGGTGCTTCACAAGACCGTTACCAGACAAAAATTTGACTCCGAGCCATAGAAGGAGATATTAGGGCAGGTGACCAAAAGCTTGGTCAAAGAGGTAGGTTTTAAGGAGCGTCTTAAAGGAGGAGAGAGAGGTAGACTCGGGTTTGAAACAGGTAGAACGTGTTAACAGAATGTTGTTCCGTGTTTAGCACTGCCCTGACCATTCCAACCACTCCAAAAAAAAAAATGCACGAAGGATATTCGTGAAAAGTGAGGGGGGAAGAAAAGCCAAATTCTACTCATTAAGCCTGTCAAGAAGGAACATTCGCGACATCCACAGCTGCACGGTCAAGTTGAAAAGTAAGCACGTGACTCCAGGTTGGACCAGGCACTGATGACCTGAACAATAGGGGAATATATCTAGAAGTTTCACCGCAGGCAAAAACAGGGGCCTGGGAGCACCTCGGCAATGCGTTCTGTTGGTCCAAGTGGGGCAGGGTGCGTACACTGGGAGAAGAAGTTAGGAAGCACTGCTTCACGCAAAGGGTGGTAGAAGTGTGGAGCTCTCTCCCACAAAAAGCAGTAGATGCCAGCTCAATTAATAATTTGAAATCTGAGATCGATAGATCTTTGCTAGCCAAGGGAATTTAAGGGTTATGGACCCAAGGCGGGTGGATGGGATTAGGATACAGACATGCCATGATCTCATTGAATGGCGGAACAGGCTCGAGGGGCTGAATGGCGTAAGAGAAACGTTACATAGAACATGCTGGAACTGAACCTTGCCATTACCAGAAGCTCATCCTGGGAATTTGGTCACTGAGGTCAGCAAAGGGATCGTAGGATTTTCCACCCTTACAGCCAATGAAGTACTTTTTGAAGTGCAGTCACTGTTGTGATGTAGGAGATGCAGCAGCCAATTTGCACACAGCAAGCTCCCACAAACAGCAATGTGATAATGACCAGATAATCTGTTTTAGTGATGTTGGTTGAGGGATAAATATTGGTCAGGACACCGGGGAGAACTCCCCTGCTCTTCTTTGAAATAGTGCTGTGGGATCTTTTACGTCCACCTGAAAGAGCAGACGGGGCCTCGGTTTAACGTCTCATCCGAAAGACAGCACCTCCCTCAGCACTGCACTGGAGTTTCAGCATAGATTTTTGTGCTCAAGTCTCTGGAGTGGGTTGTAAACCCACAACCTTCTGACTCAGAGGTGAGAGTGCTACCCACTGAGCCACAGCTGACACTGAAGTTTTCTCTCTCCCTCCTATTCAAGAAAAGAGAGAAAGAGAAACCAGGGAACTACAGGCCAGTTAGCCTGACATCAGTCGTTGGGAAAATGCTGGAATCCATTATTAAGGAAGTGGTAACGGAGCACTTAGAAAATCATAATATGATTAGGCAGAGTCAACATGGTTTAATGAAAGGGAAATCGTGTTTGACAAATTTATTAGAGTTATTTGTGGATGTAACTAGCAGGGTAGATAAAGGGGAACCAGTGGATGTAGTATATTTGGATTTCCAAAAGGCATTCAATAAGATGCCACATAAAAGGTTGTTACACAAGATAAGGGCTCATGGGGTTGGGGTTAATATATTAGCATGGATAGAGGATTGGTTAACTGACAGAAAACAGAGTAGGGATAAACGGGTCATTTTCTGGTTGGTAGGCGGTAACTAGTGGGGTGCCGCAAGGATCCGTGTTTGGGTTTCAGCTATTTAGAAACTATATTAATGACTTAGATGAAGGGACCGAGTGCAATGTATCCAGGTTTGCTGATAATACAAAGCTAGGTGGGAAAGTAAGCTGTGAGGAGGACACAAAGAGCCTGCGAAGGGTTATGGACAGGTTAAGTGAATGGGCAATGGGGTGGCAGATGAAGTATAATGTGAGGAAGTGTGGGGTTATTCACTTTGGTAGGAATAATAGAAAAACAGAATATTTTTTAAATGGTGAGAGACTATTAAGTGTTGGTGTTCAAAGAGATTTGGGTGTCCTTGTGCAGGAAACACAGAGTTAACATGCAGGTACAGCAAGAAATTAGGAAGGCAAATGGCATGTTGGCCTTTGTTGCAAGGGGGTTGGAGTACAAGAGTAGGGAGGTCTTACTACAATTGTACAGGGCTTTGGTGAGACCACACCTGGAGTACTGTGCACAGTTTTGGTCTCCTTATCTGAGAAAGGACATACATGCCTCAGGGGTGGTGCAACGAAGGTTCACTAGATTGATTCCTGGGATGAGAGGGTTGCCCTATGATGAGAGATTGTGTAGAATGGGCCTATACTCTCTGGAGTTTAGAAGGATGAGAGGTGATTTCATTGAAACATATGGGATTCTGAGGGGGATTGACAGGGTAGATGCTGAGAGGTTGTTTCCCCTGGCTGGATAGTCTTGAACTCGGGGACATGGACTCAGGATAAGGGGACGGCCATTTAAGACTGAGATGAGGCGGAATTTCTTAACTCAGAGAGTTATGATTCTTTGGAATTCTCTGCCCCAAAGGGCTGTGAATGCTGAATCGTTGAGTCAATTCAAGGCTGAGATCGATAGATTTTTGGACACTAAGGGAATCAAGAGATATGGGGATCGGGCGGGAAAGTGGAGTTGAGGTTGAAGATCAGCCATGATCTTATTGAATGGCGGAGCAGGCTCGAGGGGCCATATGGCCGACTCCAGCTCCTAATTCTTATGTTCTTATGTTATGAAGTGCCTTGGGACATTTTATTACGTTAAAGGCACTATATAAATGAAAGTTGTTGTTATATGGCTGATGGATTTGTGCTCCAACTTTCATTGATACTCGCAGTCTAAACTACAAAGGCATGCTTCCAGCAAATAGCCCAGATTCTTGATTATTGGAGGGGGGTGATTTTAACCCTACTCGCTCAGCAGAAACCTGGCGGGGGACAGTTAAAATCGCCCTGGCTCTTACCGGTCCGAAAGCCGCCATAATCGCAACATCTGCAATTTTAACCGGCTCTCCTGAGCAGGCAGCAAGGACATGCGCCCGGAGCCAACACAGGGTCCTTCTTTACACATGCATGATGCGGCCCGATGACATCATTAAGACCCGACTGTAATTTTAACTCAGGCCTGAGCGGGGAATCTACCTGGAGTTAAAATCAGGGCCATGTGTGTCAGTATCGCTGTGCTTGATGTCATAAAAGGTCCGATGGACGGGTCACATCGTCCGCATGCCCGATACGAGACTCCCAAAACAAGCGCTCTACTCGGAGCTCCGACACGGCAAGAGAGCCCCAGGTGGGCAGAGGAAACGCTTCAAGGACACCCTCAAAGCCTCCTTGAAAAAGTGCAACATCCCCACCGACACCTGGGAATCCCTGGCCCAAGACCACACAAAGTGGAGGAGAAGCATCCGGGAAGGCGCCGAACACCTCGAGTCTCTTCGCCGGGAGCAAGCGGAAGCCAAGCGCAAGCAGCGCAAGGAGCGCACGTCAACCCAAGCACCCCACCCACCCGCCCCTTCAACCACCGTCTGCCCCACCTGTGACAGAGACTGTAGGTCCCGCATTGGACTCCTCAGTCACCTGAGAACTCATTTTTAGTGTGGAAGCAAGTCATCCTCGGTTCCGAGGGACTGCCTAAGAAGAAGAGAAGAAGAAAAGGTCCTGTTGTCTTCGACGAGCTGCAGACATCTTTATTCGCAGTCTTTGGCCGGCTTCTTCTTTCATCGGAACTCTTTCTGCAGCCTTTCCTGAAAATGTTGTAGATGGAATCTGCTCAGAAATGGACTGTTTTTTAATGATCTTGTACGTTCCCTACGTTTCACGCCGTGCTCCTTGTGTGCTCTTGTATGCTGAGTGAAGTCGGTCTAGCCAGGCAACGGGGGATTTTGTGACCAGCTGAGGGAATCGGTGTGAGTAGAAAGAAAACAGGTCGAGAGGGAAAAAGATTAACGTATCAGAGGAGACTCTTGATCAGAACTGGTTACACTCAAGACGGTGCCCTTCCTCTTTCAGTTAACGATCGACCTGCTCGGCATTTTTGACATTCTCTCTTTTTATTTCAGATGTGGAGCTTTGGCTTTTGTTCTTTTTTTTTTTTGCCTTGACTACTAGAAGCTGTTATCACAGAATAGTACAGCACAGAAGGAGGCCATTCGGCCCATCAAACCTCTTGCAACCGTGATCATTTTTACCATTCTCGTTCCATTCTGTCCTGTGACTACAGCTACCAAAGTATTCAATGGCGAAGAGTACCGCTATGAAATTCTTTATATTAAAAAAAGTGTCCTTTTTTTATTTTTAATAAAACGTCCCAAGGCACTTCGTAACATAAGAAGGCTGCAGAAAGATTTCTGATGAAAGGAGAAGCTGGCAGTGTGAAGACTGGACAGCAATAACAACTTGTATTTATATCGCATTTTTAACATAGTAAAACGTCCCAAGGCGCTTCACAGGAGCGTCATCAAACAAAATTTGACACCGAGCCACATAAGGAGATATTAGGACAGGAGACCAAAAACATGCTCAAAGAGGTGGGTTTTAAGGAGCGTCTTAAAGGCGGAGAGCGAGGCGGAGAGGTTTAAGAAGGGAATGCCCGAGCTTTAGGCCGAGGCAGCTGAAGGCACGGCCGCCGATGGTGGAGTGATGAAAATCGGGGATGCGCAAGAGGCCAGAATTAGAGGAGCGCAGAGATCTCGGAGGGTTGTAGGGCTGGAGGAGGTTACAGTGATAGGGAGAGGGCAAGGCCATGGTGGGATTTGAACACACGGATGAGAATTTTAAAATCGAGGTGTTGCCAGACTGGGAGCCAATATAGGTCAGCGAGCACAGGGGTGATGGGTAAACGGGACTTAGGATACGGGGCAGCAGAGTTTCGGATGAGTTCAAGTTTATGGAGGGTGGAAGATGGGAGGCCGGCCAGGAGAGCGTTGGAATAGTCAAGTCTGGAGGTAACAAAGGCATGGATGTGGACAAGAATGTACAGTTGTGATATTAAATCTTCTGGGACTTAAGATAAATATTACAAGGTTACAATTCTGAATGTATTGCGGCAGCACAATACACTTTGAAATATCATTGGTTTTGATGTAGCTCCTGAACTCCTATCACTTCACACCTGATCAATGGTTTTGAAGGAGGTTAGGTGACAGAAAGAAGCGTCCCTTGTAAACGAGAGAAAGCTTTCAGTATTGAAAGGGTTAATCCCACCAGTAAATGTCACTGAAACAGAGGGCAGTTACCCCATTACAGTACACAGGCTAAACAGAAGAAAAAGTTATCAAGAAACCAAGCTTATGCAGAATTTTGGCTAATTATTGCTGTCTTCCTATGCTTTCAAGCTACAGTGTATATGTATATATATATATATATATAAAAATTTCAATCAGTGATTTGGGCATTAGTAGTGTACTCTTTCACTCTTCTGAAAATCTACGAGTTAATTGTACTTTAGTCCTTTTAATAAATTGTGCAGGACCTTTCCAGAAGGCTGCAATAGGTTCGAAGGTGTGTTTTGCACATCTATTTCGCAGACAGTTTTCAGGCTTCTTGCACAGCAGGGTTACAGGAGATGGCACTGTAGTAAATAGACTTGTAAAGTGAATATATAAACATCTGCGGAGTAATGAGAGGAGCTGTATCACAAACTACCGCATTCTCACAGCGTTCTACCATCGCAAGCCTTATGATTTTGTTTTTTTGTTTTTGCCGAGGCAATCATTTTACAATATTCCTACTGTTATGAAAGCTATCTGTGTTATGACTTGCTGAATGTGCTGTAGCCCACCTCATAAAAATGGCTTTTTTTTTTATTAGAGATGTGAAGTGACGGCCTGTTTTTTTCTGATGCCTACCCAAGTTGTTCTTCAATATTGTTCGAAGGCAAATTTGTATCAAACCCACTTTGCGATTTGCAATTTGTGCGATGAGTTCCAAATTTGGTTTGAAATGTTGCAGACTCTAATTTTTTTTCTCTCTCTCTCTCTCGCAGCCCTCTGTACAAAGATGGTGGGCGTTCTCCACAGCAAGAGCTGTTAGATCCTTTGACTGCATTTGAATCAGAAAAAAACCTTGAACTTTGTGACAAGGATGGAATTAGCAATATTGAATGTGCGGCAGTACTGTAGGTTGTAATTGAGAAGAGGCAGGGCTTTCAATCAGCCTGTCTGTCTGTCCTCAATTACAAGCAACTAGACGGCTATTATTAATGCTCCATTATCATTTTAGATTGTTTAAAATACTTCTAGTGGCACTGTAGGACACGGAGCGGTGTTGTACATTTTGGCGTGATGCGTATTTCCATTGGATGGGGAGGTGGGGGGGGAATAAAAATAATGCTACTTTGCATTAGGTAAAGCATGGTGGAATTTTGTTATTCCGTTTAATTGTCTCCTCCTACTCGTGAAAGACTCTTGTCACAAAATAATGCTTCACCTCACTGATGCCCTACGTTCCTGATGTTGATCATGACGCTGAGAGAAGGGGGAAAGAGTGAAGGTAAAAATATTTCTCCAGGAGAAGAAGGGGGAACAAAAATCAGAGAGTGAGTAGACCTGACACATTTTCACGCAGCAGCCAGCAGATATTTATGAAACATATTGGCAGAGGCCAGAAAGCAGATTATTAATCCAGCTGCTGCTGCTTTTTGTATTACAGGAATCCTTCAAGTAGATGGGGTTTTTTTTTTGCAGCACGGTCAAGCTTCGGAATGCACCATATTTACACCATTGTCCCCTGTCTACAAAACAATCAAACTTATTTCAAGACTCGGTACAGAAATAACAAACTTGCATTTATATAGCGCCCATCACATCCTCGGGACGTTCCCCGGGTGCTCCGCAGCCGATGAATGGCACGCAGTCGCTGTAGTTTGGTCAGCAAGTGAGACAGACGATTTGGGGGCGATTTTGCCAGCCCTGGGGAGGCGGGTTTGGAGGCGGGACTGCTGGGAAAATGGCAGAATCTGGGGGCGGGTACCCATCCCGCCCCCCAACCCGCCTCCGTGCCATCTTCCCAGGAGGCGGGTAGCCGACTCGCGCCGGGTCCCGTCTCCTGGAGGCGGGAAGGGGATTACAGCCACTTAACTGCCTGTTAACAGGTAGTTAACAGGCAGTTAAGAGGATTATCCCCATTTTTCCATCAGAGGTACGGGGGTCGGAGGGATGCAAAAGTGCGCTGTGGAGGTGAGTGATGGGTGCAAGTGTGGAGAGGTAAGTGTGTGAGGTGAGTGAGAAGTGATAGAAAAAGTTTCCTTACCTTTGTTTCTTCCTGCAGGCTTCATTCATTGGGGATCTGGAGGCTCCAGCATCTCAATGGCAGCGATGACAGAATGGCTACTGCATTCTCCGATGCGACAGCCATCTGCTTTCTGCTCACAAAATAGGTTTGGTGAGCCTTGAGAACAAGAACTCACCAAGCAACAGAGAATGTCAGTGTTTGACAGCTTCACAGAGCTGTCAAACGATGACAATTCATCTGTCAAAAATTTTTGACAGATGAAACGTCATACGCTGACGTTCTCTGTAACCGGCTTCCCCTTAATTGGCCTGCTAAGCTCGCTGGGCGGGCTTAACAAGGTCAATCAAGGGAAAATATCGTGGGTTGGCCACAAGTCGATGGAGGCGGGACTGAAACCCGACTAGCAGCAGTCCCGCCTCCAATGCGCCTCTATTGGCAAAATCAGCCCCCTTGTGTGCAGCAAGGTCTCCACAAAACAAAAATGAGATAAATGACCAGTCAGTCTGTTTTGGTGGTGTGGGTTGAGGGATACATGCTGGTCAGGGGAACTCCCCTGCTCTTTTTCAATTGGTGGGATTTTTTGGCCCACCTGAACAGGCCTCAGTTTAACAACTCCTCCAAAAGGTGGCACCTCCGACTGAAGTGCAAGCCTTGATAATGTACTGAAGTTCTGGTGTGTGGCTTGAATCCACAACCTCTAACTCAGAGGCAAAAGTGCTACCACCGGACAGGTGTAATAAAGTGGAGGATGCTGTACAGAATCGCAAGTGTCTCTAGCTATATTTTGCCTGATATAGGATTTAAAGTAATTGTTTTCTACTTTCTGTATCATATCTTAATTTCTTTACCTAGTCAGGTGTCAGTTGTGGCTCAGTGGGTAGCACTCTCGCCTCTTGAGTTAAGGAGGTAGTGGGTTCAAGTCCCACTCCAGAGACTTAAACATAGGAAGATAGGAGCAGGAGTAGGCCATTCGGCCCCTCGAGCCTGCTCCGCCATTCGATGAGATCATGGCTGATCATCCAAACTCAGTACCCTGTCCCTGCCTTCTCCCCATATCCCTTGATACCTTTAGCCTTAAGAAATATATCTAACTCCTTCTTGAATATATTTACTGACTTGGCCTCAACTGCCTTCTGTGGTAGAGAATTCCACAGGTTCACCACTCTCTGGGTGAAGAAATTCCTCCTCATCTCTGTCCTAAATGGCTTACCCCTTATCTTTAGACTGTGACCTCTTGTTCTGGACTCCCCCACCATCAGGAACATCCTTCCTGCATCCAGTCTGTCCAGCCCTGTTAGAATTTTATAAGTTTCAATGAGATCTCCTCTCATTCTTCTAAACTCCAGCGAGTATAAGCCCAATCGACCCAATCTCTCCTCATACGTCATTCCTGCCATCCCAGGTATCAGTCTGGTGAATCTTCGCTGCACACCCTCCATGGCAAGAACATCCTTCCTCAGATAAGGCGACCAAAACTGCACATAATACTCAAGGTGTGGTCTCACCAAGGCCCTGTACAACTGCAGCAATACATCCTTGTTCCTGTACTCAAACCCTCTCGCTACGAAGGCCAACATACCATTTGCCTTCTTAACCGCCTGCTGTACCTGCATGCTTACCTTCAGCGACTGGTGCACAAGCACACCCAGGTCTCGTTGCACTTCCCCTTCTCCCAATCTATTGCCATTCAGATAATAATCTGCCTTTCTGTTTTTGCCACCAAAGTGGATAACCTCGCATTTATCCACATTATACTGCATCTGCCATGCTTCTGCCCAATCACCCAACCTGTCCAAATCATACTGGAGCACAAAATCTAGGCTGATACTCCCAGTGCAGTACTGAGGGAGCGCTGCACTGTCGGAGATGCTGGGCTCGATTTTGCCGCCGCTCAGGGGGCAGGGTTGGAGGCGGGTCAGACTCCCGGTCGGTCCCACCACCAAGCGGCGGGATGCCTGTGTAATCCTATTTTGCCTGGCCTTTTAAATTTTACCACATTTTCAGCGTGTTCCACGTCGTTACCAAATCGCGCCAGCTAAGTGTGGCGGGTTGACAAGTGGCTGGCTTCCTGACAGCTGCAGCTCCAGCATAAAAATGGAGCTTTCAACAAGGATCAGTTGTAGGTGGCAGAACTTTGTTTTTTCCGGTCTTGGCAAACTTTTTGCAGGTCTACTGATCTTGGAAGTGGTGAAGCTGAGATCCATCTCCATTGCGGCCTCCTGGGAAAACCCTCTCCCCACATTGACTGAGCGCTTCCTCAACTGAGATATTTACCAGCAGCATGGGAACCATTTATTTCCTTTCATCCTGGTCCTCAGATTCGGAGGAAGAGCAGCCGCGGCAGCAGCGCAACCAGGAACAACAGCAGCAGCAACAACAGGAGCGCCAACCTGCTGCTCACCCACCTGAAGCTGCACAGGGCAGAAGGTGTCAGCGCAGGGAAGCATGTTGCCGCAGGAGATACCCCCTAACACAGGGTTTACAGGCCGAGGAGCAGCTTCCTAAACATGAGTGAGCAGCAGTGCCAAAGGAGGCTGAGACTTTCGCGAGTGATAGTCGGTGACATCTGCGCAATGCTGCACCAACACCTGGAGCCCAGATGGACACCCCTTACCAGTGGCTGTCAAAGTCACCACCGCACTCAATTTTTTTGCTTCAGGGTCCTTCCAGGGATCATCAGCGGCATCTCCCAGTCGGCCGCACACACTTGCATCATGCAGGTAACCGATGCCCTCTTTGCCAAGGCGCACAATTACATCCACTTCTCGATGGATCAAGCAAGTGTAACCGCGTGTGCGGTTGGCTTTGCCAATATGGCAGGCTTGCCAAGGGTGCAGGGCGTCGTAGACTGCACACATGTGGCCCTTAGGGCACCCCATCACAACCCAGCTGTTTTTGTCAACCGCAAGGGCTTCCACTCCCTCAACATGCAGCTGGTGTGTAACCACAGGAAGGACATTTTGCATGTTTGCGTGACGTACCCTGGCAGTTGCCATGACTCGTTCATCCTGCGGCAGTCTACTGTGCCTCCGCTGTTCAATCCGCCAAACCAACTTTCTGGGTGGCTACTTGGAGACAAGGGCTATCCCCTGAAGACGTGGCTGATGACGCCGTTGAGGAGGCCATCGACCGAAGCTGAGGAGCGCTACAATGCCATCCACATTTCGACCAGATCCATCATCGAGCAAACCATCGGCTTGCTGAAGATACGATTCAGATGCCTTGACAGATCAGGTGGAGCCCTACAGTATTCAGTAGCCAGGGTCTCCAGAATCGTGGTGGTCTGCTGTGCACTGCAAAACATCGCACAGCATTGTGGCTTGCAGCTGCCTGAGGAACAAGTGGCTCAGCGCATAGCCTCCTCAGATGAGGAGGATGAGGAGGAGGAGGAGGAAGACCTTGCGGAAGTGGGTGAACCAGTTGCAGCCACACAGCTTTGGTTTGCTGGGGAGGTTTTTTCCTCCCAGAGGAAGGAAAGAGCACCTCCTTTTGAACTCTGGCTCCCTCCACCAGAGCATGGAGGGAGTCATCATCGAAACGTGGTGAGGCCTTGGCCCTTGAGCTCGACATTTCAGCAGTAGCACACACTTTAAGCAGTTGTCACTCTGGAAGAACATAGGCACAAAATGAAGCAATGCTACTTGGAGGACTTAAATGCAGCTGGAGAAATGACGTCAGCAGAGGCGAGTTTCAGACCCAAAAGACTAATTGGGCCAGGGGGGTGCACACGCAGGGAATCAATTGCCCGATTAGGGCAAAATCGCAATTTTATCCTGCCCAACAGCGGAGGCGGGATTGGGACCCGCCGACCACCTGACCCGCACCCAACCCGCCACCAATGGCAAAATCAAGCCCGCTGTCTTTCAAATGAGACGTTAAACCGAGGTCCCGTCTGCTCTCTCAGGCGGATGTAATAGATCATTAACTCATTGCTGTTTGTGGGAGCTTGCTGTGCGCAAATTGGCTGCCACTACTTCATGGCTGTAAAGTGCTTTGGGACATCCTGAAGTTGTGAAAGATGCTGCATATATGCAAGTCTTTCTTTTCTTTAGCCAATTTTAGGACAGTTTCGATTGTCATTATGTCAATGAACATTAACTTGTTCACCTCAATAAACGTAAAAATAATTTACCAGAATTTCAGCTAACTTTGTAGTCTTCCCTCCACAAATACTGAAAGTGAGCACAATGTGAATACACCGGGCTCGATTTTGTCAGGCCCGAGGAGGCGGGAATGGAGGTGTGTGGGGTGTTAAAATTGCAAAAAATGGCGGGTGGGCCCGACCCCACCTCCATCCCGCCTCCGAGCAATTTTCCCAAATGCGCGGTTTCTGATCCCGTCTCCGTCCCGCCTCCAAGAGGCGGGATAGGTCCTTAACAACCACTTAATTGCCTCTATAATCCCATTTTGAGAGGCCTTTCTGATTTTAACACTTTTCTGACATGATGCACGCCTCCTCTGAAACACGACGGTGAAACCTGGCGGTAGCACACTTGGATTGCTGACTATCAGCTGCAGGTCCACCATTAAGAAGGAGATTTGATCAATCATCATTCTGGGGGAACTTTTAGCAGTCATTACCATTGTTGTGGAACTTTGGAGCCTGGAGTAGTAGTAGTAGTGGTGGCGGTAGTAAAAAATTCTGGGAGCATACTTAGGTCTCCTGCTGCTCATTTTGCCTCCAGGTCCCTTTCACAGCAAAGGCCAAAAGCTTCCCAGTCTTTGCAGACCTTAAATGCAGCAGCAATGATGACATCATCAGAGGCGACTTTCAGACTGAAAAAACTAATTGGGTCATGGGTTCCCACATGCTGGAACTCAATTGCCCAATTAGGGGAAAATCGAATAATTCTCCCACATCCAATTGGAGTCGGGTGGCTAACACGAAAAGCGGATGACACGACCCCAGCCCGCCCCATGACAAAATCGAGCCCACCATATCTGCCCATTCTCACATCTGCCAGATGTGTTGCCTCAGTGATGTTAAAATTATTTCGGAATTTTCATCAAACTTGATCAGGAATTCATCTTCTGATTCTTAGCTTGTCTATTGAGAAAATTAATATAATCAGTCTGATGGAGTCTGGAGTCTGTGATGTGCTGCATTTGAGCAGAGGCTTTGCACCTCAGTAACTTGGACATATTTTGGGACTTTTAATGCTTTCGCGGCTGGCCTCCCACCTACCTTCCTCCGTAAACTTGAGCTCATCCAAAACCGTGCTGCCCGCATCCTAACTCGCACCCAGTCCCATTCCCCCCATCGCCCCTGCGCTCGCTGGCCTGAATTTACAGCGCAGAAACAGGCCATTTAATCCAACAGGTCTATGCCAGTGTTTGTGCCTCCTCCTACCCTACTTCATCTAACCCTGTCAGCCTAGCCTTCTATTCTTCTCTCCCTCATGCGCTCCCTCATCTAGCTTCTCCTTAAAGGCACCCTGTGTTTGCAGGATTACTAACCGTACCCTCTAAATATGGCATTACATTTTGGCCAGCTAAAAATGGCTGACCACTTGGCACATCTACAAAATATGTGCATTTAAAAATGGCGTCCAGGCACAAATGTATTTTGCACCCATAAAAAGCGCAATAACTCATTTGTACTCGCACCTCATAAATAAAGAGGGCCCCTTCAATTTAGAATGACATTTGCATGTCTGTATGTACTTTCGCCTCATGGTGTTTTACTAGCTCTTTGAATGATGTCCACAACCTCCTTTGTTAACAATTTCCGTTGTTGGGGGAGGGGTGAGGGGGGAGGGGAGTACAGGCAAAAATAGACTATTGTGGACATTACCTTCGTTTCAGTTAGGAAAATCTCAAAACATGGCCCCAACCTCAACATACCCAAAGAGGCTTTTCATTAAATGTTGACTTCTTAAGAGTGCTGTCAGCTGCATTGTGGACACTTGTTTAATGAAACTTTATTAGGTGGCTGGTATTAAATTTGGAACCAAAAAAAAACCTGGAAGACAAGTAACGACTTGTAACAGGATATTTGGTGGGTGAAACTTAAGTCTAGTTCTATTAATGTGAGAACCATGCTCTGTTGAAATCTTTAGGTTACACTCTTGAATTTCAGTAGTTCTAGTCCCATGAACTTAAATCTGTCAACACTCCCTTATATCCCCAAGTGGTACAGAGTTTGCCTGTTAACAAACATCTGCTGTTGGCATAAAACACCAGGGATTTTTGCTCTTGTGATTTTCATTTTTTTCACAGCTCTACATACTTCTTAATTAAAAGCAAACTTAAGATGTAATCCAAAGTGTCAGGGAAAAAAAAAATCTGTAAATTGGAAGAAACGGTTTACATATTTTCAGATGTTATAATGAAGGAACGATTTGAAAACTGCACACCCAAAGTGAATCTTACTTTGGGTCCCTCTACTTTTATATATAATTATAATTGAAATGTTCGTTAATCCACACTAAGTATGTTCAAGCTGAGCTAATAATTATACACAACAGCATGGGGTGTGGAACTCGTAGAAAGTTTTTCATCCACTGATGCATTACGCATTGCTCTTGCACTGCCCTGTAACCCATTACAATAACATTATTGTCTGTCTGGCTTTGATTGTCACTGTGTTAAGTGGGAAATGGAACTGAACTCATGACTAAATGATGGTACTTTCGGATGATTGTATTTCGAGTTTATCAAGTAAAAAATAAAAAAATACCCTTTATGCTTTCAATCAGAAATTGCAACACGTGCTGCAAATCATTGCACCTAAACATAGGAAGATTCATAGTTAGTCTTGATAAATAAATGACTGATCCTCTGCATTATATATCACCCCCAAGTCCTCAAGGATTCAAATTATGTATAATACATAGCCCATGTAATTTATTTATTAAGACAAAATGCGAATTTCCTGTGTTGGGGTCTCAAGCACAATTTGTCACACAGCTAAATGATGTATTCTTATTAGTCTCACTCAATTACAAAGTCATCCCTCTGTGTTCTGTATGTTTGTTAATGAACAGAACATTGTCTGTTAGTGTAATAATGGTGCTGTTGCTGGTGATGTTCACTAACAGTAATGACTTCTTCAGATTGCAGTGAGTTTTTTTTAGCCACTTGCCAAAATGTGAAAATTATAAATTAACACATTGTTGTTTAATGCACATTTTCACAAATGCTGGGGGACAGGGCGGGGGGTGGGTGGGGGTGGGGGGTTCATATTTCCCTTCCATGTGTTGTACTGCAGACAAAGCCTATTTCGCTCAACATAAGGCTATATTGAAGTAGGCACTGGTGTTAATAAAAGTTATCATGCACTCAAGAAAGTGTGTGAGAGGTTGCCTTTTATAAAGTAGTATTTAAGGGAAAATATCTTTAAATGTAACTCATACAGTTCTTCCAGCAATTAAGAGGTCTATATGTAATGGGTCTTTTAAATTAAATTTAACATATCTAACCATTAACATTACAATTGTAGACTCTACCTTGTAGTACAATTCAGTTGCCGTCAAACACAATGGTGCATGTTGCAAAGTATTGTGGGATGGATGTGGGGTCCCATATATTTTTGTATATAACATCAAATATATTGTTTCTATGTCTCTCTTGATACCCTTTAGTGGCGAACTACCCTATCAAAACCCTTCATGATTTCGAGCACCTCTATTTAATCTCTCCTTAACCTTCTCAGTTCTAAAGAAAACAACTCCAGCTTCTCCAGTCTCTCCACATAACTGAAGTCCCTCATCCCTGGTACCATTCTAGTAAATCTCCTCTGCACTAGAAATATATATATATACATTTGCTGCGATTGAAGTAATCTGTTCTTTCTTTGCTACTTGGCTTGGCAAGAATAGTGTGGGTTGTGATTATAAGTACTGAATAACTGTGGATCTGAGTTTGTATATTTTTGATCAACTAGGTCTATTTTTTGGAGTTATTCGAGAGTGCCTAGTTGACTTGATAGTTTAGATGGGGTTTAATTTCCTCAGGTAGTGTGCTGGTAATGGATAGATACAAAATTAATTAATGGCCGCATTAAAATAGCGCACAAATAAGTTTACACGATGATCAGTCCATTGAGAAAGAGATTATACTCTCTGGAGAAGGCGATCCTGCAAAAGGCTTATTATTGATGAGTATTCTGCATTCCCAGTATCCTAACTCATCGTCAATCAAACTATGCTATGCTGGTGTTGTAATGGATGCTGGAATTAGTATAATCGCTACTGTCCTGTACTATAAGTTACTAAAACACGGTGTAGTGTATTAATGATGGAGCCATAACTTGTTGATGACATATTAATGGTTATTAACCAGCAATGAACTGTAATATTTTTGTGACATTCAAGATTAAGGTAAAAATGAGCGAACTGTTTGCTTTAAAGCCCTTATTGTGCTGAGCCAGTGGAATTTCCCTGAGCTCAACATGTTAAGTGCTGAGACAAGCACTTTAATGGTTAATACATATTTCCTGCACTTTTTGTGCATTATTCATACTTATCTCATGAGTGCCAGATTATACAGAACTCCCATCTTGTGGAATGAAATTAATATACTACTATTGTGCATTGCATATCCTCCATATTTTTTGTAGATGTTGTGAGTTTTTAAAAAGGCAGGTTCCTGGTAAAATCCGCTTTTTATTCCAGGGTCATTCTGGAGGGCAAAAGCAATGATAATCTCCTCTTTGCTACCATTAACTGCCTCCAGCAAAATCCTCTGTTTCCCACCCCCCCGCTCCACTTTCTCCATCCATGCTCTTCTCTGACTCGAGATGTGCGGAAATCCTGGACTTGCTTGCTTTCAAAGTCAAAGCCATATCCTCGGCCACCTCTGCCCTGGTAGTGCCCAGCCTACCACTGCCCTCCTAACCCCTCTCCCAAACTGGCCCCATCCTCCTGCATGCTACTGTTTCTTCAAAATCTCACCACCCCCCAGCCTTGTTAAGCTTTATTTCCTCTATAAAGTCCACTCTGGATCCACTTCCGACCCAGATTGCAACCACTCGAACTTCCCATTCTTGGATTCATGCTCGCTAACAATATCAACCTCTTCCCTTCAGGTATGTTCCCCACCTCTTTAAAACCGATGCCATCACCCTCTCCTTACGTAGCCTCCTATCAATCCTCCTACTCCCACAAACTACCGCTTTAATTCTCCATGGTTCTCCAATGGATCATTGCTACCCAACAATGCCTTCACCTCTCTTACCAGCCTCCTATAAGACAGTTTCTTGGTGATGGTGGATAAGGAGGGAGGGAGGGAGAGATAGAGAGTGAGAGAGCAAGAGTGAGAAAGCCTTGCATTTATATAGCGCCTTTCACAACCTCCGGACGTCCCAAAGCGCTTTACAGCCAATGAGGTACTTTTTTTTGATGTGCAGTCACTGTTGTCTCTTCTCAGGCAGTCCCTCGGAACCGAGGATGACTTGCTTCCACATTAAAAATGAGTTCTCAGGTGACTGATGAGTCCAATGCGGGACCTACAGTCTCTGTCACAGGTGGGGCAGACGGTGGTTGAAGGGGCGGGTGGGTGGGGTGCTTGGGTTGACGTGCGCTCCTTGCGCTGCCTGCGCTTGGCTTCCGCTTGCTCCCGGCGAAGAGACTCGAGGTGTTCGGCGCCTTCCCGGATGCTTCTCCTCCACTTTGTGCGGTCTTGGGCCAGAGATTCCCAGGTGTCGGTGGGGATGTTACACTTTTTCAAGGAGACTTTGAGGGTGCCCTTGAAGCGTTTCCTCTGCCCACCTGGGGCTCTCTTGCCGTGCCGGAGCTCCGAGTAGAGCGCTTGTTTTGGGAGTCTCATATCGGGCATGCGGACAATGTGACCCGTCCATCGGAGCTGATTGAGCGTAGTCAAAGCTTCGATGCTGGGATGTAGGAAATGTGGCAGCCAATTTGTGCACAGCAAGCTCCCGCAAACAGCAATGTAATAATGAACAAATAATCTCTTTTAGTTCTGATGGTTGAGTGATAAATTATTGGCCAGGACACTGAAGAGAACTTCCCTACTCTTCCATTGAATAGTGCCATGGGATCTTTTACGTCCACCTAAGAGAGTAGACAGGGCCTGGATTTAATGTCCCATCCAAAAAGAGGGAGAACAGCAGTACAGTTGACTTAAATAACACCACAGTCGAACAACGTGAAGTTCTTGCAAAGCAACTAAGCAATTTGATACAATTTGCCTCATTGCAAGAGAAAAGGATTTGACAATCACTTTATTTGTAAATACAATACCCCTTTAAAAATATTAAGGAGATATAAGAAATAATCAATACCCCTGCTATTTTGCTAACATTTAACTTTTATAGTATTCTTCGGGTGCAGGGGTGGGGGGCGGGTGGTTGGGGGGGCGGTGTTGGGAATGTTATACTTTGAAAAAGAGATCTGAAATTATTTCATTGTAATTCAAAGTTTATTACCAGTAATCTAGTTACTGATGGGCTCCCTCATCAATCAATTGGAGTAGACAACGTTGATGGATTGGTTGATGTTGAATTAAATAAAAATGACCTAAAGTGTGCTGTAGATTGTTAGATAAGAGTTACTGCAGCTTATCTGTTTGTGTTGTCTCTTCTCATTTTCCTGTAGAACGTTTAACATAAGCGTTTTGCCAAAGGCAAAGGCTTGGTAATCCAACACTGTTCGTATAAGCTATACCAAAGAGTGCTAGGATGTGAGCGCTCAGCCCACTATTCTTCAATGTAGGTGTTACAAAGTGGTTTACAATCAATGAAGTACTTTTTGAAGTGTAGTTACTGTTGTAATGTAGGAAATGTGGCAGCCATAGACAGCAAGCTCCCATATACAGCAATTATTGGCCAGGACACTGGGGAGAACTCCCCTGTTCTTCTTCAAAATAGTGCCATGGGATCTTTTACATCCACCCGAGAAGACAGACAGGGCCTCGGTTCAATGTCTCCTCCAAAAGACGGCACCTCCGACAGTGCAGCGCTCCTTCACTACTGCACTGAAGTGTCAGCCTAGATTTTGTGCTCAAGTCTCTGGGGTGGGACTTGAACCCACGACCTTCTAACTCAGAGCGCTGCCCACTGCACCACGGCTGACAGCTAGCTGCAAGTAGAGCCGACAGGGTGGGGGTCAAGTTTGGAGGGGAGCTCACTACTGGCTGCTCTTGCATGTTACTTAGTAGGCAGTCAGAAAAGTAGAATTGGCCGAGATTCAAGAGTAATTTGCCACTTGGTCAGGGAGTGGTGCTCAACATGCAGAGAGGTAAAGAGAGAAGAAAATCACCTTTTAAAAATGGTACTTTTGCACAAACTGATTGATTTGTGTGCATGTCAAGTGACAGCAGGCAATTTGTATCACACTACCCATGAAAAACATAGGAAGATAGGAACAGGAGTGGGCCATTTAGCCCCTCGAGCCTGTTCCACCATTCAATGAGATCATGGTTGATAAGCGACCCAACTCCATATAACCGCCTTTTATAGCTGTAGCATAATTCTACCCCTTTGTATTCTAGTCCTCTGGATATACTGTGCTCTGCAGTGTAAAAAAAAGATTGGAGGAGCTGCATTCTTACCTTTAGTTAGATAAGTGTATGACAATACAGTCTTCTGGAAATGCATGGTCCACGATATAAAATTATAAGCACTTAATTCAGACACAAACTATGACTGAGCGACTGTTGGAAACACAAGTTACTCGATTTAATACTTGCACCTGGGGACTGCCTCGCCAGGTTTTTAAAAAAAAATAGAAACTTTGAAAGTTGGAGTCTTGGATATTTATTCCTTCTCTATGATTCAGTTCTTTGTGTGCGAGGCTTGACGTTTTCCTCCTTTTGATTCTTTTTTTTATTTTTCTTTACACAGAGAGAAGAAGCGAGAAGAGCTTTCTTGAGATTTTGCCCACATTGTGGCCTGTCCTCCTTATGTCCTCTGCTCGGCCCCCCAGTCATGCATCACTCTTTCTGTCACATTGAACTCCAGATGCTCCTACCCTAGAGAATGCTCCGACTCCTGCAATTCTTCTTCATTCTCACTAACAATTTGGTAATGAAATATTGATTTTTAGTTAGATTCATATTGATGCTATTAGGTTTGCATTGATAAATCACGCTGCCCTCCTGTGTGAGCAGATAGAAAGCACGGCACTGAACCCTAGAGATTACATTCAAGTACACTGATGTGTTAATTTGATGGATTTTTCACCATCAAAGGGGTAGGGGGGCGGGTGGTGGAGAGGGAGAAAAGAGAGGAAGACAAATTTTTCCCAAGCCTTCGTCCTGAAGTTTCCCCCCACACCCCCCCACCCCAACCAAGAAACGCCTAACTGATCCATTCATTGCTGGCGAGCGGGCTGCTCCGCTGTGTGGACATGCAAAATATTTGATGAGTTACAGCGGCGGCTGCTGGCCTGATCAGAAGTGAGAGAGAGAGATTGGCACAAGGGAGGAAAGGACACGCTCTGTGTGACCCGCGTACGCTCTGGATTCCTTGCACCCGGCTGCGATCCCGACGCACCCACCAAACGATACAAAAAAAAACCCCCACAACAACAAGGCTGTTCTGTACAAGGGACTGACTGCCTTCAAAGCACCGTGGAAAGACTGTCATTCTTCACTGCTGAAGATAGGTATTGATAGAGCAACATGACTGAAACCGCTCTTAGACCACTGCGTTGACTCTTTAAAAAAAACAAATACCCCTGGTACTGTAAGCAGTGGATTAATAGACTCCTGAATGTCAGCAGGAGAACTGCTTGAGATGTTTTTTATTTTGTTATCATAAGATATCCGAGCAACTGGACAACACTGGCTGTTTTTTCTCCCTGCACCCACCCACCCCACCCCACCTCTTCAACAACGAGGGATACCCGTCCGGTCTACTGTCAAAATGGACACTCGGCATACCTACTTTATTAGAATATGGGGCAATTCCACATAACGATGTTGTTCATTACAGTGCCGGGGGGAGCTGCCCATGTTTCACCATAACAGACAATTTACAATATAGAAGCAGCAGATTGTGTTTGGGGTGGGGTGGGGGTGGGGGTGGGCGGGGGTTATGGGTTCCAATGCATCGTCACACAATGTACATTTGGATTTTTGATTGCTCCTGAGATGTGCTGCTCTGTCCTGCTCCAATCCATTTCATGTTCAGCACTGTGCTCCGTCAAGTCATCGATCTTGCGCCGTGCTAAGACATGCAAGACCAACGCAATTGATGATTTATGGTGCCAAGTGTATGAATAATGCATATTTTTTTTGGGGGGGGGAGGGGGGATTAAAAAGGAAGGGGGGGGGTATGGGGCGGGGATGACAGGACCTCTGAGTTGGCATGGCTACAGACACACTGACAAAGTGGCGTGTTAGCTTCCAGCCCTGTGGTGCCAGTCCAGGACTGGTATAGTGCATGCCACGCCTACACTGAGACCGACTCACTGGCTGTATCTGGATATAACTATTGTACACCCGCCACTCAGCATCTATGACGAAAGACCTGACAAAACTGTTGGCGTGTGATTTTCCACACAGAAAGATATGTTAAACTTGTTGATCAGACGACATGGACATTAAAATGAGTGCCTTGTTGATCCGAGATACGCTGATTCTGGTGACTTATAAAAACACAAAGGTTTGCGAATGTCGAATTATTAATGCCCTTCTGAATGATGATGTTATTGGGTATTCCAAAAGTAAATTGTAGCAGAATGACACTCAATAGGTTGGCTCGGGCCACTCAGGGTCAACACATCAGGTCCAACCAAAAAATAAAATTGAAAAAAAAAGTGTGTGTTGGGACCCCAGGGTAGGTTCTGCATAGGCTCCAGTCAATAGGAGGGCTACGTCTGAGCAATGACAGTTTTCTGTCAACAGTAAGGTAGGTGGTACCTCATTAACACCGTTCACCTGCCCGGAGCTAAACTGGGAAAATAATATCTATGGTTTCCCTCCAAGGTGTCGATTCATCCTCTTGCTGAACGCAATAGCAATTGGTCGATGTTTCTTCATAACTCACGCAGGAAGAAGGCTCCCTAACAATGTACACAGGCTTGTAGTAGAAAGGGAAGACGGCAAAACCGTCAAACATTTCAGGCGTGCCATTCTGGGGTAATGAAGCATGGCAGCAAAATATACCTGTACAACACTTGATAAAGATGAGCTGACACACCAGTCCAAATAGGTTCTTTTGTGTGCCCGCATACGTCTATCCATCAAAGGTTTCAGCGAGGATAGGCAGGTAGCAATAATAGCAGCAACTGGCAGGAGTCGTACGGGAAAGGGGGAAGGTGACAATTAAAACCCTCTCTGTACATCATCGTAATTGAATCAAAATTGTAAGCCTGACTCATTTTTCTTTCGAGTCGATGCTCTTTTTTTTTAACACAAGTATAAACTCATTTCATTATCTGTCTGTTTAATCGGATGACTCAAAGAGGCAAACTAGTTTATCTGCCCCCGGGTTCCAGGCATCTAGCATTCCCAATGTCACGCGTGTGATAACTCAAGTGGTGGCCAGCAGAACGGGACTCAGTCACGGGTCTGCTCTTTGACATGACCAATATCTCTTCGATATTACAACCGGCTGGGCTGCCGTTTATATTAAAAGAATGTCAGAACCGGGACTGAAAGAATTTAATGTGTTAACCGAGTTTAATAGGTTCTTGGAGCAGTCCTGACACATCCTACAGGAAAAAAAAAAGTAATAATGTGACATTTTTCCAAGATCAAATGACATCATTCTGTGACGCGGATGATTAACAACGCCATGGTATATCTGCAGAATATTTCTCAGTGAGGAAAATAAGTGGCTACTCTTGTGTTATGTTTTGGGTTTTTCAGTCACTTGCTTTGGGACTAAGCAAGTCACTGCTTGACGGTTGCAATTTATTTGCTTTGAATTGATCTGTTTTCATTTTAAGTCTCAATATGTGGCAGTGAGTCCCATTTTTTTTCCCCTATGAAGGCATGTTGTATATTTACATTCCAAGTACAGTCAATATCAAGACACGACAGTATCTGCTGTACATAGATTCAGGTACAATATGTGTTTCATTACTTGATCTTTTTTTTAAAGTCGAGGAATTTTAGTGTTGCACTGCCACCTTTCTGGGAAGACTGTATATATGTAATATATTCAAACATGTGATAACTTAAAACATTGATTGTAGATTCTATTGTGTTTGCTGGGATCCCTTTTGTTTTGCTGTTTGTTTCTCTAGCTCTCCCATTTGATGGCTCTACACTTTACTCTCGTCCATTGTTTTCCGTTACATGAAGTCCTTCTTGTGGTTCCGTGCCAGAGATGTCCCTTTGACCCCCCCCCCACACACCACCCCCCATACCCCCCAATCGCTTAAAAATAAAGAAAGGGGAAAAAAAACAGCGAAAATAGGGGGGTAAGATTTTCCGTGGAAAACTTTTTTCTGCATCTCGTTCCGTTTGTCCGACCGATATTAGCGATTGCACAGTGTGTCCTTGCTTCTTTGGCTTAATGACTGCTTTGTAAGGCCCCCCCCCCCCCCCCACCCCCTCCCCCGCCGCCCCCTCGATCCACTTTAAATTTACACAGGAGTTGAGCGGACAACTCCTATTTTTTTTTTATTTTTAAGCCAGCCAGATGGGCTCCTCTGAAGGTGGTGGGTGATGTGTGTAGAAGGTGGATGCGTTTTAACAACTGGTGCACTTATTTACGAAAAAAAAAACAAAAGAAAAAAATCATTTGTATGATAAAAATATATATTTAGATTTTCCAAGCACAACTCTGAAAAAACAAACAAAAAATGGCTCTTTTTATGTTTCATAAAGATGTTACTACCATTATGGATCTTTTTTGCTACAACAGGCTAAATAAACTCTGTAATGATATTTAAGTCACTGTGAATTGTTCTTTGTGCCTTGAAGCGAGTGAGTGGATAAATGTCAGAATATCCCGTGCAGTTCTTTCAAATGTCAAGTCAAACTCCTAAATGGTGTGGTTGTAGGCTGTCTTCGATGCCACAAACATGCTCAAATGACTCCTGTCACTTTTATTTTAATGATGTGTGGAGTTTGCACTGGTCCCTGTAACGGGTGGTAGATTCATCTTTAATACCAAATATCACCACGTTCAACTTCAATCTCCTTCAGTTTTATTTGAATGTAGTAAGATAGCACATTGTGTCACCAAGAGATAGATTTGATTTGCTAGAGGAGGAAGGGGGGCTCTGTAACAATTCAGAACGTGTTGAATATGAACTACAACTTATTGTTCTCTTTTTTTCCACTTTTAAAAAGATTGCAAGACTGTACTTAATTTTGTAAGATTTAAAAAATAATATTTACTGCGGACATCAATTCTTATTGCTAGGCTTTAAAGGAAAAAAACAGCAGCATCATAGAATAGTACAGTACAGAAGGAGGCCATTCGGCCCATTGGAGGGAATGTTAACCTAAAAAAAAAGGTGGGTTGGGGGTGTGAGGGTAGTTAAAATGTTAAAGAACTGAATCCCGACCTGAACCCGCCTCCAACTCGCCCACTTCCAGTTTCAACGGAGGCGGGACAGAGGCCGGGCAGCCAATCAGCTGCCAGGAGGTGGGTCGTCTATTTAAACATTATAATGAGGCTGGAAGCCTCTGCTTTAACCTCCTTTTTGAATTTAACATTAGCTGGTTGGGTTTTGCAGGCCTCGTGAAACCCGCCAGCTAATGGAAGGTGAGGACTGCTCGATCCAGGAGGTAAGTGCGTTTACACTTACGTCCTGAATCCAAGGTCCCTGCCTAACCCACAACCCGCAATCTGAGACCTCCCCTCGAGGCCTGCCCATCCCATGCTCCTCTAGCCCGCCGATGTCGCCTGCCTCCTCCCCCTGCACCTCTGGCCGCTGATCTTTGCTGACACCCCACCCCTGCTCCTCTGACCCACCCAGTGCTGGTCCCGGCCCCTGATCTCTTCAGACCCGCCACCCCCCACCCCCCCCCGTACTCCTCCTGGTCTGTGGTCTCTGCCTCCCCTCTCCCCTGCTCCTCCAGCCGCTCCCCAGTCCCCACGTGATCCCTCCTTCCTCCTCTCTGCGGCCTAGTGTCGCAGGCCTACCCGCCCGGAGCTAGCCAGCCTCTCTATCTGGCTGGCTGCAGGTGGGAAACAGAGGCTTCTCAATGCAAATCAGGCCTTGCCGTTAAATTCGGCAGGGCCTACGGGAAACCCATTGTCCCGAGTTACCCGACCACTTCGGAGTCTCCCCGCTCCCAATCCACCTTCCCCATTAAAATTCAGCCCATTGTGCCTGTGCCAGCTCCCTGATAGAACTATGCAATTCGTCCCGCTCCCCTGCTCTTTCCCCATAGCCCTGCAATTTTCTCCCCTTCAAGTATTTATCGAAATCCATTTTGAAAGTTACTGTTGAATCTGCTTCCACCGCCCTTTCAGGCAGCGCATTCCAGATCACAACAACTCGCTGCATTAAAAAAATTCTCTCATTTCACTTCTGGCTCTTTCGTCAATTACCTTAAATCTGTGTCCTCTGGTTACTGACCCTCCTGCCACTGGAAATAGTTTATTGACGACATAGAATTACATAGAAATACATAGGATCTACAGCCAGAAACAGGCCATTCGGCCCAACCAGTCAATGCTGGCGTTTATGCTCCGCTTGAGCCTCCTGCCATCCTTCCTCATCTAACTATCAGCATAACCCTCTATTCCCTTCTCCCTCATATGCTTATCTAGCTTCCCCTTAAATGCATCTATACTATTCACCTCAACCACTTCCTATGGTAGCGAGTTCCACATTCTCATCACTCTTTGGGTAAAGAAGTTTCTTCTGAATTCCCTATTGGATTTCTTGGTGACCATCTTATATTGATGGCCTCTAGTTACACTCTTCCCCACAAGTGGAAACATTCTCTCTGTATCCACTCTATCAAAACCTTTCATAATTTTAAAGACCTCTATTAGGTCACCCCTCAGCCTTCTCTTTTCAAGAGAAAAGAGACCCAGCCTGTCCTGATAGGTATAACCTCACAGTTCTGGTATCATCCTTGTAAATCTTTTTTGCACCCTCTCCAGTGCCTCAACATCCTTTTTATAATATGGCAACCAGAACAGTACACAATGTGGTCTAACCAAGGTTCAATAGAAGTTTAGTACAACTTCTCTACTTTTCAACTCTATCCCTCTAGAAATATACCCTAGTGCTTGGTTTGATTTTTTATGGCCTAATTTAACCTATGTTGCTACTTTTAATGATTTGTGTATTTGTACTCCCAGATCCCTTTGATCCTCTACCCCATTTAGATTTTTATTTACCAAGTAATATGTGACCTCTTTATTTCTCCTACCAAAATGTAATACCTCACACTTATCTATGCTGAAATTCATTTGCCAATTATATACCCATTCTGCAAGTTTACTAATACCTTCCTGTAATTTGTTGCAGTCCTCCACAGTATTGACTATCCCCCCCATTTTGGTGTCATCCGCAAATTAAGAAATTATGTTTTTGATTCCAAAGTCAAAATCGTTAATATAAATTACAAGCAACAGTGGTTCCAGCACATAGAAACATAGAAGATAGGAGCAGGAGTAGGCCATTCAGCCCCTCGAGCCTGTTCCGTCATTTAATGAGATCATGGCTGATCATCCAAATTCAGTACCCTGTCCCTGCTTTCTCCCCATATCCCTTGATCCCTTTAGCCTTAAGAAATATATCTAACTTCTTCTTGAATATATTTAATGAATTGGCCTCAACTGCCTTGTGTGGTAGAGAATTCCACAGGTTCACCACTCTCTGGGTGAAGAAATTCCTCCTCATCTCTGTCCTAAATGGCTTACGCCTTATCCTTAGACTGTGACCCCTGGTTCTGGACTCCCCCGCCATCGGGAACATCCTTCCTGCATCTAGTCTGTCTAGTCCTGTTAGAATGTTATAAGTTTCAATGAGATCCCCTCTCATTCTTCTAAACTCCAGTGAATATAAGCCTAATCGACCCAATCTCTCCTCATACGTCATTCCTGCCATCCCAGGTATCAGTCTGGTGAATCATCGCTGCACTCTCTCCATGGCAAGAACATCCTTCCTCTGATAAGGCGACCAAAACTGCACACAATACTCAAGATGTGGTCTCACCAAGGCCCTGTACAACTGCAGCAAGACATCCTTGCTCCTGTACTCGAATCCTCTCGGTATGAAGGCCAACATACCATTTGCCTTCTTAACCGCCTGCTGTACCTGCATGCTTACCTTCAGCGACTGGTGCACAAGGACACCCAGGTCTCGTTGCACTTCCCCTTTACCTAATCTATTGCCGTTCAGATAATAATCTGCCTTCCTGTTTTTGCCGCCAAAATGGATAACCTCGCATTTATCCACATTATACTGCATCTGCCATGCATCTGCCCAATCACCCAACCTGTCCAAATCATATTGGAGTTTCTCTGCATCCTCCTCACAGCACACACACCCACCCAGCTTTGTGTCATCTGCAAACTTGGAGATATTACATCTAGTTCCCTTGTCTAGATCATTAATATATATTGTGAATAACTGGGGTCCTAGCACCGATCCCTGCGGTACCCCACTAGTCACTGCCTGCCACTCGGAAAAAGACTCGTTTATTCCAACTCTTTGCTCCTGTCTGCCAACCAGTTCTCTATCCAAGTCAGTACCTTACCCCCAATCCCATGTGCTTTAACTTTGCACGCTAATCTCTTATGTCCGATCCTGTCACTGTTTTCCAAGTGCTCTGCTATTACATCTTTTATAATGGACTCTAGCATTTTCCCCACTACCGATGTCAGGCTTACCAGTCTATAATTCCCCGTTTTCTCTCTGCCACCTTTTTTAAATAGTGGGGTTACATTAGCTATCCTCCAATCCATGGGAACTGTTCCAGAGTCCATAGAATTTTGGAAGATGACCAGCAATGCATCTACTATTTCTAGGGCCACTTCCTTAATTACCCTAGGATGTAGATTATCAGGCCCTGGGGATTTATCATCCTTCAATCCCGTCAATTTCCCAAACACCATTTCCCTACAAATACTGATTTCATTCAATTCCTCCCTCTCATTAGACCCTATGTTCCCCAACATCTCTGGGAGGTTATTTGTGTCCTCCTTTGAGAAGACAGAACCAAAGTATGTATTTAATTGGTCTGCCATTTCTTTGTTCCCCATTATAAATTTCCCTGATTCTGAATGCAAGGGACCTATGCTTGACTTCACCAATCTTTTTCTCTTCACATATCTATAGAAGCTTTTACAGTCAGTTTTTATGTTCCCTGAAAGCTTACTCTCATAATCTATTTTCCCCTTCTTAATTAATCCCTTTGTCCTCCTTTGCTGAATCCTAAACTGCTCCCAATCCTCAGGTTTGCTGCTTTTTCTGGCCAAATTATATGTCCTCTCCTTGAATCTTATGCTATCCCTAATTTCTCTTGTTAGCCATGGTTGAGTCACCGTTTTTGTTTTATTTTTATGCCAAACAGGGATGAACAAATTCTGTAGTTCATCCATGCAATCTTTAAATGTTTGCCATTGCCTATCCACTGTCAACCCTTTAAGTAACGTTCCCCAATCCATCCTAGCCAACTCGTGCCTCATACCATCGTAGTTTCCTTTATTTAAATTCAGGACCCTAGTCTCTGAGTCAACTACTTCACTCTCCATCTTAATGAAGAATTCTATCATATTATGATCGCTCCTCCCCAAGGAGCCTCGCACAACAAGATTGCTAATTAATCCTTTCTCATTACATAATACCCAGTCTAAGATGGCCTGATCTCTAGTTAGTTCCTCGACATATTGGTCCAGGAAACCATCCCGTATACACTCTAGGAATTCCTCCTCCACAGTATTGTTACTAATTTGGTTAGCCCAATCTATATGTAGATATCACCCATGATAACTGCTATGCCCTTATTGCACGCGTCTCTAATTTCCCGTTTAATGCCATCCCCAACCTCACCATTACTGTTTGGGGGTCTGTATACAACTCCCACTAACATTTTTTGCCCCATGGTATTTCTCAGAGGTAGAACCTTTTAGGACCTCACTTCTCACCTTCTGCCACTCTGAATAGCTACCCTTTACCCCTACTTTCTGCTTTCTGCCTTGCAGCCAGCTAGCTAACCATTCTCCTACTTGTCCTCTTACTTTGCATGCTCCAACATTATTCATTAGTCTATTATGCAGTACCTTATCAAAACCCTTCATGATTTTGAACGCCTCAATTAAATCTCCCCTTAACCTTCTCGGCTCTAAGGAGAACAATCCCAGCTTATCAATCACACATTCATTATTTTTATATATTATATTTTACCTCTTCAGCTTTTCTGCTGCACACATCATTGAGATGGTGGGTAACTGCAGGTCAAAGTCACTCTGAAAACAAAGGGTAGGGTGCACACAAGGGCAGCATAAGGTGACTCATTTGCCTGTCTATTTGGCTTCTCCTTGGGATACTCCACTTGACATTGGGAATCATTTACCGCAATTTACCAAAAGGCAACTGTTTACCACCACTTCTACCTCCCAGTGATCAACAGGTTAACTAGAGATCGATTTGAAGCATCTACTTGAACTGATTGAGGTGGGGGGAGGTGGGGAGGAAATATCTTTATTCTAAAATAAACAAATGTAATTTTAAATTCAAAAAGAAGCAGCAAAGATACCAAAAAAATGAATGTTTTTCATTTAACTATTTAAATAAAGATAAATATATGTGGAGCATAAACGCTGGCATAGACCTTATGGGCCGAATGGCCTGATTCTGTGCTGTATTATTTATGTAATTCTTTGGACTGTTATTTAATGAATGACTATTTTCATGAATTTACTATTCTGTGTCGAACCTAAACCTGGTGCGCAAGTATAGAATGGTCAGTACTTTTTAGAAGCAACTTTAGTGAATACTTTGAACACTCACATCCCAGCCTACAAAAGTAATATTAAAAGCTCTCACTTTAAGAAAACGAAACATGTGCAATAAAGGACTCAAACACCTCACACGCTACTTCAAGCAATTCACAACAGAGAATATTAAACCTAACAAGGTCTAACATCCTTGACAGAGATTAACTTCAGGGTCAACTTGCTGTGGACCTCATTAACTGAACAAGACCCTGGGCTCACGATTGAACACTACTTACAAACCCTAACAATCCTAACCTGGACTGCTCCACCAACAAAACGGTTGGCTCCCTTCATCTCTGCCTTGGCCTAACTCTTCCTCTTCCTCCTGCCCCTTGTCCGTGCACCAACTCCTCCCTACGATGTGCAGTTGGTATGGCAGCTAACCATCCCCTTCCAAGAGTTCATCCCATAATGTTTCCTTCGTGACTTCTCCTACCTGAATGACAACTCCGCCATATAAAACTGCCCTCTATGTCTAAAAATAATGGGGGGGGGGGAATGTCTTCCTTTCTGAATTATAAAAATACTAACGTGGCGCGAAGAGGATGTTTCACAAGTACATGATACGCAATAACTTGCACTCACAAGGAGGTGCAAAAAGAACTAACTTGCTTGTGCATTAGTTGCTTGTGCACCTATACACAGATTATGGATTCTTAGATGCCTTAATGAGGCAGTGCCCCATTTGTATCTATTTATCTGCGTATGTTGCAGATCTGGGCAGGAATTAGTACTTTTGTTCCGGTGTTCATTTTTTTTATGACACCATTTTGAAATTGTCACATTGACCAATGGTGGTGAGTGATTATTAAAAAAAGGCTGTCGCTCAAATCGTTGGTGCATGTAATTTAAAGCTGTTAATCACTTTCTCAATCCAAATGTAATTAACCCTTGTACTCCTGGGAACTTCAGGAATTTCCATTATTTCCAATTGAAATTGACCAGCCTGTTTGGGCCCAAAAATGCAAGAAAAGGAGACATGGAAATACAACATTTCACACATCAGTGCCACATCTCAATTCTGTTAGTAATGAGCAGGAATAGTACTAACTCGCATCCATTATATCAAAATTAAGTACCATAGTTACCAACTAATTTGCACGTTGTAAACTGCAATGCCAAGCACAACAAATCACATTAACAGAAGAACTCCACATAGTGCTCCCTCTAGAGGTAGCATTTTGACTTGCCAACCAGAGGCCTGTGAGTGAGCTCCAATTGCAATCTTGACTAGTGCTTAAATTCACATGTTGTCACTGTGCAACTTTCAATGGTTTTTCACCAAATCACCAGGTGGCATATTGCATGGACCCACGCCCAGTCTCAGGGTAGCAGGGCCAGTACGACCATGAGAAATGAGCCTACTTTCGGGTTGCCAACCCTCCAGGATTGGCCTGGAGTCTCCAGGAATTGAAGATTAATCTCCAGGACACTCGCTGCGAGCAACAACACCCGGGAGGAAAATCATAGGGGCATTAAAAAAAAATGATGTGTTTTTCTTTTAAAATTCTTTGAACATTTCTGTTTGTTAGTTATAAAAATGTTGGACTTGGGAAAAAGGCTGTTTGACTGACAATCAAGAATCAGCCAATTGGGTAATGAAGAGTAGTCGCTTTCCAACTGGCCGCGGCAAGTTGAGGCACCGCGAATATGGACATGTTGGGCGACCAATGGGGCGACTGTGGGGGCCGGACGGTTGGAAGCAGGGAGGGCTTGTGACGACACCTCCAGGAATATGTCAAACTAGAGTTGGTAACCCTGGCCTACTCTCAGTCAAACCTAGTTTAATGTCCACATTGGGTGTTGGGACATTCACAGTGGGGAAAGGCTGCAGTGGGGAAGCTGGAGGAGAAACGATAATACCACAAAGATAAGGGTTTTGGTAGAGTAAATAAGGAGCAGCTGTTTCCACTGCAGGAGAGTCGGTAACCAGAGGACACAGATTTAAGATAATTGGCAAAAGAACCAGAGGGGAATTTTTTTTAACATCTGGAATGCACTGCCTGAAAGGGCGGTGGAAGCAGATTCAACAGTCACTTTCAAAAGGGGAATTGGATAAATACTTGGAAAGGAAAGATTTGCAGAGCTATGGGGAAAGAGAAGGGGGAGTGGGACTAATTGGACAGCTCATTCAAAGAGCTGGCACAGGCACGATGGGCCGAATGGCCTCCTTTTGTGCTGTATGATTCTATGATAAGGGCTCTACGGTGCAACAAGTCTTTACTTCGAAATTTGTTTTCCTGTTTTCTTGCGCGTAAATGGCATGATGGAGCAGCACCGCACAAACCAAGCACTACATAGAAACATAGAAAAATAGGAGCAGGAGTAGGTCCCTCGAGCCTGCTCCGCCATTCAATATGATCATGGCTGATCCTCTATCTCAATACCATATTCCCGCTCTCTCCCCATACCCCTTGATGCCTTTTGTGTCTAGAAATCTATCTATCTCCTTCTTAAATATATAAAGTGACTTGACCTCCATAGCCTTCTGTGGTAGAGAATTCCACAGGTTCACCACCCTCTGAGTGAAGAAATTTCTCCTCATCTCAGTCCTAAATGTCCTACCCCATATCCTGAGACTGTGACCCCTCGTTCTAAACCCCCCCCCAAGCCAGGGGAAACATCCTCCCTGCATCCAGTCTGTCTAGCCCTGTCAGAATTTTATATGTTTCAATGAGATGCCCCTCTCATTATTCTAAACTCTAGTGAATACAGGCCTAGTCGACCCAATCTCTCCTCATACGACAGTCCTGCCATCCCAGGAATCAGTCTGGTGAACCTTCGCTGCACTCCCTCTATGGCAAGTATATCCTTTCTTAGGTAAGGAGACCAAAACTGCACACAGTACTCCAGGTGCGGCACATTAAACGGCACAGATGTGAGCATCATCGTTCGATCTACTGCTTACTTCTCAAAATTGACACTTTTCAATGATTAAAACGTCACCAATGCAAAGATCTTTTTAAAAAGAGTTTTAAATTCGACGCACAGCAGATTATCAGTGGTTTATTAAAAAAACCCGGTGTAAATGGAGCTATAGGGTTATGTGGTCTGACATCACTCAAACAGCCGCTAAGTCTACATTCAAGGTTTGATTGAGATGATCGTTCTGTAACCATTGTAGTTCATTTCTCTTCATGTCCAACTGAGTAATGCTTTCGGCATCAAAAACCACCTGCAGCTCACAAAGAGAGTTTTTTTTAAAAAAGAAACTAGACTGTGTTACCATTGGGTTTTATTTTGATAGAGGATAATGTGATAAAGGACAAGAGATTTAGGCTACAAGCACTTTTTGTGCTGGGGAGAAAAAAAAACAAAAACAAAATCAAAATCAGATTTATTTTTCTCTTTCTTAAAATCTTAAAAATAAGGGGTCGGCCATTTAGGACTGAGATGAGGAGAAATTGCTTCCCTCAGAGGGCAGCGAATGTTTGGAATTCTCCACCCCAGGTGGCTCAGTCACTGAGTATATTCAAGACAGAGAGCGATAGATTTTTAGATATTAAGGGAATCAAGGGATGTGGGGATCGTGCGGGAAAGTGGGGTTGAGGTAGAAGATCAGCCATGATCTTATTTCTTATATTCTTATGATATTTTCCTGTATAAGGAAATCCACAAAATTGAATGCAGTATGCGCCTGGAATTTGCTGGAGTGGTGCCTCTCGTGGCCTGCCCGGTTAGTTAGAATTTTTCCTGTAACCCCCCCTCAGCTCAAAAGGTCATCTCTTTTCTTTCAGCAAATTCCAGCCCATGACTTTTTTTTTTGCCCTACAGCAGGTGTCGTTGTGAAAATTGAGGGCAACTATTTATAAAATATCAGATTGAATGGAATAACACCTCAGTTTTGCCACGTGCAGCATCCAGTTCCTTATTTCTGCCTGCTATCTAAAACACATCCCATAATGTGAGGTCATCATGCTTAGCCTGAACTTCTACCTTCAAAATGGCCGCACCAGCGGGTCGATGGACTCGACAGCGCCACCTTTGGTCGGAAGGAGAACAACAGAATACTTTCTTGTGCACGATTTAGAGAATTCCAGGACTTCTTCTCCTCAGTTACAATTGAAAGAAAGAAAGAAAAAACTTGCATTTATATAGAGCCTTTAATGACCTCAAGACATCCCAAAGTACTTTCTGAAGTGTAGTCACTGTTGTAATGCAGGAAACGCAGCAGCCAATTTGCGCACAGCAAGCTCCCACAAACAGCAATGTGATAATGACCAGACAATCTGTTTTTTTTGTTATGTTGATTGAGGGACAAATATTGGGCCAGGGCACTGGGGATAACTTCCCTGCTCTTCTTCAAAATAGTGCCATGGGATCTTTTCTGTCCACCTGAGAGGGCAGACGGGGCCTCTGAAAGGGGGAACATGTCACAAATTGAGCAAATACCTTATGGAGCTGAGAAAGACACTCATGAAATGGGAACTGCACAGAGGTCGATTGTACCCCGAGGGGGGTTTCAGTTCAGGCGGGCGGAGTGCCCTTTTCCCAGCTTTATACTTGCTTTAAATCTATTTAGTTCCCTGCTTTTTTCCAGTTCTGACGAAAGGTCTTCGACCCGAAACGTTAACTCTGTTTCTCTCTCCACGGATGCTGCCTGGCCTGCTGAGTTTTTCCAGCGTTTTCTGTTGTTATCTCTGAAAGAATTGTTGCTTTCAAAGAACAGGGTTTCATGGCGACGATTTCAATGAAACACTCAATTGAGCTTCAGCTACTTTCCTGCACCAATATAGCATTACGCATTCGGACTCAACACCAATTGAGCTTAGGTTCTGAGTAGTTTCAAATCAGCTATCAGTATTCCTCCAAATGGTATTTTGTTATTAATTTGACTACTGATTTAATCTTTTATTGTATCGGGGAAGCCGCAATGGCTTGTAGACGAGGTCCAAGAGTTAAAATACCCTGGGCCTCAAACTTCTCACTCACTCTGGCACTCCGCCCGCCTGAACTGAAACCCCCCTCGGGGTACAATCGACCTCTGTGCAGTTCCCATTTCATGAGTGTCTTTCTCAGCTCCATAAGGTATTTGCTCAATTTGTGACATGTTGTTTGCATGGTATTTAAAAAAAAAACAATCTGTTGGCCGGGTGATAAGATGGCAAGGATTCTCCACTCGGTCCATTCCCAATCTCAGCCGTAGCACACAGTGGCCAACAGGAAGGGGGAAATGGCAAAGCACTTCCTCACTGAGGTATGAATGAAGACTCCCTGGCTTGTTTTCATATACAACCTGGCAACTGGTTGCAAAGAGGCTTTAGCAAAAGCCTCCTTCGCCCAAGGCATGGTGTAGATTAGAGGAGGAGGGCAGGTAAAGTAGGAAATATAATTTATTTTATGTCTGCTATGATGGCATCTACACCTATGGGTATCCATCAAATTACATAGAATGTACAGAACAGAAACAGGCCATTCGGCCCAACTGGTCTATGCCAATGTTTATGCTCCACCCTATTTCATCTCACCTTATCAGTATAACCTTCTATTCCTTTCTCCCTAATGAATTATCTAGCTTCCCCTTAAAGGTATCTATGCCATTCGCCTCAACCTCTCCTTGCGGTAGCGAGTTCCATATTCTAACCACTCTCTGGGTTAAGCGGTTTCTCCTGAAATCCGTTTTGAAATTATTAGTGACTATCTTATATTTATGACCCCTAGTTTTGGACTGCTCCACAAGTGGAAACCTCTTCTCTACGCCCACCCCTTCATAATGTTAAAGACCGCTATCAGATCACCCCCCACCCCCCCCCCCCCCCCCGCTTTCTCTTTCCTGATAGTTATAACCTCTCAGTTCTGGTATCATCCAAGTAAATCTTCTTTTGCACATTCTCCAGTGCCTCTATATCCTTTTTGTAAAATGGAGACTGGAACTGTGCACAGTACTCTACGTGAAAGGTATAAATTTTCCATTACAATCTGTTCCTCCTATATATGCATTTGAAGGATCTCCTTCCTTCTACTAGCCTGCTGAACAGTGTAATTTAGAGCTTTTCTGTTCCCTATCCATTAAATTGAAAACTACTGTGCAAATTAAAAAAAAATAAGAGCAGGACAACTGCTCGAATGTGTTTTTTCGTGTTTGCAAGGTCTGAGTATGCTTAATTACACTGGAGCTCTGAGGAGATTTGTACACTGAGGTCACAGAAACGAATTATCTTAACTTTGCAAGAGAGTAGTTAGAAACTCCTTTTTTAATGAGCGCCGATGGCATTTGCACACAGAGCAGGCATTTCTCTGCCGATGTCAACATCGTTTGATAGGGAGGCAGGCGTTTTACATCCTCAGCACTTGACTCTTGTCAAGGAGCACAAGGGATCAGCAGCTCTGAGGCCAGATACCTTGAGAAATGAAAAATACTACCGGGACATGTCTACTTACTTGCTTCGTGCATCACTTAAAGGAAAGACATTTGCTCGTTAAACAACTAACAAATAGTGTAACATTTTAATGGAAGGCCTTTGCACAGAAGATGCCCAACACTTGCTATCATCACTGAGGGTAATTAGAATGAGAACAATTCCAAGAGCAACTAATCAGGAGCCATGCCTCTCTTATCCACGATATATTTCTCTTTTTTGTTAAACTTCCTGCGGTTTCTATTAACGCAAACTTATTTTCTGCGGCCAAAATGATTTTTGGGTTGTCTTGTTTTTAAAGAGTGTGATCTAGTGCCTTTGACAATAGAATGCTGGTCTTCCACAGTTCCACCTCTGTCTCGCTAAGACTTGCCTGCAGTTATTGGGTGAGTCCTTTTAGCAGTTCTCAACCAGGCTGCTAAAGAGGCCAAAAAGAGCCACTGCGTCAACTCAGTCATAGGACTCTGAAGGAAGAGAAAGCTGACAGCAACTCGTCCTGGCCTGAGGAATAAGAAACGACGACGACAACAACAACAACAACTTGCATTTATATAGCGCCTTTAATGTAGTTTCCCCACATTACAACAGTGACTCCACTTCAAAAGTACTTCATTGGTTGTAAAGCGCTTTGAGACGTCCGGTGGTCGTGAAAGGCGCTATATAAATGCAAGTCTTTCTTTTTAGTAAAACGTCCCAAGGTGCTTCACAGGAGCGTAATCAAACAAAATTTAACACAGAGCCACGTAAGGAGATATTGGATAGAATTACTTAGAATTTACAGCACAGAAACAAGGTCATTCAGCCCAACTGGTCCATGCTGGTGTTTAAGCTCCACACGAGCCTCCTCCCACCCCTCTTCATCTCACCCTATCACCATAACCTTCTATTCCTTCCTCCCTCATGTACTTATCTAGCTTCCCCTTCAATGCATCTATGCTAGTCGCCTCAATCTACACGCCTTTTGTGGTACTAAGTTCCAAATTCTCACCACTCTCTGAGTAAAGAGGTTTCTTGTGAATTCCTTATTAGAACAGGTGATCAAAAGCTTGGTCAAAGAGGTAGGTTTTAAAAGCTTTTACATATCATTTCAATACATCTCTCAGAAATGACTCCAATCACTTCATACGTACAATTAATGACTTACAAGTAACAGTCCCTGTTGCAAATAGATAACACAGTAGCCATTTTCCACACGGCAAGGTCCTACAAACAGCAGCCTGTTTTGGCGACATTGGTCGAGTGAGGAATATTGGTCAGGAAAACTCCTGCTCTTCTGTGAGCTGGTGCCATAGAATCTATACCGATGGTAAAAAGCAGCCAAAGCCTCAGTTTAACATCTCATCCAGAATGGCAGCACTCCTGATAATGCAGCTCTCTCACTGTTTCATTGGAGCGTCAGCATAGATTTTGTGCTCACGCCTTGGGTTTTAAAATTCTCATCTTTGTGCTCCCATCCCTCCACAGGCTTCGCCCCTCCCTATCTCTGTAACCTCCTCCAGCCCGACAACCCTCCGAAATTTCTGTGCTCTTCCAATTCTGGCCTCTTGAGCATCCCTGATTTTCATCGCTCCACCACTGGCGGCCGTGCCTTCAGTCGCCTAAACCCCCAGCTCTGGAATACCCTCCCTAAACCTCTCCGCCTCTCTACCTCTCTCTCCTCCTTTAAGATGCTCCTTAAAACCTACTGCTTTGACCAAGCTTTTGGTCACCTGCCCTAATATCTCCTTACGTGGCTTGGTGTCAAATTTTGTTTGATAATCGCTCCTGTGAAGCGCCTTCGGAATGTTTTACTTCATTAAATGGTAGTTATAGTAACTTTCAAAAGGGAATTGGATAAATACTTCTAACCACTCTCTGGGTAAAGAGGTTTCTTCTGAATTCCTTATTAGGGCAGGTGATCAAAAGCTTGATCAAAGAGGTAGGTTTTAAGGAGCTTTTACACATCATTTCATTACATCTCTCAGAAATGTCTCAAATCACTTCATACGCACAATCAATTACTTTCAAGTAACAGTCCCTATTGCTAGGTAGATAACACAGTAGCCATTTTTCACACAGCAAGATCCCACAAAACAGCAATCTGTTTTGGTGACATTGGTTGAGGGAGGAATATTGGTCAGTAATTCAGCAGAAATAACTGTAGAATTGCAGGGCTACGGGGAAAGTGCAGGGAAGGAGTTGGGCTAATTAGATAGCTTTTTCAATGAGCCAGCACAGACTCGATGGGCCGAATAGCCTCCTTCTGTGCTGTAAGACGTTCTGATGCTATATGAATCGCCGTCACACAAAGTCACTTTGAAACAAAGATGAGTGCATGAGTACTGGAAAGAATCATAATCCAGGATATTTATGAAACCGATGGGCTAATATGAGATGGTGGTCATATTTATCGTTAATTCATTGTTGCCCACATGTCAACTGGGCGATGTCTCACCAGCACAGGCGCACTCTGAATGAATATCAGTTGGCTGCATCCAAGGCGCTGGCTGTGATCAGCGTTTTCACTCGGGAAGGAAGTTTCTTTCTGTACGTAAAGACAGACAACAATTGTCTTCCCTTTTATTATGTCATATCTGCACTGTTGAGCTCCGAGGAGCTGCCAAGCGATGGGACATTTGCTTCGCGGATTTTCAAAGTGGCCTGCAGTCAAGAAGGAAGCAGTCAGAAACGGCAAGACCGTCATTCCGTGTCCCACTTCGGAGTCAAGCAACAGCAGAAATATCAGTTTCCATTGTCTTCACTGCCATTTTTCTTTGCGGTCTCACCCTTCTCCAACCCTAAACTGAATAGCCAGCAGTAGGTCGGTAACCAGAGGGCACAGATTTAAGGGAACTGGCAAAAGAACCAAAGGCGACCTGAGCATGAGCACTGTGAATTCTGCCAATGACGATATAACCATGTTAAGTCTTCACTTTATGAATGAACTGCAGTGGAGAATGTGTCTCTTTTACTGGTGGTTAGTAGTAAAACCACATGTTATTATCCAGCATGCCAGAATTCCAGGAGCTGGAAACTGAATCCAACTCTATCTTCAGCTGGTAAAATATATGGTTGCCAGGGCGGCACCTGCCTATCATTTCTGACATTAAGATGGAGGACAGAATTTACTCAGAGAAATGAAAACAATTCTTGCAGAAAGAACCAGATGTGAGATGAGGAGAAATTTTTTTAACACAGCGAGTTGTTATGATCTGGAATGCGCTGCCTGAAAGGGCGGTGGAAGCAGATTCAGTAGTAACGTTTGAAAAGGAATTGGATATATACTTGAAGTGGAAACATATGCTGGGCTGTGGGGAAAGCAGGGTGAAGTGGGATTAATTGGATGGCTCTTTCAAAGAGCCGGCACAGGCACGATGGGCCGAATGGCCTCCTTCTGTGCTGTATCATTCTACGGTTCTATTAATTTAACTGTTTACTCTCACAATTATAGTCAAACCAGCTTGCTGTGCTGATCCAGCACAGAGGAAAGAAGTAAAAAAAAAAGAACATTTGCTTCAAAGTTTTTTGACATCTCCCTGGTTGACAGACTGAGTCAAACCAACACGGTTTTTGATTAGAGAAATGGCGTGAACAAGGGGAGAGGAGTATAAAGCAGTCAGACACAGAGGCAGCTGAACCACAACTGATTTATGAGCATATATCCAATGTTGAATTTCTTGGCCTTTTTGCTGCACGAACACAATAATTCGAAAGAAAGCTTCCATTTCAGGTTCGAGCAGGATTATCCCCTGTTACCTAGGCTAATCCGCCGAAAACAAATTAAATTCTCGCCAAATTGACTTGAAATCAATAGTTTAATTTAAGAATTGTGACGCTTAATAAGAGACAAAAAAAAAAGTAACTGGTCTCAACAATTTAAGAAGAAAATAAATCATGGCCTCAAGAAAAACAAACCTGACGTTTCTGTCGACCACACACTGTCCAGTGGGTAATAGTTGTCAAGTGGTCAAGTGGCTGGTGACTTCCCTCACCAATTACCGCAGGTTCCTTTAATTTAGCATTTGCAATACGGGTACTCGGCTATTGCTGTTGCAGCAAGTGTTTCACTTTGCTCGGGAGTGGTATTTTTATTAACAATTAATACAGGATTGGGTGTCTGGGCACCAGAGCCCCTGGCCTATCCAAATTGAGGATTCTCTTTAATTGTGATTGGGAAGGGAGAGAGGGAGAGAGAGCTATAAAATATTTCTAAACACTTGTATTAATATAACTTTTCACTTCGGATATCTGTAGAACTTGTGCTTCTATTTTTGCTTAAGAACATAAGAAATTGGTGCAGGAATAGGCCACTTAGCCCCTCGAGCCTGCTCCGCCATTCAATAAGATCATGGCTGATCTTGGGCTCAAAGCCACTTCCCCGCCTGCTCCCCATAACCCTTCACTCCCTTATCTTGCAAAAATCTGTCTATCTCCACCTTAAATGTATTTAATGACCCAGCCTCCACGGCTCTCTGGGGCAGAGAATTCCACAGATTTACGACCCTCTGAGAGAAGAAATTCCTCCTCATCTCAGTTCTACAAGGGCGACCCTTTATTCTGAAACTATGCCCCCGAGTTCTAGATTTCCCCATGAGGGGAAACATCCTCTCTGCATCTACCTTGTCGAGCCCCCTCAGTATCATATATGTTTCAATAAAATCACCTCTCATTCTCCTAAATTCCAATGAGTATAGGCCCAACCTGCTCAACCTTTCTTCATATCTCAACCCCCTCATCTCAGGAATCTTTAAGAAGAGGATTTATGGCAGTAAGACTCACTGGATGTGATATACATCCAATAGGGTTGCCATCTCTGGTTGCACAACAACCTGCCTTTATCGAGCACCTTTAACATAGTAAATCATCCCAAGACGTTTCCCAGGAGCATTATCAAACAAAATTTGACACCGAGCCACATAAGGAGATATTAGGGAAGATGACCAAAAGCTTGGTCAAAGAGATAGATTTGAACGAGCGTTAGACAAGCAGAGAGGCTTAGGGAGGGAATTCCAGACTTAGGGCCTCGGCAGCTGAAGGCGCGACCTCCAATGGTGGAGCGATTAAAATCACATGACCTCCTGCCTTCAACCGCCCTGCCCCCACACCCCCGCCATTGGTCGCCCGACATGTCCATCTTCTCGGTGACCCGCCTTCCCCATGCCAATTGGAAAGCACATTTTTTTTTTTTATTCGTTCATGGGATGTGGGCATTGCCAGCAAGGCCAGCATTTATTGTCCATCCCTAATTGCCTGAGAAGGTGGTGGTGAGCTGCCATTTCAGAAGGCAGTTAAGGGTCAACCACATTGCTGTGGGTCTGGAGTCACATATAGGCCAGACCAGGTAAGGATGGCAGATTTCCTTTATAGAATGGTTACAGCATGGAAGAAGGCCATTCGGCCCATTGAGCCCGTGCCGGCTCTCTGCAAGAGCACCTCAGCTAGTCCCACTCTCCCGAACTTTCCCTGGAGCCCTGCAAATGTTTTTCTTTCAGGTACTTATCCAACTCCCTTTTGAAAGCCATGATTGAGTCTGCCTCCACCACCCTTTCAGGAAGTGCATTCCAGATCCTAACCACTCGCTGAGTAAAAAAGTTTTTCCTCATGTCGCCTTTGGTTCTTTTGCCAATCACCTTAAGTCTGTGTCCTCTGGTTCTTGACTCTTCCGCCAATGGGAACAGTTTCTCTCTATCTACTCTGTCTAAATTGACTCTTCCTTCCCCGATTGGGTGATTTTTGACTGTCAGTCAAACACCCTGTTTTCTCCATCTCGGATATTTTTATAACTAATAACCAAAGCGTTCAAAGAATTTTAAAGAAACCGGGGAGGGAGGTCGGCAATCGAGGCGGGGGTGGGGGGGGGGGGGGGGCGGTGGCGAGAGAGGCTGCGATTGGCAGAGGCGAGGCCAAAAGCTTACTTGAGGGGCCGGGTGAGGGGAGCACTCCTGGCCCACAAGGACTGCTTTAAAAGACACTTACCTTGTGGAGCTGGCCAATGTTCCTGTTAAGCTGTGTGGCTGTTTGTCTGGCTGTACAATGGTAATAACCGAGCATGCGTGAAGAATTGAATGAGCCACGCAGCCTGTTAAAGGGCCCGTGCACCCAAAAAAAAATAAATGACAGGGAACATTGGAGCTGACAGCTCCCGCCTCTCTTTCACTGCCGAGTTTCCGACCCCTGGGAAACCCGCGCAGCAGCAGTGAATTTGAAATCACGCTCCCAATTGCACTGCGGGAGCCCGATTTAAATATGTTAATGAAGAGTCCCGCCTCTTCCCGATGGGACACTTGGATGCAACGAAGCTTGCCTCCGTATAAACGGCAACGGGCGCGCACGCGGCATGTTGGGGACGCGTTTCCCATAGTTTTACTTTTAACGTTCCCCCCCCCCCCGCCGAACCTCTCCCGCCCATCGTGGGGTGGGGGGTTAATATCGAGGCCCATGTGTCATGGCGAAAGCTATTTGTGTTTCTGTGTCAGCTGTGGCTCAGTGGGTAGCACACTCACCTCTGAGTCAGAAGGTTGTGGGTTCAAAGTCCCACTCCAGTGACTTGAGCACATAAAGCTAGGCTGACACTCCAGTGCAGTGCTGAGGGAGTGCTGTACTGTCAGAGGTGCCATCTTTCAGATGAGACGTTTAACCGAGGCCCCGTCTACTCTCTCAGGTGGACGTAAAAGATCCCACGGCACTATTTCGAAGAAGAGCAGGGGAGTTATCCCCGGTGTCCTGGCCAATATTTAATCCCTCAATCAACATCACTAAAACAGATTATCTGGTCATTATCACATTGCTGTTTGTGGGAGCTTGCTGTGCGCAAATTGGCTGCCGCGTTTCCCACATTACAACAGTGACTCCACTTCAAAAGTACTTCATTGGCTGTAAAGCGCTTTGAGACACCGGTGGTCGTGAAAGGCGCTGTAGAAATGCAAGTCTTTCTTTTTTCTCTTTTTGTTTCATAAGAAGTTTGCCCTACAGCCTCCTCTGCAATTAAAAAAACTCTACAAGCTCCAACCACGAGGCTGCCACAGCTCACAAGTCTGGTTTGGCTCATGCAAAGTCTGCCCTCATGGTAAAATAATGCACGCAAAAGGTGGGTACATTTGTTTTCGCACTCTGCCTGATATGACAAAACTTCTTCCTCACTTGCTCCCAGATGCTATGATCCTGAGAGACTCCATTTGCAGCTTTGATCTTTGCTTTAACCAGAAGGCAGCCTTCAGCTCCAAAGGAACCACCCACCCACCTCTGCCACACATCCTACTACACGACCTCAAAGGCATCCTCAGTAAAAGTGGGGGAGGAGAGTTCCCCATATTCCTCCTTTCACAGGGTCACCACTGACTCAGTGGGTAGCACTCTCGCCTCTGTGTCAGAAGGTCGTGGGTTCACGTCCCACTCCAGGGGCTTGATCACATAACCTAGGCTAACACTCAGCGGTGCCGTCTTTCGGATGAGAAGTTAAACCGAGGCCCCATTGGCCCTCTCAGGTGGACGTGAAAGATCCCATGGCACTCTCTCAAAGAAGAGCAGGGGAGTTCTCCCCGGTGTCCTGGCCAATATTTTACCCCTCAACCAACATCACTAAAACAGATTATCTGGTCATTATCACATTGCTGTTTGTGGGAGCTTGCTGTGCGCAATTGGCTGCTGCGTTTCCTACATTACAACAGTGACTACACTTCAAAAGTACCTCATTGAATGTAAAGCGCTTTTGGGACACTATAGGCCCAAGTCTTTCTTTCTTTCTTTCAAACATTGTTTTCTACACACATCTCTGACTACCTGTCTTGTGTCTGGTCACTCTTCTCCTGCAAGCACTGCCTTCAACCACAACGAAGAACTCATAACCTCCTTTAATGGCCAGTACCAAACCTTTGCGAGCAGCTGCTCATCCGATCGTTATCGTGCCCTATCCTACCCCCAGCCAATCACAATGCTAGCCAGGCTTCCTGTACCTATTTTCCATGCACAGAGAATGGATTAAAAACGAGGAGGAGATGATAGCCTTGAAAATACCACAAGGACGGCTATCTGAAGTTCTGAGAAAGTGCCAGTCCCAATTTTCCCAGTGTTGCAAAGTTGGGATTTTAGTCTCCACTTTGCATTCTTCAGTGTATGATTTCATGTTTATCAGTACGGGTCAAGTGTCTCAACAGTAATGTACAGAATATTTCTCCAGTGCAATAATCTCCCAAAGGATTTTTGGAGTACGGAGGCACATAAGGACATAAGAAATAGGAGCAGGAGTCGGCCATTTGGCCCTTCGAGCCTGCTCCGCCATTCAATAAGATCATGGCTGATCTTCTACCTCAACTCCACCTTCCCGCACTATCCCCATATCCCTTAATTCCCTTTGTTCCAAAAATTTAGCGACCTCGGTCTTGAATATACTCAACGACCGAGCATCCACAGCTCTCTGGGGTAGAGAATGCCAAAGATTCACAACCCTCTCAGTGAAGAAATTTCTCCTCATCTCAAAGTGAGTACGGAGGCACAGCAAAGAACAAGGAAACAGATGCGGATATTAATCAAAACTGATAGAATCTGCAAGATTAATAGAATAACCAGTGGGGATGCTGCGACGTAGTTCAAGTGACATCAAGAGGGTGACGCAGATTAAATATTTTCTGTGTTTTCTACCATCGCAGGTTATTTCCTCTACATTAGTCGTAAAAACTAAATTAAGAAACAGCAAATTAAAAATTGCTGCTGACAGATTTCTGCTAACGTCAGCTTTTTTTATGAATGTGTGCTAAAGTTGCGACATTCTTGTGACGCCTTCCCATTGCGCTTCCTTTTTGAGAGGTGACCTCTCGCAATGGTGCAGAAGTGACTCATCTCTAATAAAGATAAATCCTCACCTAATGAAGGGGAGCTCTTGAGGTACACAACGTAAAACGAGCACTCCAACCTCTCCAGGCACGCTGGCCTAATCTGCACTTCTTTTATGGATGAGAATTTTGTGCCCACCCAGATGACTAACTGAATGGGTTCCATTTTGTGTCAGCGTAAACACCCTCAACAACAGCAACAACTCGCATTTATATCACGCCTTCAACGTAGTAAAACGTCCCAAGGGTCTTCACAGGAGCGATTATCAAAGAAAGTTTGACACCGAGCCACATAAGGAGATATTAGGACAGGTGACCAAAGAGCTTGGTCATAAAGGTAGGTTTTAAGGAGCCTACTAAAGGAGGAGAGAGAGGCGGACAGGTTTAGGGAGGGAATTCTGATCTTAGGGCCCAGGCACGTCCGCCAATGGTGGGGCGATGAAAATCGATGATGCGTAAGAGGCCAGAATCGGAGGAGCGCAGAGATCTCGGAGATCTCATATCAGATATAGTACGGTTAGGTGCAAATGACAGCTCCCACTACTCAAACTCAAAAATGTACCTCAGAAGACTGCGTCTACTGGCATTTCACATTCCCACCCCAGGTTATCCTGTGCCTCTCTAACTGAGGTTACAAGTTGAATTCTGAGTTATGGTCAGTTTTGTGGTGAGGGCCCATACCTGCTGGGAAGGGGAGTGGGACTGCCCCACACTCATTCCATGTCGGTCCTTACGGCTAGCAGAGAGGGAAAACATGCATCCTATCAGTCTGGGCTGGCCGTTCATCCAACTCCAAGAGGTGAAAGGCCAATAGCTAAGCTGCTACATCGCCCAGTTCCCAGCCTCAGCTACGTTCTAGTTGCTTGATGCCTCATCCAGTGTGGGGTTTGGCAGACACAATAATGTTTACGGGTGTACCGCAAAAGATGATTTAGATTGATTTAGGTAGGCTTGGCACGTGTCAATGCAATTCAACACCTGTAAATGCAAAATATTGCCTATTGGTGGAATATGCGTCACAATTAAAAAATGCACGACCTCAAATTGGCAGATGGGGGAGCTTGAGAGGGACCTAAGAGTATTCTTGCGTTACCATTTTCAATAACTAGACAATGTGACAAAGCAATTAAAAGGCAAATAGAATGCTGGAATATATAGCCACGAAGCTTGGGACGAAATGTTTGAGGGCATTTGATTGCACATGTAACCATCCGCGGGAGACTCCATATTGGTTGTGTGATGACGTTAATGATTATGGAATAAGTAAAGTAAATACAATCACTTTAGCAATAGTACAGAGCAAAAGCGAAACGGTATTACCCACTCTCCTGGGCAGAGGCGTAACCCTGCCTCTCCCGAGTCTTCTACCTTCTCTTCTCTACCACAAGTTCTATCTTTCTCCCACTTTGTATCCTGTCTCCCTTCCTGTCATGTCGTCTGTTACCCTGTGGTCCAGGTTCAGTGGCTCCACTATCACGTCTTGTATTGTTCACATTACTCAATCGCAAGCAAACCCACTTAATATGCAAACTCGCCTTTGGATTGTGTGAAGATCGTAATCTCACTCATCTGCCCTTACTTCCCTTGATCAATAACCCTCATGTCATGAGCAAATGGCCAACAGCCCAAACAAAATGGTCCTCTTATCAGTACCTCACACAATATGATCAAAGCAGTTTCAGTTTACTGTTGTATCACCCGAAACTGAGTCCAACATCATCTGAAACTGACTCCAACATCACCCGAAACTGACTCCAACATCATCTGAAACTGACTCCAACATCACCCGAAACTGACTCCAACATCATCTGAAACTGACTCCAACATCACCCGAAACTGAGTCCAACATCATCTGAAATTGACTCCAACATCAGTGTCACCCAAAACTTATTCTGCTTTAATGTTGTATCACCCGAAACTGACTCCAACATCACCCGAAACTGACTCCAACATCAGTGTCACCCAAAACTTATTCTACTTTAATGTTGTATCACCCGAAACTTATTAACCCCATGTTTGAAGTCGACCATTGCCACCATGCTTGCTTCAAGCTAATACATTAAAATATAATTCTACTAATACCACCCTGCTTGCTTACACATATTACAAATGAACGTATAAACAAATGTCTAAAAGAGACAGGTACCATTAGAGCGGTAGGGTGATTTTAGGTCCTGCCCATACAAATCTGTTAGATCCTTGTGAATGAAGATAGTCGAGCAGATGTGGTTTACTTGGATTTTCACAAAGCATTTGAAAGTGTCGTCATGTGGGACTAATAAGGAAGGTTAAGGCTCATGGAGTAGGTGTCAAATTGTCCAGCTTTACTGAGAATTGGTTTCGGAACAGGTGGTGATCATTGAAAACTAGTCCGGCTGAAAAAAGTAACCGGCGAAGACACACATGTATCTATTCTGGGACCCCCTGCTGCTCAGATATTTGGCAAGGATAAGGAACAGGAGTCTGTCGCAGTATTATTACATTTGCTAATGACAGGAAGCTATGTGGGTGGGCAGTGAATCGAAAGCATGAAAGGTTGCACCCCCAAAACATTAATATCTTTTTCACTTTACAGATGTGTGTATTTCCAGTATTTTCTGTTTTTGTTTCAGAATGCCAGCTTACGTTTTCTCGAGTAAAAAAAAGGAGATTGATAATCTTCAGAGAGACTTGAATGAATTATTAGATGATCAGGATGAAGTTGAATGTGGATTCATGTAGGATAATGCATATAGGATAGCAGTAAATGTGTATAGGATGAGAGCACCTCCACTGGCTAAAAGGAAAAGGATTTGGCAATTCTTATTGATCATATCCCGAAAGCATCTGGTGAGTGCGAAGCAGTTATCAATCAGGCAAAATGCTTTTTTTTTTGGTGCATCTAGAGCACATTGGATTATAAATCAGTATACTGACATTGCACAAATCTATTGTGAAACCAATTCTTGCACATGGAGTACAGTTAGATAAAGAGGGGTGGGAGGAGGCTCGTGTGGAGCATAAACGCCGGCATGGACCAGTTGGGCCGAATGGCCTGTTTCTGTGCTGTACACTCTGTAATGTAATTCTATGGTCTTTCTTTGTCCTTGCTTTTTTTTTGTCAATTTTGCGCGTACAGGAGGAATCGTCGTGAAGCAGCAATTCAGAACTGTTAATGCTGTTGGAACAGGTGCGGAGGCTCTGGCTGTGGTGATCATACAAGAGCTGTGGAAAGTCACACTGCTCCCAGAGTCAGCTCAGGGTCACAGTGGGCGGGTGCCGAAGGGCCGAGGATTTTTAGTATCGGAAGTCTTTCTTTTCTTGGAAATCAATTTGCAGAACGCTATGGGTTTTGAACCATGCCTAATCTAAAGCAGGACTCTTTGCCCAGAATAAGCGGTTGGCCACTTACTGAGATTTATCAACATGCGGGTTAAAAAGCTGCAGATGGAGCGCATGTGGATACCAAGGCACTGTTGACAGCGTCAAAGAAAGCAGGTTCCCTCTAGCTCGGAGAATTTTCTTTTTCTGTTTCCCCATTTGGCTTCGTAGATTCAATAGCCCAAAAATTCGGCTGAATACGGGAGAGTACGAACTGTGTACTCTCGCGTATTCGGTCCCGAAGTGCCGGTTTCCTGCATGCACTGCGCATGTGCGGGAAACCGTCACTTCCGGTATGGCGAAGGGGGCGGTCCCTAAGTGAACCGCGTGCGCACTACAGGCTGTGCGCACGCAGCACACTTAGGTTTTTTTTCAGGTTTCAACGCGAAGGTAAGTGTTGAAGATTTTACACATGAAGAAAGGAGGCGTAAGACCCCCTTTTAACAAGGTAAGTAGTTAATTAAGTATTATTTAAAACATTTTCAACAGGTTTATCTTTTTTAGAGACTTTAAAGAAAGGTAAGTTTATTTTTATAACTTTTAAAAAGAATTTAAATTTTTTCAAAAATTTAAATTTTTGTTTAAAGTGGTTAATTTATTTAACTATAGTTATTTTATTAATGTGATGGTTTTTAAAAAAAATTTATTTGAGGTTTAGCTGTTCTTTTGGGGGCAATTTGTATTCATAGTTTTGACAGGTCTCCTGTCAAATCTATGAATGAAAGATGGTGTGCTGCCATTGGCTCTCCATGGCCCACGTGATCCCAGAGGTCGCATCGAACTAACTGCGCCTCTGGGACACACACACACTGCGAGCCGGCACCAGGGAGAGGCCCAGGAGCAGAAGTTCGTGTGGGCCCGAAACACAACGGCCGGCGCGGAGTGTGATATCGCGCAAGATCCTTATCCCCGCGGCAAGCCTCCGAGTCAAATTTCTGGGCCAATATTAGGGTAACCACGAATCTAACCCACCACTGCCAGAATTTGTTAACTTCTTTACCCAGAGAGCTGGTTAGAATGTGGAACTCGCTACCACAAGGAGTGGTTGAGGCGAATAGTATAGATGCATTTAAGGGGAAGCTGGATAAACACATGAGGGTGAAAGGAATAGAAGGTTATGCTGATAGAGTGAGATGAAGAGGGGTGGGAGGAGGCTCGTGTGAAGCATAAACACCGGCACAGACCAGTTGGGTCGAATGCCCTGTTTCTGTGCTGTAGATTATATGTGAACCAGTTGTAATCCATGAATGAGCTGGTCACAGGTTTAGGTTTTGTTTCCTAGGGCTTTTATGAGCGATGCCTAATTTGGATCTTCATTTTTTTCCCCCTGATAAAGCGTAAGAAACAAAAGAAATGTCAGATTTGTGGAAAAGCCCTTCAGTGCGCGTTCATTTTCCCCCAGTGTTCTTGCTCTCCCAACCAAGCCTCCGACTGTGCTTTGAATGCATATCGAGTTAGCTTTGTTGGTAGATTATTCCAGACATTTACTACTCTTGGCATTGAAGAAATCCCTTCTCCATATATCAGGTTTGAATTTATTTTTCTCTTATTCTATGTCACCTTGTGCTACTGTCCTGTCTTACTTTAAAGTAATATTCTGGATTTATTTTATCTGAACCATGTACTTTAACAAAGTCATCACTAGCAACGATGTTATTTCACATGGGTAGGTTCACCGATTCCTCACTGTCAGTATAGTCAGCGGGGGAGCTGCATTCAAAGAGGGCGTGGGTCAGAAATAGGACTACATAACTGTAGCACTGATTCTCTGATCAGTGTTACCTTCAAACACAACTCCCCTCTGGAAGCGCAGGAGTACTGATAATTATCTCACTGCACCTCTGTCTTTTGGGTGAGCTGTTAAACCGAGGCCCCTCTCTGACGGACGCAAAAGATCCCGTGGCACTATTTCGAAGAAGTAGGGGAGTTCTCCCCGCTGTCCTGGCCAATATTAATCCTTCAATCAACATCACTGAAACAGATTATCTGGTCATTATCACGTTGCTGTTTGTGGGAGCTTGCTGTGTGCAAATTGGCTGCCGCATTTCCTGCATTACAACAGTGACTACACTTCAAAAGTAATTAATTGGCTGTAAAGCGCTTTGGGATGTCCTGAAGTCATGAAAGGCGCGATAGAAATGCAAGTCGTCTTCTTCTTCTACATTGTTATAGTAGAACAATTTTCAAGGCAATCAAAACAAACAGAAAACTAATTGGTTTCAGATTTACAATAACAGTGCTTTAGCTATTCAATTTAACAGTATATGTAGTTTTGAGGATTACAATTTGTGTTTGACAACGTTAGCCACCAATCTATATAACAATATAGCAGGTAATCATTTTCAGAGTGATTATTTTCACCGCAATTTTGGCTCTCTCTGCGCATGCACGCCCGTTTGGTACTGTGCATGCGCACTCGATCCGGTCACGCATGAGCAGCATCCAACGGTGCCGCGGCATTGGTCTGCACCGTCACACTTTCCTCGTCTCCGTGCAGAAAAGGTCAGGGGATCGGGTTGGTGGTCGGGGTGGAGGGGGGCGTGGGGAGGGGAGAGGAGAGGGGATCAAAGGGGGAGAGGAGAGGAGAGGGGATCGAAGGGGGAGAGGAGAAGAGAGGGGATTGAAGGGGGAGAGGAGAGGAGAGGGGATCGAAGGGGGGAGGAGAGGGAATTGAAGAGTGGGAGGAGAGGGGATCGAAGGGGAGAGGAGAGTGGATTGAAGAAGGGGAGGAGAGGGGATCGAAGGGGGGAGGAGAGGGGATCGAAGGGGAGAGGAGAGTGGATTGAAGAAGGGGAAGAGAGGGGATCGAAGGGGGAGAGGAGAGGATATCGAAGAGGGGAGGAGAGGGGATCGAAGGGGGAGAGGAGAGGATATCGAAGAGGGGGAGGAGAGGGGATCCAGATGGGAAGACAGATCACGTTCTCGTTCACCCCCCTCTGTTAGCCGTGGATCACATTCTTCCAACGCCACCACCACCCCCTTCACACATGCACCACGTTCTCCCTCTTCTTCCCCTAGACCTGGTTGATTTCTCGGCAAGCTCAGCACGTGTGTGTCAAGTGACATCATTGGACTGGACGAAATCAAGAAGTCATGACACTGTCACTATTCACTTCATACCCAATAAATCTGTTAACAATTCGTGACCCACACACAATGCCTCATCTATGGGGGTGAGGAAGAAGGTCAGGAACTTGTTATGAGGGGAGAAGGTCAGGAACTTGTTTGCGGGGGAAGGTCAAGAACTCGGGTGGTGGGGCAAGGGGGTTGGTGGGAGAAGGTCCTAACCCACGAGGGTAAGCCCTGTCTGTTCTCTGAAAGCAGTACTGTGAGCTGTGTCTGGAGCCTGGCAGTCAGAATGAATGGATCAAATTACACATTGCGAAGTACTTGATTACTCAGGCAGGCAGGATCTAATTACACATTCCAGACAAACTGTTGGTTATGGCTTAACCTCCAAGGGGACCAATCAGAAATCTGGTCTTGTCATCCAAGGGGACCAATCAGAACTTTGGTGTTGCAAAAGGGAACAGTAGCATAGTGGTAATGTTACTGGACTAGCAATCCAGAGGTCTGGACTAATGATCTGGAGAGAAGAGTTCATAATCCCTACACGGCAGATGGGGAATTTAAATTCAGTTAAATAAATGTGGAACTAAAAAGTTAGTATCAGTAATGGTAACCATGTAACTACTGGATTGTTGTAAAAACCCATATGGTTCATTAATGACTTTTAGGGAAGGAAATCTGCCATCCTTACCCGATCTGGCGTATACATGACTCCAGACCCACAGCAATGTGGTTGACTCTTAACTCTTAATCTTGGCTTTTATTGCAAGGGGGATGGAGTATAAAAGCAGGGAAGTCTTGCTTCAGCTATACAGGGTACTGGTGAGGCCACACCTGGAGTACTGCGTACAGTTTTGGTTTCCATATTTAAGAAAAGATATACTTGCTCTAGAGGCAGTTCAGAGAAGGTTCACTCGGTTGATTCCGGAGATGAGGGGGTTGACTTATGAGGAAAGGTTGAGTAGATTGGGCCTCTACTCATTGGAATACAGAAGAATGAGAGGCGATCTTATCGAAACATATAAGATTGTGAGAGGGCTTGATCGGGTGGATGCGGGGAGGATGTTTCCACTGATGGGTGAGACTAGAACTAGGGGGCATAATCTTAGAATAAGGGGCTGCCGTTTCAAAACTGAGATGAGGAGAAACTTCTTCACTCAGAGGGTAGTAAATCTATGGAATTTGCTACCTCAGAGAGCTGTGGAAGCTGCGACATTAAATAAATTTAAAACGGAGATAGACAGTTTCCTAGCTGATAAGGGAATTAAGGGTTATGGGGAGCAGGCAGGGAAGTGGACGTGAGTCTAGGTTCGGATCAGCATGATCCTATTGAATGGCGGAGCAGGCCCGAAGGGTCGTATGGCCTACTCCTGCTCCTACTTCTTATGTTCTTATGTTCTTATAACTGCCTTTTGAAATGGCTGAGCAAGCCACTCAGTCGTCAAGAAGGCGACTCACCACCACCTTCTCAAGGGCAATTAGGGATGAGCAATAAAAGCGATGTCACATCCTGTGAACACTGCCAATAATTTTGTACCTAGGATTGCATTAATATAAAAGTATCCTCTTTATTAGGTAGCCATTTAATGACCATATCAAACAGTTCCATCTTCTTCTGGGGTCTGCTGGGCTACATCTTCAGTGAACCTTCAGCTTCAGCTGCCTAGGCCCTATGACCCTACGAGAGCTCTGCGATGCTCCAATTCCGGCCTCTTGTGCATTCCCGATTTCCTTCAGCCCCACCATTGGCGGCCGTGCATTCAGCTGCCTAGGCCCTAAGCTTTGGAATTCCCTCCCTAAACCTCACCACCTCTCTACCGCTCTCTCCTCCTTTAAAACACTCCTTAAAACCTACCTCTTTGCTCAAGCTTTTGATTACCTGTCCTAATAGCTCCTTATGTGGCTCAGGTCAAATTTTGTTTGATAATCACTACTGTGAAGCGCCTTGGGCTAGGTGACAGAAATGGTCTCGGTGAACTGTGCCAGAAACCATCAAATTGCCTTGGAGCTGATCGTTTGTGGCTAATGAATAAGATTCTGTTTGAGTCATACAATCCCTCAGCATCCCGCAGTGCAGTTTTGGTTTCAATTCACAAGGAGGGAGACCATTTTTTTGAGACAGAAAACCACCAAGGAATCTTGCTGATGTCAGTGGTAGTTAAGGTGATGCTTCGAGGTTGCTGTGCAAAATTTTTTGATGCTCTCGAGGCCTGTGAAGTATTCTGAAAAGAACAGGCTGGATTCTGTTCCAGTGAGGATTGTGAAGGGTAGACCATAGCTTTATTCACAATTGCAGGGCATCATAAGAATCTTACATTGCTTTCATTGAATTTTTATAAGGTTTTCAAGCTAATGCTTTCTGGAGAAGCTGGAAGCTTTGGGAGTACGTGGCAATATCTTGGATTTTATCTGGGATGTGTACTCCTGTTCTAAGTAAGTAGAAAGAGAAGTAAGGAGAGGTAGTCTACTGTTAGCCATCCTACTGAGTCTCTTCATCAACAATATATTGGATGGAATCATGAGGGATAGACTTTCGAGTGTCTGTTCCAGCTGTTTCTGAAATATTGTGGCTCTCCTTATCACAGATGATATTGTGTTGTTGGTGGATTCACCTGGAGATCTAGTTCCACTCCACCCACCACCTTGTGCAATGCACTCACTAGCGGGATATGATGGTGACTGCCTCCAAATGCGGTATTATGGCTTTATATAGTCCAAGGGGGGTTCTCAAAGGTTTTGATTGGGAGATACAAGGGGCATCCGTTCCAGTTATTGATTCATCACGGTATCTGGGGGCCTGGTGGATGTCAACTTCAGGTTGGACATGGTCCTTTTGGACCACTTTGCGAAGCAGTGAAGGGCGCCTCTCAGATTTCTTTAATAATAGCAGATATCCAATACAGGTTAAGCTTAAGGTTAAAGTTAAGCATATAAGACATGTATCCAAATGGCATTCTCACAGTTCAGAACTCTTAGGCATGCAGTGGAAGACCTTCCTTCAGCACACATGGGAGATCCAGGATAAAGATATAAGACGGATTTGTGGATTTGAGTACGCTGAAGGATGAGTCAGTCTCAAGGCAATAGGACGCTTTACCAAAACCCATGGATTAGATAGTGATCAGTAAGCTGGTATGTGGCACTAGACTTGGATGCCTAGAACATGAAGATGGCTGGTGTAAGGTTCTTGGACTCGACGCCAACCTGGTTGCAAATAATATTTATTGAGTTCGACCGAGTCCTGACATACTCAATGTCTTAAACAATAGTCATACATAGAAATAAACAACATTACCCACTTTGTCTCTGGATAGAGAATGTAACCATCATCGATTCTTTAATTCTTGTCTCGCTCTCTCTACGATTTGTGAAGGAAAGCTTAATATCTTTATAGGGCTCTAGTCACGCACAGCCATCCCTTAAAAGGAGTTGTTTTTCACTTTCCTAACTGATCTGTTGATCATTGTCTTGTTTGTTTATGATATAGGCTACCCTCTATCTGGGAGACCACTGACCCCTTATTCAGCATTCCTTGCTAACCAAAGACCTCTCCATGCTGACAAAGCTTTTTCTTGCTAAATGTCATCCATATCCTGAAGAATTCTGGGAATGAGCAACTTGACCATTTTATTATTTCTACAATTTTTTTTTATTCGTTTATGGGATCAGGGCGTCGCTGGCAATGCCAGCATTTATTGCCCATCCCTAGTTGCCCTTGGAAGGTGGTGGTGAGCCGCCTTCTTGAACCGCTGCAGTCCGTGTGGTGATGGTACTCCCACAGTGCTGTTAGGTAGGGAGTTCCAGGATTTTAACCCAGTGACGATGAAGGATCGGCGATATACTTCTAAGTCAGGATGGTGTGTGACTTGGAGGGGAACTTGGAGGTGGTGGTGTTCCCATGCGCCTGCTGCCCTTGTCCTTCTAGGTGGAAGAGGTCGTGGGTTTGGGAGGTGCTGCCGAAGAAGCCTTGGCGAGTTGCTGCAGTGCATCTTGTAGATGGTACACACTGCAGCCACGGTACGCCGGTGGTGGAGGGAGTGAATGTTTAAGGTGGTGGATGGGGTGCCAATCAATCGGGCTGCTTTGTCCTGGATGGTGTCGAGCTTCTTGAGTGTTGTTGGAGCTGCACTCATCCAGGCAAGTGGAGAGTATTCCATCACACTCCTTACTTGTGCCTTGTAGATGGTGGAAAGGCTTTGGGGAGTCAGGAGGCGAGACACTCGCCGCAGAATATCTAGCCTCTGACCTGCTTTTGTTACCACAGTATTTATGTGGCTGGTCCAGTTAAGTTTCTGGTTAATGATGACCCCCAGGATGTTGATAGTGGGGGATTCGGCGATGGTAATGCCATTGAATGTCAATGGGAGGTGGTTCGACTCTCGCTTGTTGGAGATAGTCATTGCCTGGCACTTCTGTGGCGCGAATGTTACCTGCCACTTATCAGCCCAAGCCTGAACGTCGTCCAGGTCTTGTTGCATGCGGGCATGGACTGCTTCATTATCTGAGGAGTTGCGAATGGCGCTGAACACTGTGCAGTCATCAGCGAACATCCCCATTTCTGACCTTATGTGGGAGGGAAGGTCATTGATGAAGCAGCTGAAGATGGTTGGGCCTAGGGCACTGCCCTGAGGAACTCTACACGCTATAAGTGAAAAGAAAGCAAAAATCTTAATCATATGCGATTAAACCAAATCCTAAATCCTACGTATATATGTATATAAGAATAGGGTATCTTACACTGGCATGATGCAAGCTGCCTTGTGTAGATTCTTCCACCATGCCACCAAAGGCAAATGGTCATTGTAAAGCTGATGAGGAATTTCAGATTTAGGATGACTGCTACTGGGAGACATTAGGTGGAGGTCAGGTGTGAGAACACGGGCTCATATTATCCAGAGCTGGATGTTATCTCACCAAGTCACTATAGCTCCTCAAACTACTTGCATGCTCTGCAATCATCCTCTCACATCAGGTGGAATGTAGGCTAGGCATTATGTTACATTGAATGCTGAAAGCAACTATTTGGTGTGTCTTTTTAAAGAAGAAGGATGCCGACAAATGAGAGAGAACCCTCACCGGTGTTGTACCAGCCAACCTGTGTCATCCCACTCACCATGAGGAGCTCATCTTCCAAATTGTTGAGGTGGAAGCCATCGAGGATGTGGACAAGGGAGAGATTGGTGGCGTCATGGCAGCTCAAGAAGGGAAGTGTTCTTTTCAACAACTTCTTCTTGGTAGCCCTTCAAACTCACTCAATGAGTTGCACGCAGACACATCTACTCAATAGCAGAATGACTATACTGACCGTGCCAATATTTGCACAGCTAGTTGCTTCCAACACATGTTCCCTTTCTCTTTGTGTCGGGGGCTCTCACGATACCGGGGCAGAGTTTCCGCTTTGAGTGCAAATCGGCGGTCCGGGCGCAAATTGCGCCCAATATTGCGCCTGTTTTGAGACGTGCTTTTTATCTCGAGTTTCTGCTCAAACTCGTTTGCATATTGCTGATTGGAAAATCTGCCATGGAACGTGTGCAATCGGGGCTGAAAATGGGCTTATCACAAAACAAATAAGCATTTTTAATCAGTGTCTAGTCCCCATCACCTGTGAGTAATCTGATTTTAAATGACTGAAAATGACTTTAAAAAAAAATACAAAACCATTTGCTAGTTATATTGGGGTACAGTAGTCAGTTTCTTAGTAAATTAAAAAAAATGCATTCAAAGGCTTTTAAAAGGTGCTTATTAACATCCTTGCGCCCGAAAGAAAGTTTAATTTATAGAGGCTCCTCGCAGGCCCGCAGACGAGCGCAATTAGCGGAAACTCCCAATGGTGGTTAATTCACCCTGGGGGCGTGGCCAGTTTTATGGCCTCTATCGCACAAAAGATCGCGGGAACTCGATTTGCACTGAGCATAATTTGCACTTAAAACTCCGCAATCGTTTGCGCGGGTTATGCCCATTTCGGGCGAATGGCGCCGAGAAAACCAGCGCAACCGAGCAGAAACTCTACCCCAATGTAGCTGGCACCCCGACTGAGCGCGAAGTAGGCCCATCACCCTTCGAGCACTCCTCAGCACACCAGCACACATGCGTCCATTTTCAGGGGATCCAGATAAAGGGAGGACCCAGTGAAGCAGCCAGAACCGGTGAGGAGGACCAAGTGGAAGTGGCAACACATGAGCAACAAGAGGAAGAGAGGTCTTGGGCCTCCTGCCCGGTCTGACTGCTCCTTAAAATAGTGCTGACACCATGGACTGGCAGCAGATGAAGGCACATGGTTGCTGCTGGCTGTTGCACATTCAGCAGCATTATTCTGACACCACCTGTATGTTGATGGGATGAAAGCCTTTCCTATTAAAGCATGCCACAGGGTTATTGTTAGAAAGAAAGAAAGACTTGCATTTATAATCACGCCTTTCACGACATCAGGACGTCCCAAAGCACTTTCGAGCTAATTAAATACTTTTGAAGTGTAGTCACTGTTGTAATGTAGGAACCGCGGCAGCCAATTTGCACACAGCAAGCTCCCACGAACAGCAATGTGATAATGACCAGATAATCTGTTTTTTTTTGGTGATGTTGGTTGAGGGATAAATATTGGCCGGGACACCAGGGAGAACTCCCCAGCTCTTCTTCGTAATAGGGAAATGAGATCTTTTACATCCACCTGAGAGGGCAGACGGGCCCTCGGTTTAAAGTCTTGTCTTTAACGTCCGACAGTGCAGCGCTCCCTCAGTACTGCACTGGGGGTGTTGGCCTGGATTAGGTGCTCAAGTCTCTGGAGTAGTGAAGCCGAGATAGCGAAGACTGGTCACCTCAGTCAGGACAGGACAAACTAGATGCAGGAAGGATGTTCCCGATGGTCGGGGGGGGTCCAGAACCAGGGGTCACAGTCTAAGGATAAGGGGTAAGCCATTTAGGACAGAAATGAGGAGGAATTTCTTCACCCAGAGAGTGGTGAACCTGTGGAATTCTCTGCCACAGAAGGCAGTAGAGGCCAATTCATTAAATAGATTCAAGAAGGAGTTGGATATATTTCTTAAGGCTGAAGGGATCAAGGGATATGGGGAGAAAGCAGGGACAGGGTACTGAATTTGGATGATCAGCCATGATCGCATTGAATGGCGGAGCAGGCTAGAGGGGCCGAATGGCCTACTCCTGCTCCTATCTTCTATGATTCTATGATTCAGCTGCGCCCAAGTAGGTGTGCCTGGGTCATAGAGTGTTGTCTCTGTGCAGATACTGGGCAGGCGCCTTACACCTGTGGTTTGAGCAAACCTGTCTTTCGTCCGTCTGCCTGAGCTCCTTTACCTCCTTCTGATCCAAGACAGCTATTGGCAGGCCCATTGGGATGTCCACACTGAGCAGTGTGGATGACGCTGAGGTTGGCAGCTGTGGCTGGACATCTGTGCTAAAGGAGTCCTGTATTCGTAGAATCATAGAATCGTACAGCACACAAGGAGGCCATTCGGCCCATTGTGCCTGTACTGTCTTTTTGAAAGAGCTATCCAAGTAGTCCCACTCCCCCTGCTCTTTCCCCTGCAAATTTTTCCTTTTCAAGTATTTATCCAATTCTCTTTTGAAAGTTACTATTGAATCTGCTTCCACTGCCCTTTCAGGCAGAGCATTGCAGATCATAACAACTCGCTGTGTAAAAACAATTCTCCTCATCTCCCCCTCTGGTTCTTTTGCCAATTACCTTAAATCTGTGTCCTCTGGTTACCGACCCTCCTGCCAGTGGAAACAGTTTCTCCTTATTTACTCTATGAAAACTCCTTCATAATTTTGAACACCTCTATTAAATCTTCCCTTAACCTTCTCTGCTCTAAGGAGAACTCTCCCAGGAATTTCAGAAAATCAGCAACAAACAACAGGAAAAACAATGTGGACACACAATAGTGCAGAAACAGCAGTATGGCAAGTCCAAATAAAGCAGTCAGTCCCAGCTTTAAGAGCGGACATTCTCCGGCAAACAGAATGAAAGCCCAGAAGTGTTTGTTTCGGTGTAAAAAGAGTGGACCTTGGGGAACCTGTCATGGGACTCATGACCACGTGGCTGTCATGAGGTCTGTGCACACTAACTCCCTCCAAGTGCCGTTTACCCATCGCCCCTGGTGCTCGCTGACCTACATTGGCTCTCGGTCCGGCGACGCCTCCATTTAAAAATTCTCATCCTTGTTTACAAATCCTTCCATGAGCTCAGCCCTCCCTATCTCTGTAATCTCCTCCAGCCCCACAACCCCTCCAGACCTCTGTGCTCCCCAGTTCTGGCCTCTTGCGTGTCCCCGATTTTCATCGCTCCACCATTGGTGGCCTTTAGCTGCCAAGGCCCCCAAGCTCCAGATTTTCCATCCCTAAATCGCTCCACCTCTCTCCATCTCTCCTCATCCTTTAAGACGCTTCTTAAAACCTACCTCGTTGACCAAGCCTGTCCTAATATCTCCTTATGTGGCTCGGTGTCACATTTTGCTTGATAACACTCCTGAGAAGCGCCTTGGTTGTTTTACAGTGTCAAAGGCGCTAGATAAATGCAAATTGTTGTTGCAATGGAGCCTCAAAAAAACCTTCGAAAAGGTTCTCCATTGAATTGGGAATCCAGCGCTATCTGCGCTCAGGCCTCCCGATCTGGTTCTGCACTGCTTGCACGCTGGGTGACATTCCCTCAAATGTAACATAAGACAATCGGTCTGGTCTTGGAGGATGAACCCGCTTCATCATATGAATAATTGAACAATGACGGACAGGAAAAGACCCTCTGGTCCATCCAGCCTGTCCCACACAACTGCGATGCCTTGTGGGTGCATCACAAAATATGCACTCCCCCACCCCACCCCACCCCAGCTGAAAAGCATGCGAACTCCTGGGAGAGGCAAAAAAAAAATTAAAACCCAGGCCAATTTGCGGAAAAGGAATTCTTCTCCGACCACCCCCACCCCCCCACTCCCCAGGTGATCAAAACTAGGCCAGGAGATCACTCTGGCCCTGATAATTCTGTGCAATACCCACCTTTTGTAAGAGGTGATCTCCACCCTAGCCAGAAACAGGTCCAGTTCTCACTGTATATGTAGATCAAGGGACTCTCCTTTCTTGACTTTCAGCTCTTTCCCTGCAGGTTTGGACTGGGGTTTCTTGAAGCCCTTCATCTGTGCGGCAGGTTTCTTTTGCTGGTCAAACATTGCGAGATACATTACGATTTATTAATAATCTGGAAAATTGTATTGACAATGCCAATTGTAGTGTCACGGTTGAGATCGGCTAACTGAACACAGATGGGGATTGAACCTAAGCAGGGCTGGCCTTACGGTTGGGCAACCATCCAGGGCACCATGGTCAGGGGGTCGCCGTGGTCAAGAGGGTCTGACATTAATGGCGTCGACCTCTGCGAAGAACATGGCGATCTCCAAAGTCTTCTTCCAACGGACCGTAGTGCTCGTCAAGAAGAGCAAACTTCAAGTTTCAAGAGCAAGTTCCCAGACACATGGACAGCACTCTGGATCCTGTTAACCATGCCCGTATCGATGGTGAGCAGCGAACGGAGCTTCTCGAAGTTGAAGCTCATAAAAATATATTTGCGACTGGACCACGACAGGCTATCTTCGCTGGCCATCCTGTCTGTCGAGAATGATGTGGCTCAAAATATCTTGGTGAACAAAGTTTTTTATTTGTTATTGTTATTTATTAGTTTAGTGTTTAATTAAATGTTTAGTTTATTTGCCACTAAGCGATAATGTTATTTTTTATAACTTATATTGTTTATTATTTAAATTATAAAAACTTTTGAGATTACAGCTTTATTTCTGAAACTTGGGCTAATACTACTACATACAAACTCAATGAAAGGCGCCAACATATAAGTTTGCCCAGAGCACCATTTTCCCTTAGGCTGGCCCTGAACCTAAGACCTCCTTGGTTTCAGGTACTCACTGATGAAAATGTGATAAACTTGTGGGATAGAATATCAACAAAGCGGGTGGAATTAATAAACAATGACAGACTTAAATAAGGACTAGCGAAGTTCTTATCTGCAAATAGCAGGGCTTTTAGATTTAGAAATTCATCAAAGGAATCAAAAGGGCAAATTGGATAGGGGTCGGGTAGAAGCACCACCGTCTGAAATTATGTAGTCCTACTGCCTTATATATGTACACTTATAGGACACAGTGCTGTTGCCTCATGTATGCACATTGGTTGTATACAGTGTAGCTGCCTCATGTACGTACGCTTATAGTACACAATGCCGTTTCCTCATGTACGCACAATGATAGCGTGCAGACTCCAGCCCATCAAACCTCAAAGAACTCTGTGTTCCACCAGCTCTGGAGCATCCCCCACTTCCTTCGCCCCACCATTGGCAGCCGTCTAGGCCCTAAGCCCTGGAGTTCCCTCCCTAAACCTCCCCGTCTCTCCCCCAATGGCACAGGTTATTGCTAGTGGAGCACTGTTGGTGAAAAATGAATTCACTCGAGTCTGTCTCAAAGCAGAAGATCACAATTTATTTAACAGAGCGCGCTGGGAGAAGAGCCATAGACCCCGCTGTCTAGTGATCCATTTCTCGTCGTTACAGTGGTATCGAAACTTCTTTTATACATTATAGGGTCGGATATGCAATTCATTACATACAAATGTCTCCACCCAATCACATTCCCCCAGCAACAGCTCCTAATTATAATCTGCCCTTTAAGCTATATTTTTACTTCCCTACCGAAACTATAAACATTGGGCTCGCACGTACGCATGTTGACCACAGACATTACTCATCGCACTGTGTCAGTGAAACCATTCTGTCTTTACGAATTTACCTTAACTTTCACATTGCTGCTTTAACTTACATTTTACATTGTTGCTTTAAGCCCTATAATTTTTACCCTAACAAGCACTATCCAACTTTATATCCCAGATGAAAAGGTGACCAATATCTGTATGGAATCTCTTTGTTTATTCTCCCTCAACCAGCGCTTTAAATTCTGCCAACGGTGAACAGTTGCCTTTTCTTTGAGCACCAGCAGCACAGGCAAGATGGGCTGAACGACCTCCTTCTGTGCTGTTTCATTCTATGATTCTATCTCTCTGTAATGTACACAAGCTGTAAATCTAAAATGATCAGGTATGGTACAGTTTTTTTGAAAAAAAAAGAAAGAATAGGCAACACGGTGGCATAGTGGTTAGCACTATTGCCTCACAGCGCCAGGGACCCGGGTTCGAATCCGGCCTCGGGAGACTGTCTGTGTGGAGTTTGCACATTCTCCCCGTGTCTGCGTGGGTTTCCTCCCACGGTCCAAAGATGTGCGGGTTAGGTTGATTTGGCTATGATAAATTGACCCTTAGTGTTAGGGGGGATTAAATACGGGGATAGGGTGGGATATGTGTCGGTGCAGGCTCGATGGGCCGAAATGGCCTCTATCTGCACTGTGGGGATTCTGTGATTCTGCATTTATATCGTTCCTTTCACAACCTCAGGATGTCCCAAAGCGCTTTACAACCAATTAACTGCTACTGAAGTGTATTCACTGTTGTAATGCATTTTGCAACTTGAATACAAGGGGGCAGAGATAAACTCCACTATGATTCAGAGACCTCGGGCTAGATTTTAACAGTCCTGAGGAGGCGGGTTTGGAGGTGGGACCGCTGGGAAAATTGGAAAAATTGGGAGCGGGTTCCAACCCCGCTCCCAACCCGCCTCCGAACCATCTTCCCGGGAGGCGGGTCCCCGAGTCGTGCAGAGACCCGTCTCCTCGAGGCGGGAAGGGGATTAGAGCCTGTTAACAGCTGGTTAACAGGCAGTTTTGAGGCTTTTCCCCATTTTACGCCTGCAATTGCGGGCTTCTCGATGGCTGCGAACCTCGCCAGGGTTAGTCAGGCGAGCAGTGGGTCTGCGGGAGTGAAAGGGGTCGACATGTCAGATGTAGAGGTGAGTGATGGGTGCAAGTGTGGACAGGTAAGTATGAGAGGTGATGTGTAAAGTGTTGGAAAAAGTTTCCTTACCTTTGCTTCTTCCTGCAGGCTTCAACCTCTGAGGATCCAGAAGTGCCTCATCTCAACGGCAGAGATGACAGAATGGCTGCTGCATTCTCAGATGCAGCAGCCATCTGATTTCTGCTGAGGAGAGATGTCTTGGTGAGCCTCCAGTGCAAGGGCTCACCTTAGAACAGAGATTGTCAGTGTTTGACAGCTTCTCAAAGCTGTCAAACGCTGACAATTCATCTGTCAAAAATTTTCGACAGATGAAGCGTCATACGCTGACGTCATATGTCACCGGCATTCCCTTAATCAGCCGGTGGGCGGGCTTAACAATGCCAATCAAGGGAAAATAGCGTGGGTTGGTCAGATGTCGCTGGGGGCGGGACTGAAACCCGGAAACCAGAAGTCCCGCCTCCAGCACGTCCTCATTGATAAAATCCAGCCCCTCATGCCAGCCAAGAGTGTTTTTATTCACTTCAAAAATAAAATGGCAATGAAAAGGTACCTATGGCTGTAACCACATCTGACATTAGAGTGGAGGCACAATGGCATTTTCAAACCAAAATGAACTGAATTGCTGGGAAATTATACGTTTGCACAAAAAACCCAAAATGGCTCAATTCTGCGGCACTTATGTTTGCAATTCAATTTGTGTCTGAGTCCTAGCTACTACAGCCTTCCTCTGTCAGTAAGGATGAATTAGGGGAACCAACAGAGGTAATGAGCATCTGAAAATGCTCATCAATTAGAATGGCCGTGGATTCATTGACATAATGGTAAATTCAGTCGCATTCTTACTTTTGCATGCTTTCGGAAAACAGATAGCAACACTGAACCAGCTACACCAACCTAATCCCACTGCATAACTGGAGACAATGGGCAGGAAATTGGTCTTTGCCAGTGGCGACTGCAAAATGGAAACGAAAATCGGGGGGCGCGGTGTAAGTCGAGCTGCAGGTTCGCAAAGACCGACTTCACCCCCAGTCTCTGCACGTCAGGGTGGAATTATCGATTTTATTTTGATCCATGGAAGGCAACACATGTCAGCTGTGGCTCAATGGGTAGCACTCTCGCTTCTCAGTCAGAAGGTCAAGTCCCTCGCCAGAGACCTGAACACATAATCTAGGCTGACACCAACATTCCCGCTAAACTGCGCGGCCGCGCAACTGTCTAGAGGTCCCGCGCAGCCCGGGACCGGCTTTTCAAATGGGAGATTTCACGCATGCGCAAAATTTTGAATGGGCACTGCAGCCCGTTAAACAGACCGCACACACACACACACACACACACACCAAAAAAAAACCATTGGCTGACAATCCCCTGTGCAGCACTGAGGGAGCACAGCCATGCCGTCTTTCGGATGAGACGTTAAATCGAGGCTCTGTCAGGTGGACGGAAAAGGAGGGGTGTTCTCCCCGGTGTCCTGGGCCAATATTTATCCCTCAAGCAACATCACTAAAACAGGTTACCTGGTCGTTATGACACTGCTGTTTGTGGGACCTTGCTGTGCGCAAATTGGCTGCCGCGTTCCCGGCATCACAACAGTGACTGCGCTTCAAAAGTACTTCATTGGTTGTAAAGCGCTTGGGGACGTCCTAAAGTCGGGAAAGGTGCTATGGAAATGCAAGTTTTCTCTTTCAATCACAGAGGGCCATGGTTATCAGCACAGAAACAAAAGTGCCTGCGGGCGAGGCCCAGAGCAGCAAGAATTCTGAGCTTTATGCCAAGCATGTAATTAAGCCTCCCACCTGCCCTATTTTCCATCTGGATTTGGAGCTGCATTAAATCTAGAATTTAATATCTAAAAGAGCAGCAGAGAATCACGTTTATGTCTATGGTTCCCGCTCTCAAGCAGGCCATCTGGTCTCGGCGCAGAGAAGCAGTAACATTATTTCTCCACAATAAAGAAGGAAGAAGAACATCAGAGGGCAAAGTCAGCCGGGCCCCCTGTATCTCCCGACGGCCACTATAGGCCGATCCTGGCAGACCCTGTTTAAAATAGGCAACCTGGACTGCCCCACAACACCAGCCAAAGAAGGTTTGGTGCAAACAAGGAACCAGGAATTACACACAGGAATTAAGAGATAAAATGAATGACGTACATGGGGAAATCTAAAATAAGGACTCAAAATGCTGGAAATAGAACCAGTGATGACAACAGCAACAACTTGCATTTATACAGCGTCTTTAACGTAGTAAAACGTCCCAAGGCGCTTCACAGGAGCGTTATCAAACAAAATCTGACTCCAAGCCACTTAAGGAGATATTAGGACAGCTGACCAAAAGCTTGGTGAAAGAGGTAGGTTTTAAGGAGCGTCCTAATGGAGGAGAGCGAGGTAGAGAGGCGGAGAGGCTTAGAGAGGGAATTCCAGAGCTTAGGGGCCTCAGCAGCTGAAGGCTTGGCCGCCAATGGTGAGGTGATGGAAATCGGGGATGCGCAAGAGGCCAGGATTAGAGGAGCGCAGAGATCTCGGAGAGTTGTAGGGCTTGAGGAGGTTACAGAGATAGGGAGGGGCGAGACCATGGAGAGATTTGAACATATTCCAATGAAGAGTCTTACCCAAGCATTCTTCCTTTCAGTATTTTCCACATTTTAATATGAAAATATTTGGAATCAATGTGCAGCATAATTTGACATCCTAAAAAAGAAATTTGCTAACTAACTGTCTCCGGTAAGCAGCTTAACCATTGGGCTTTTGATATGAAAGCAGTCTAGATTATTATCTATTCAAGCAGGTAGTCCAAGCACATTACAAAAGAGCCTCCCTGTTTCCAAACATATAAGAACATAATAAGAACATAAGAAATAGGAGCAGGAGTAGGCCATTTGGCCCTTCGAGCCTGCTCTGTCATTCAATAAGATCATGGCTGATCTTCTACCTCATCTCCACTTTCCTGAACTATCCCCATATCCCTTGATTCCCTTAATATTCAAAAGTTTATCGATCTCTGTCTTGAATATACTCAACGACTGAGCCTCCACAGCCCTCTGGGGTAGAGAATTCCAAAGATTCACCACCCTCTGAGTGAAGAAATTTCTCCTCATCTCAGTCCTAAATGGCCGACCCCTTATTCTGAGACTGTGACCCCTGGTTCTAGACTCCCCAGCCAGGGGAAACATCCTCTCTGCATCTACCCTGTCAAGCCCTGTAAGAATTTTGTATGTTTCAATGAGATCACCTCTCATTCTTCTAAACTCTAGTGAATATAGGCCTAGCCTACTCATTCTCTCCTCATAGGACAATCCCCCCATCTCAGGAACCAGTCTGGTGAACCTTCGTTGCACTCCCTCTATGGCAAGTATATCCTTCCTTAGGTAAGGAGACCAAAACTGTACATAATACTCCAGGAGCGGTCTCACCAGGGCCCTATATAATTGCAGTAAGACGTCTTTACTCTTATACTCAAATCCTCTTGTAATAAAGGTCAACATACCATTTGCTTTCCTAATTGCTTGCTGTACCTGCATGTTAACTTTCAGTGATTCGTGTACAAGGCCGCCCAGGTCCCTCTGAACACCAACATTTCCCAATCTCTCACCATTTAAAAAATACACTGCTTTTCTATTTTTCCTACCAAATCCTTTTTCCCAGCTGTCCCTGTTACGTACACTCTAGATATAGCTTGGCACAATCTGTTTTTTCTCTCTCCCTAAGTTGACCAATCTTTGCGCCAATTGGTCTCTCCTGTATAGTCACATTCCTCTTTGATTCTGCCGTCACTGCTTTGGCTGACAGCCTGATTGAATGGCGGAGGGTCAACACTAAAGCCTTCATTTCAAGAAGTTGAGGATGAGGAGATGTATTTCTGAACGACACAAGTCAAACATAGCTTGTACTGCCTGCCTCATAATAAGCTCAGTGGTCTTGCAGTGCAATACTGGAGTTCAGCTGGTTTGCACTTGACTGCTTTATTTAGTTTACATTGGCCCAAAAATTCGGCCCTTCCCGCGTGAGTACACAGTCCGTACTCACCCGTATTCCTTCCCGAAGTGCTGGTTTCCTGCATGCACTGCGCATGCGCGGGAAACCGGTACTTCCGGTATGGTGAAGGGGGCGGTTCCTAGGTGAACCGCGTGCGCGCTAGAGGCTGCGCGCACGCAGCACACTTAGATATTTTTTCAGGTTTCTACGCGAGGGTAAGTATTGAAGATACTACGCTAATAAAAAGGAGGCGTAAGACCCCTTTTGAACAAGGTAAGTGGTTAATTAAGTATATTTAAAATTTTTTTTCAACAGTTTTATCTTTTTTAGATACTTTAAAGAAAGGTAAGTTTATTTTTATAACTTTTAAAATGTATTTTAATTTTTTCAAAAATTTAAATTTTTGTTTAAAGTGGTTAATTTATTTAACTATAGTTATTTTATAAATGTGATGGTTTTTAAAAAAAATCTATTTTAAGTTTAGCTGTTCTTTTGGGGCCGATTTCAATTCACAGATTTGACAGGTCTCCTGTCAAATCTATGAATGAAAGATGGTCTGCTGCCATTGGCTCTCCATGGCCCACGTGATCCCAGGGGTCGCATCGCACTAACTGCGCCCCTGGAACACGCAAGTACTGCGCGCCGGCTCTTGGGAGAGGCCCAGGACCCGAAGTTCCCGTGGGCCCAAAACACAACGGCAGGCGCGGTGGGTAAGAGCGCGCGCGATCCTTACCCCCGCGGCAAGCCGGCCACGCGAATTTCTGGGCCATTATACTTTTCCCGGGCAAACTACAGAGGCTGGGGTTCAATTGAAAATTTCAAAACTGAGATTGATAGATTTTTGTTAGGCAAGGGTATTAAGGATTTCAGACCAAGATGGGTAGGTGGAGTTAAGATACAGATCAGCCATGATCTAATTGAATGGCGGAACAGGCTCGAAGGGCTGAATGGCCTCCTCTTGTTCCTATGTCCCTTTCTCAAAAGCACATCTGCGATCAGCGGCTTAGTTTGTAGGACCCTCTACAGCACAGCGAATTGCCACACCAATGCCCAATCATCCTCTGTACATTTGCTTTCTATTGGCCTGGTTCATCCTAAATCCACAATCACAAAACACTTACACATATTCTTTGGATACTTCCCATTTGTCGTTCTGTGCCCTGATTGTTTTTCCCCCTCTACATTCGACATGTTTCGAAAGCCCCTTTGTTGCTCATAGGTGGAGAATGACCCTTTGGCTCGATAGGCTGAGTGAAGTCAGCTGGATTTATAACATCCATTCTATTTTGTTACCTTTTTTTGCAATAGGTGCTGAAAGCAGCATAGCCTGCAGTTCCCACGGAAATCACTCACAGGACGCACGGTCCTCAGTAAGCTGCACTTACAGTCTTAATATGATTGCAGTCACTAATGACATCCTCTCGCTGTGATTAGGATAAATATTTTACACTATACCTAATCACATTTTGTGTGTGAGCATTTTATACCCTTTTATTCCTTTTCTCCAACGTCTTGCTTCCAACCTATTGCACCCCTCCCCACCCACCCCCCAACAAGTGAGACAAGAGGGGTTGTTTGAGTCACATATAATCTTCCCGCGTGGTTATTGTCATTGCCACTCCGCATTCTCTGACAGGAGATGAGCTTTGTTGAAAAGAATAGAACCCTCTCCTAGTTTGTCCACTGCCACCGTAGACCCTCCACAGATTCCCGGGATTCCTGGCTGGAAAAGGAAAATCGCACTAATATTTTCTGATACACAAGGACAATTCCACAGCCTCCATCCAACTCCTAGTCTGGCTCAGTCATTTTTTGGGAAGCGAGCAATCCACCTCAGGAACAGTGAACCACATGTGTTGAAAAACATTTATACAAAAGCAAAATATTGTGGATGCTGGAAATCTGAAATAAAAACAGAAAATACTGGAAGTACTCAGCAGGTCAGGTAGCAATCTGGCTCGGCACTTGCTTAAAAACTGTTAAATTTCCAACAACTTCTAGTTCTGATAAAAGGTCATTGACCTGAAACGTTAACTCTGTTTTTTTCTCCACAGACGCTGCCTGACCTGCTGAGTATTTCCAGCAATCTCTGTTTTTATTTCAGATTTCCAGCGTCCGCAGTATTTTGCTTATGAACGACAATTGATCTTGTTGATAGCTGATGAGACCTTATCTTAGAGTACAATCTAATGATGTCAATTGAGGCTGGCAATGTGGGCCTAAAGAATGAAAAACTTGCATTTATATAGCACCTTTCACAACCTCAGGACATCCCAAAGTGCTTCACAGCCAATGAAGTACTTTTTTGAAGTGTAGTCACTGCTGTAATATAGGAAACTTGGAAGCCAATTTGAGCACAGCAAGACCCCACAAGCAGCAATGAGATAATGACCAGATAATCTGTTTTATTGGTGTTGGTTGAGAGATAGATATTGGCCAGGACCACCGGGGAGAACTCCTTTGTTCTTCTTTGAAATAGTGCCCCGGGATCTTTTGCTTCCACCTGAGAGGGCAGACGGTTTAGCATTTCATCCAAAAAAAACGGCACCTCCGACAGTGCTGCACTCCCTCAGTACTGCACTGGAGATAGCAGCCTTGATTTTGTGCTCAAGCCTCTGAAGTGGAACTTGAAACCATGACCTTCTGACACACAGGTGATAATGCCACCCACTGAGCCACAGCCGACAGGTCATCACTGGCAATGTCTCAGTTTTATTGATGTTAATTTTGTGCCTGGAGGTCCAAGTAATTAGCAGTCACATGCAGCTAATTGGGACACATTTGATGACATGCATCATCTGGATATGAGAGCAAGTGAGTCGATCGCAAATTCACGGATATCCAGATTGGATCCCTTGCCATAGCCACGTGACTTGGAGCAGAAAGGAAAGTGTTCTCCTTTAGTGTAGCGTATGGGATCTGAATCAATACTCTTCATATAGGCTCCAGCTAGGGTTGGACGTATTCCTGGAGGCTTCATCACATGACCTCCTGCCTCCCACTGCCCCGCCCCCACACTCCTGCTATTGGTCATCCGACATGTCCATCTTCGCAGTGCCCCGCCTTCCCACGGCCAATTGGAAAGTGAACAGACTTTTCATGACTCAATTGGATGGTTCTTGACTGTCAAACAGCCTATTTTCTCCCAACTCCTATATTTTTATAACTAATAAACAAAATCAAAGAAAATGGGAATAAAAAAAACCCAAAACTTTTTTTTTAAATTCCCCTTTGATTTTTCTCCTGGATTGCTTGTAGCAGTGTCCTGGAGATTAATCTTCAATTCTTGGAGACTCCAGGGCATTCCTGGAGGTTTGGCAACCCTAGCTCTAGCCTGCCGATTAGAGTACAGCATATTAAGCAAGTTTATGGCTAAGAACATGAGAAATAGGAGCAGGAGTCGGCCATACGGCCCCTCGAGCCTGCTCCGCCATTCAATAAGATCATGGCTGATCTTTGACCTCAACTCCACTTTCATGCCCGATGCCCATATCCCTTGATTCCCTTAGAGTCAAAAAATATATCAATCTTACCCTTAAATATACTCAACAACTGAGCATCCACAGCCCTCTGGGGTAGAGAATTCCAAAGATTCACCACCCTCTGAGTGAAGAAATTTCTCCTCATCTCAGTCCTAAATGGCCGACCCCTTATTCTGAGACTGTGACCCCTGGTTCTAGACTCTCCAACCAGGGGAAGCAGCCTGAATGCATAGATTAGATGCTCTGAAAATCTGATTCTTCTAACATCAAAAAAAAGGAATGAGCAATTTGTGTAAGCAAAACAGATTTTAAGCATTTGCAATTTTTTTATTTATAATGTGTACAATCGAATGCTTTCTTGACATTTGGAAAGAGAGCCATAGCATGCTTGTCACTTCGACTATCCAGATTCGGCCTCCATACATTATCCAGTGAGGGTCTACTTTTAATGAATGCTGCTTGATCTGGGTGAGCAAGCTCCTCATTACCAAGAATGTGGCCAAAATCCTAAAATTGCATTTGAAGAAGCAATAGTTCAAGTTTCTGGACTCCCGAGTGCAGCCAGCAATGTGTGAAACCTAAACTGCTCTCCCACAAATTGCAGCGTAATTAGTACTCCCTTTGAGAGCTAGATTAGAGCGAGAGAGCTTCTGAATCCCGGAGAAAAAAGGTCATCCCCACTGAATTGCATCTTCTGAAAGATTAATCTCCCCCCAAAGCGAAAGTAGACAAAATAACCCGTGTCAAAGATGATGAAAAGATGCTGATGCACTTCAAAACTGCAACACAGCTCCTGTTGTGACATCAAGAGCATCTTTCACAACTCGCTGACACCAGTCTGAAGTCATTTTAGGATATTTTTAATGAGCCATTCTGTCCTACAGTAGCTTCACTGTGCTTCCCACAAGCGTACCTCAGACGCTGCAATCCTGCTGAGACACGGGACTAGAAATTCCATCGCACAAGTGCCCGTTTTTTTTTTTTTGGGCGATGCGCGGACGCCTAAGGCCCCAAAATGGCAGACAGGAAGCGCCCGCCATGTTGGGTAAGGACAAGAGGCAGGCGTTAGGCTCTCAGTCATTGGAGTGGGACTTGAACCAATGATGGAAGGAATGCCATTGTTTTACTTTGATGTGGAGATGCCGGTGTTCGACTGGGGTGGACAAATGTGAGAAGTCGCACAACACCAGGTTATAGCAGCAGCTCCGAAAGCTTGTGATTTCAAATAAAACTGTTGGACTATAACCTGGTGTTGTGTGACTTCTCACAATTGTTTACTTTGTACACATTTCTTCGGGACTGTGGAGTTGACTTATCACCAAGCGTTTAACATTTTGCGATGTCATATTCACTTATGAAGCTGAAGGTTTATATTTTGTTCTGCGATTAAGATCGTCCTATCGCGTTACAAATAAGAGAAAACATGAAAGCTGTTCAGGCTTGTTAGCATCAAGCGATCATGTAGCACATTGTAGTAAATCTCCTCTGCACCCTCTCCAAGGCCTTGACATCCTTCCTAAAGTGTGGTGCCCGGAATTGGACACAAAACCCCAGCTGAGGCCTGACCAGTGATTTAGTTGACCGACTTTGTCAAAAATCTAATGCAGTGATTGTTTTAATTTGTACTGGAGTAGCACAAGGCTGTTCTTCAGGAAAAGGAACAGAGAATATTTCTGTACCAATTAATATGTTAGTATATCTGAGCAATAGATAATGAAAGTTTCTTTTTTCTTCCTCTGTTGTTTCATATCCTCTTCCAATTTTAAGTCCAGTCAGTCTAACCTGTAAATCTTATATCATCATTATTAATGCTGCTACTTTGCGATGAATGAGCAAGGAGGGGCACATTGTGCAGGGCATGTCAGATGATGGCGTTACTAGCCTTCCTCCAAGTTAAAATATCTTACCCGTGTATAGTGTCAGCGTCAGCCATGGCTCAGTGGGTAGCACTCTCTCACCTCTAAGTCAGAAGGTTGTGGGTTCAAGTTCCCACTCCAGGGATTTGAACACAAAATCCAGGCTGACACTCCCAGTGCAATACTGAGGGAATGCTGCACTGTCAGAGGTGCCATCCTTCAGATGAGAAGTTAAACCAAGGCCCTGTCTGCTCTCTCAGGTGGACTTAAAAGATCCCATGGCATAATTTCAAAGAAGAGTTCTCCTTGTTGTCCTGTCCAATATTTATCCCTCGACCAGCACCACTAAAACAGATTATCTGGTCATTGCTGTTTGTGGGACCTTACTGTGCACAAATTGGCTGCCACGTTTCCTACATTGCAACAGTGACTGTACTTCATTGGCTGTAAAGAGCTTTGGGGCGTCCTGTGGTTTCTAAAGACGCTATATAAATGCAAGTTATCTCTTTCTTAGTAGTTCAACTATTTACCTGAGCACAAAACGAATGGAGGCAACGGTAACTGAATGAAAATAAAGGATTGTTTAAGGCATTATTACTCATTAACTTCTTAGTGACAGACTTATTGATTGTCTTCGTTGATAGCCACACTGTGGAAGGCTGAAATATCCTACAACACAGATTGATGAGGCGCACTAATGTGTTGTCCAATTCCCCATACATTGAGCTCCTGATTTCCACCATGCCACTGTGAGCAGTTTCCAAGTTGAGGCTATGTAACAAAACCTATAGGACCCGAAGTTTCCTACATAACAACAGTGACTACATTTCAAAAGTACTTCATTGGCTGTAAAGCAATTTGGGACGTCCTGAGGTCATGAAAGGCGCAATATAAATGCAAGTTTGATTGGCACCCCATTCACCACCCTAAGCATTCACTCCCTCCACCACCGGCGTACCGTGGCTGCAGTGTGTACCATCTACAAGATGCACTGCAGCAACTCGCCAAGGCTTGTTCGGCAGCACCTCCCAAACCCGCGACCTCTACCACCTAGAAGGACAAGGGCAGCAAGCGCATGGGAACACCACCACCTCCAAGTTCCCCTCCAAGTCACACACCAACTTGACTTGGAGATATTTTGCCATTCTTTCATTGTCGGTGGATCAAAATCCTGGAACTCCTTACCTAACAGCACTGTGGGAGTACCTTCACCACACGGACTGCAGCGGTTCAAGAAGGCAGCTCACCACCACCTTCTCAAGGGCAATTAGGGATGGACAATAAATGCTGGCCTTGCCAGCGGTGCCCACATCCCATGAATGAATAAAAAGAGTTCTCTTTCTTTCTTTCTTTCTTTCTTTCTTTCTTTCTTTCTTTCTTTCTTTCTTTCTTTCTTTCTTTCTTTCTTTCTTTCTTTCTTTCTTTCTTTCTTTCTTTCTTTTTCTTTCTTTCTTTTCTCCTTACTCCTTCCACTTACTCTATGGTTGATGTAATAACCCTGCCTCGCAATAGCATTTTCTCCACCTTATTTTGCTTGAGAGCAATAGAAGTAGAGGAAACAACACTGAATCTCCCACTGGTACACTGTAAGTGGGTGCCCAGAAGCACACCGTGCAGGAAATATGCTGAGGACCACACAGAAAGGAGAGACAGGCTGGAAATGACCACTCCGTTGTATAATGTACTGAGAGGATATGTTGAGGATTTGTTGTAATCCGTGCATTCTTGCATGCATTACTGACTTTATTTGGGTTCCAGAACCAAGACTTCATGATATTGGACCAAAGATGCCTAAAAAAAACTGACTGGGAATCCTATGTGATCAAACAGACAGGAAGGAGGAGAAAAATAAATGGACATCAGTGTCACAGTTTGTCAGAAGGACTTCAGTTACCTGGAGAAACTACAGAAGCTGGGGTTGTTCTCCTTAGAGCAAAGAAGGTTAAGGGGAGGTTTAATAGAGGTGTTCAAAATCATGAAGAGTTTTGATAGAGTAAATAAGGAGAAACTGTTTTCAGTAGCAGGAGGATCGGTAACCAGAGGACACAGATTTAAGTTAATTGGCAAAAAAGTCAGAGGGGAGATGAGAGCCTAGAAATTTGATAATGCAAAACAAGGGTGTGGCACCGCGATGCGAGATATGCCCATGCCTGTTCCAAAAGTGCGGGCAGCATGTCAACTTTGTGCTGCCTGATAATTATCATGATTGCAGCACACAGCCTAGCGCTGAATGTGCTGCTGACAGGCTGTGCGCTCAGCAGGGGGCCGAAGTTCATGTTGCTGGAGCGAGGCGAGCTTTACTTAAAGCTCGCCTGCTCCTCTTAAAGGCAGTCTGCACCTCTTAAAGGTGAGCTGCCTTCTGCTGATTAAAAATGATAAATGTGCTTCAGCCCTAACACAAATGGCTCAACAGGCCAGGGAAAGGGCTCGCAGGGTCTCGGATGCAACACTCGAGCTTTGTGCATGGATTTAACACTGGAGGAGAGGTCCTCTACCCACACGGGCCAGGAGGCCTTCCAGAAAGAAGGATGTGGGACCAGATCACCGAGGCCGCCACTGCCAGCAGTGTTGCCCCCACCACCTGACTCCAGTGCCCAAAGAAGTTTCATGACCTCAGACGAGTGGTCAAGGTCAGTGAATGCATCTTCAAAAGACATCTCCTACCAACTACACCACTAGCCTCACACACTTCACTCCACCCTGCCCCAATCACTCACCTACCAACAATCACGACCAAACACGAGGCACACCTCACATTCCTAGCTTCACCTCACCTCCTTAGAGGAGATGGTGCTGGCCATTCTTGGCAGGGCCATGGCTGAGCCCTTGGCCAGCGGCGGGGCTGAAAGGATATGAGATGCCGATATCCTTATATGTTAGCCTCCTTCTCACATCCCACTTCGTCCTCATCCCACAATATCTTCTGATTTACAAGCTGCACATGGCGTAAGCATGCACATCTTGCTTTGCCCCCCTCCCCTCATCACAACCCTGCCCTTGTGCCTTCCTCAGTTCACACACCCAAGAAATCCAGCCTGCCCAGCCAGTGGTTGAACAAAAAGAGGGAGAGGAGAGTGAAGAAAAAGAAACACCATCACTCGATTTCACACTCCCAGCCACCAGCTCCTCGAGGTCGTCCTGCAAGGCCATCTGCAGTGTCCCCCACTGAAAGTCAGCAGCCTTCCACCAGCCATGCTGCAGCTACTGGGGTAGCACTGCATGACATCAGTAGGATAGGCAAAGGTACACACAAGACAGTCACTAAGAGAATGCACAAGGGTGATTAGTTGATTTTTGATGTAATATTGGATGCATATATGGATAAAGTTGGATTGTGGTGGCTTTTATTTCAGCATTGTGGTCAAGAGGATGCTGTGATGGTCATTAACAGAAGGAAGGGAAGGGGTGGGGCAAATGTTGAAAGGGGAATTGGGGTTGTGGTCACTGGTACCGCAAGCGGATGATTCGATCCCGGATATCCCGGCCAGAAAGGGGTTGTCTGGACTCTGGGTTGCCTCCTTCCTTCTGCGTTTTCCTCTTCTGCTTCTGCTTCTTCCACTTCCTTCTCCCTCTGCAAGCAGCTTGTCCCCTTTACTGCCTCTGCTCCATCTTCATGTCATGCTGCAGCCCAAGGGGGACTGCAACTAGAGCCCCCAGGATTGGGAGCAAGTGGTGTTCTCAGAGGCCTTCCTTTAAGAGCCAAAGCCTTGCAAACGTTCAGCAGCACTCCTGCACACTTTAACAACTTTTGAAATGTATTGTACCAAGCCACTACTCCAATAAAATGTAAAGAAACCAGTACAAAAGCAAAAATCTAAACTTACCTCAAAGCACGTTCTGCCATGCGTGCTTTGGAGAGGGCGTTAATAAGAGTGGCGATGTCCAAAATACCAGATTGTGCGTCAATTCAGCGTTGCACACCAACTGATGTCGCAATCTCGCGCATCTGAATATGTGAAGTGAGTGCAAGCAACAGCAGCGCTGCTGACCTGCCCAAAATGGCGGCCGCCAGCACTCCGCGCTGGAGGCGGGTGGAAGCAACGTGGCCGCCATTTTTTCTTCCAAACTGGCCTTAACGGCCGGTGCAAATGGCTGCAATTTCCCAGCCGAGGAGAATTTTTCTTACGCAGCGAGTTGTTATGATCTGGAATGCACTGCCTGAAAGGGTGGAGGAAGCAGATTGAACAGTAGCTTTCAAAAGGGAATTGGATAAATATTTGAAGGGGAAAATTTTGCAGGGCTATGGGGAAAGAGCAGGCAGAGTGGGGCTAATGTGGAGGAGGAATTCCTAGAGTGTATACGGGATGGTTTCCTGGACCAATATGTCGAGGAACCAACTAGAGATCAGGCCATCTTAGACTGGGTATTATGTAATGAGAAAGGATTGATTAGCAATCTTGTTGTGCGAGGCCCCTTGGGGAGGAGCGATCATAATATGATAGAATTCTTCATTAAGATGGAGAGTGAAGTAGTTGACTCAGAGACTAGGGTCCTGAATTTAAATAAAGGAAACTATGATGGTATGAGGCGCGAGTTGGCTAGGATGGATTGGGGAACGTTACTTAAAGGGTTGACGGTGGATAGGCAATGGCAAACATTTAAAGATCGCATGGATGAAATATAGAATTTGCACATCCCTGTCTGGCATAAAAATAAACATAAAAGGGGGCGCAACCGTGGCTAACAAGGGAAATTAGGGATAGCATAAGATCCAAGGAGAGGACATATAAATTGGCCAGAAAAAGCAGCAAACCTGAGGATTGGGAGCAGTTTATGATTCAGCAAAGGAGGACAAAGGGATTAATTAAGAGGGGGAAAATAGATTATGAGAGTAAGCTTTCAGGGAACATAAAAACTGACTGTAAAAGCTTCTATAGATATGTGAAGAGAAAAAGATTGGTGAAGTCAAGCGTAGGTCCCTTGCAGTCAGAATCAGGGGAATTTATAATGGGGAACAAAGAAATGGCTGATCAATTAAATACATACTTTGGTTCTGTCTTCACAAAGGAGGACACAAATAAACTCCCAGAGATGTCGGGGAACATGGGGTCTAATGAGAGGGAGGAACTGAATGAAATCAGTAATTGTAGGGAAATGGTGTTAGGGAAATTGACGGGATTGAAGGCCGATAAATCCCCAGGGCCTGATAATCTACATCCTAGGGTACTTAAGAAAGTGGCCCTAGAAATAGTAGATGCATTGCTGGTCATCTTCCAAAATTCTATAGACTCTGGCACAGTTCCCATGGATTGGAGGGTAGCTAATGTAACCCCACTATTTAAAAAAGGTGGTCGAGAAAAAACGGGGAATTATAGACTGGTAAGCCTGACATCGGTAGTGGGGAAAATGCTAGAGTCCATTATAAAAGATGTAATAGCAGAGCACTTGAAAAACAGTGACAGGACCGGACAAAGTAAACATGGATTTACAAAAGGTAAATCATGCCTGACTAATCTACTGGAATTTTTTGAGGATGTAACTGGTAGAATAGATAAGGGAGAACCAGTGGATGTGGTGTATTTGGACTTTCAGAAGGCTTTCGATAAGGTCCCGCATAAGAGATTAGCGTGTAAAGTTAAAGCACATGGGATTGGGGGTAAGGTACTGACTTGGATAGAGAACTGGTTGGCAGACAGGAAGCAATGAGTTGGAATAAACGGGTCTTTTTCCAAGTGGCAGGCAGTGACTAGTGGGGTACCGCAGGGATCGGTGCTAGGACCCCAGTTATTCACAATATATATTAATGATCTAGACGAGGGAACTAGATGTAATATCTCCAAGTTTGCAGATGACACAAAGCTGGGTGGGCGTGTGTGCTGTGAGGAGGATGCAGAGAAACTCCAGTATGATTTGGACAGGTTGGGTGATTGGGCAGATGCATGGCAGATGCAGTATAATGTGGATAAATGCGAGGTTATCCACTTTGGTGGCAAAAACAGGAAGGCAGATTATTATCTGAACGGCAATAGATTGGGAGAAGGGGAAGTGCAACAAGACCTGGGTGTCCTTGTGCACCAGTCGCTGAAGGTAAGCATGCAGGTGCAGCAGGCGGTTAAGAAAGCAAATGGTATGTTGGCCTTCATAGCAAGATGATTCGAGTACAGGAGCAAGGATGTCTTGCTGCAGTTGTACAGGGCCTTGGTGAGACCACACCTTGAGTATTGTGTGCAGTTTTGGTCGCCTTATCTGAGGAAGGATGTTCTTGCCATGGAGGGAGTGCAGCGAAGATTCACCAGACTGATACCTGGGATGGCAGGAATGACGTATGAGGAGAGATTGGGTCGATTGGGCTTATATTCGCTGGAGTTTAGAAGAATGAGAGGGGATCTCATTGAAAGGTATAAAATTCTAACAGGACTAGACAGACTAGATGCAGGAAGGATGTTCCCGATGGCGGGGGGGGGGGGGGGGGGGGGGGCGCGGTCCAGAACCAGAGGTCACAGTCTAAGGATAAGGGGTAAGCCATTTAGGACTGAGATGAGGAGGAATTTCTTCACCCAGAGAGTGGTGAACCTGTGGAATTCTCTACCACAGAAGGCAGTTGAGGCCAATTCATTCAATATACTCAAGAAGGAGTTAGATATATTTATTGAGGCTAAAGGGATCAAGGGATATGCGGGGAAAGCAGGGACAGGGTACTGAATTTGGATGATCAGCCATGCTCTCATTAAATGGCAGAGCAGGCTCGAGGGGCTGAATGGCCTACTCCTGCTCCTATCTTCTATATTTCTATGTAATTGGTTAGATCTTTCAAAGAATAGGCAGAGGCAAAATGGGCCACGTGGCCTCTTTCTGTGCTGTATCATCCTATGCTTCTCTGAAGCTATTGCTGGGCTATTGCCAGTGGAAGGCACCGAGGTGACCAGGAAAGTGCAAGTCTACACCACAGTTTAGAAATTAACCAGGGATTAAAATGTGAAGCTGTCCTTACATATGGTTCAGCTGTGTGTGCAAAGTCCCTTATACTGTTATCAACTCACGTCATTTGCACTTGGAAATAACTTAAACCTGTGTCAGTGAATTAGCACCAAATGCACCTCCATGTTGGTCAAAGTGTGTAGTGGCATTGACAGAGCTGGCCACACCGGCCCTCCTTTCTACAGAGGAACATAGGAACAGGAGTAGGCCATTTAGCCGCTCAAACCTGTTCCGCCATTCACTGAGATCATGGCTGATCTGCGACCTAACTCCATACACCCGCCTTTGGCCCACATCCCTTAATACCTTTGGTTAATAAAAATCTATCAATCACAGATTTAAAATTAACAATTGATCGAGCATCAATTGCCATTTGCGGAAGAGAGTTCCAAAATTCTACCACCCTTTGTGTGTAGAAGTGTTTCCTAATTTCGCTCCTGAAAGGTCTGGCTCTAATCTTTAGACTATGCCCTGTAGTCCCAGGGGGAAAAATTCAGTATCGTCCCGTTTGGGGCGCAATTATCGGCCGGGCGCAAAGATTAGCGCCTGGCGCTAATTATCGCCTCCGACTGCAAACTTGACTTTTATCGCCCCTGGAGGTGATTGGAGCGCTAAATCAGCCGCTACACATCTGTCTTAAGGCACAAAGGCTGAGGAGCGAGGCGCTAACTCAGAGCGCTGGTGAAGCTCATGTGATGTCAGTCAGCAATGGAACACAGACACAATGGCCCCGGCCAGTTCTTAAAGGGGAGGGTTGATCTTGCTTTCCATCCACATACTGCTCATTGCAGCCTTGAATCTCGGCCTGGAGAGACCTGTACATCAAATCTGCTGGAAAGAACAATGGAGAACCCCAGGGAAAGAGCTCAGAGTGCAGCCCCCACCGTCTCTTCTAAATCGATACAAGGAAGGGCAAATCAAAATGAACCTGCAAAGTGCGGCTCAATACCCGAAACTCCTTCACACAGCGTTGAATCTCTCCAGAAGTCTATCTCGCTCCCTCTCAGAATGCGTGGTTCAAAAATGTCGCCAACAAAAAAAGGCAGGAATCGGTCGCCTTTAAATAGCGCTCCCCCAGTCCCTTCCTGACTGCAAAACGCTCCCCTCAACCTGTCGTTGCTAGCGGCAGGCGGTAAGGTAGGGGGCGCCACTCAATATCAGCTCCGGGGCGCTACCGGGGCGTTGCGCACTTGACTGACGTCACGATCTGCCGACGCAGGAGATCGTGGCGATAATGTTTAACGCCGCCGCAAAATGTCTAGTTAATTTCGCGAGCGGCACAAACATCGCCGCGCCCGGGTGCTAGTTGCTTTGCGCCCCATTAGCGCCCTCTTAAGGCGCTAACGGGAGGCGCAGCCAACTGAATTTTTCCCCCCTAGACTCCCCAACCAGCAGAAATTGTTTCTCTCTACCTACCCTATCTGTTCACCTGAATATCTTGAAAACTTTGATCAAATCACCCTTAACCTTCTAAATTCGAGGGAATACGACCCTAATTTGTGTAATCTCTCCTCGTAATTTAACCCTTGGAGTCCGGGTATCATTCTGGTAAACCTACGCTGCACTCCCTCCAAGGCCAAGATATCTTTCCGAAGGTGTGGTGCTCAGAACTGCTCACAGTACTCCAGGTGTGGTCTAACCAGGGTTTTGTATAGCTGCAGCATAACTTCTACCCCCTTGTGTTCTAGTCCTCTCGATATAAAGGCCAGCATTCCATTAGCCTTTTTGATTATTTTCTGTATCTGTTCATGACATTTTAATGATCTATGTACCTGGACCCTCAAGTCTCTTTGGACCTCCACTGTTTTTAGTTTTTCACCATTCAGAAAGTACCCTGTTCTGTCCTTTTTAGGTCCAAAGTGGATGACGTCACATTTGCCTACATTGAAATCCATTTGCCACAGTTTTGCCCATTCACTTAATCTATCAATATCTTTGTAATTTTATAGAAGGTGTCACACGGAGACAGAAAACATGAACAAAAATGACAAATCAAGAGAAGATTACAAAAATATATTACTGGGCAGCGAGATTGTGCATTGCAGCTGTGCGTCGCTCCATTATAGCCGCCCTCGATTGACAGAACGGGCATCGATAGTTATGACGCAGCATCGTTTGTAAGTTGTACAACTCTTTCACCGTGCATATTTTCCACGGAGCAAGTTGTTTTTGCAACTTTGTTGGGCTGTCAGGGAAGGCGCCGCACTAAAGCAAGGAACTGTCCCACACAGGGTAAGTAAAAATGGTCGCACCAGACAGCACAGCGCACTTGCCTGCAGTTAACGGAGGAGCATTGGCAGAGGGCTGGAGTGACTCTGCGATGTGGAGTTTTGGACTTCAGCGTTGGGGAGTCATTGTAACAACTTGCACTTATATTGCGCCTTTAACATAGTAAAAAACCGTCCCACTGCTCTTCATTGGAGCGTTAACAGACAAGATTTGACACCGAGCCACGTGAAAAGATATTGGGGCAGGTGACCGAAAGCTTGGTCAAAGAGGTAGGTTTTCAAGGAGCGTCTTAAAGGAGGAAAGAGGTAGAGAGGCGGAGGGGTTCAGAGCGGGAATTCCAGAGCTTGGGGCCTCGGCAGCTGAAGGCACGGCCACCAATGGGGGAGCGATGAAAATCGGGGATGTGCAAGAGGCCAGAATTTGGAGGAGCGCAGCGATCTCGGAGGTACAGGACGATTAATTAAGTGCACGCACAAACACACCCAAACACACAAGTTACAATTGGAGTTTTATGAACAGAATTGAAATATTAATGTTGAGTATAATGTTACATGGCCCCTGCTGCAAACTAGCTCCAATTGAGTGAGACAGGCTCCAGGGTATTAAAATAGTACTGTGCAATGTTATATGATGTGTTCATGTATAAGTGCATGTAAGTGTTATCAATCACCCCATTGAAAGGAAACATATTTTACATGAGCAATGATGGCTTTTCTCTACTTTGTTTTTCTATGAGAGCACTTTTCTAGTAGGTCTTTCCTCTTTCTCTGTAATTCTATTTCCTTGTTTGCCTGCCTGACCTTGGCCTCTGTTGCCCGCAGCCTGCTCCCAATGGTCCTTGTAGCCAGCTGTAAGGAAGCACCTGGCCTGACTGGTCCCTCCGCTATTCCCTCACCTTGCTGGGATACTTTGCAGTGACAGCTCAGACCATCCTTGCTCAACAAGGTCGGATTAGCAACTGAGCGATGTTGGACTTGAGCGTGCAGTTTCACTGTGACAAGAGTATTTTACATGCAGGAGCCACAAATATTATGGAAGGGGTTCGATAGGGTAGACGTAGAGAAGATGCCTTCTAGTCCCTGCCACAAACTCCATTCCCTAGCTACGGACGCCATTCCTCTCCCTGGAGATTGTGTGAAGCTGGACCCGGCTGTTCGCAACCTTGGTGTCGTATTTGACCCTGAGATGAGCTTCCAACCACATATTACTAAGACCGCCTACTTCCATCTCCGTAACATCGCCTGACTCCACCCCTGCCTCAGTTAAGCGGCTGCTGAAACCCTCATCCATGCCATTGTTACCTCTAGACTTGACTATCCCAACGCACTTCTGGCCGGCCTCCCACGTTCTACCCTACATAAATTTGAGGTCATCCAAAACTCTGCTGCCCGTATCCTAACTTGCACCAAGTCCCGTTCACCCATCACCAGGCTCGGTGTCAAATTTTGTCTGATAACGCTCCTGTGAAGCGCCTTGGGACGTTTTACTACGTTAAAGGCGCTAGATAAACACAAGGGGGGAAAAATTCAGTATTGCCCCATTTGGGGCGCAATTATCGGCCGGGCGCAAAGATTAGCGCCTGGCGCTAATTATCGCCTCCGACTGCAAACTTGACTTTTATCACCCCTGGAGCTGATTGGAGCGCTAAATCAGGCGCTACACATCTGTCTTAAGGCGCAAAGGCCGAGCAGCGAGGCGCTAACTCAGAGCGCTGGCGAAGCTCGTGTGATGTCAGTCAGCAATGGAACACAGACACAATGGCGCTGGCCAGTTCTTAAAGGGGAGGGTTGATCTTGCTTTCCATCCACATCCTGCTCATTGCAGCCTTGAATCTCGGCCTGGAGAGACCTGCACATCAAATCTGCTGGAAAGAACAATGGAGAGACCCAGGGAAAGAGCTCAGAGTGCAGCCCCCACAGTCTCTTCTAAATCGATACAAGGAAGGGCAAATCAAAATGAACCTGCAAAGTGCTGCTCAGTACCCAAAACTCCTTCGCACAGCGTTGAATCTCTCCAGAAGTCCCTCTCTCTCTCTCTCAGAAAGCGTGGTACAAAAATGTCACCAACAAAAAAAGGCAGGAAGTGGTCGCCTTTAAATAGCGCTCCCCCAGTCCCTTCCTGACTGCAAAACGCTCCCCTCAACCTGTCGTTGCTAGCGGCAGGCGGTAAGGCAGGGGGCGCCACTCAATATCCACTCCGGGGCGCTACCGGGGCGTTGCGCACTCGAATGATGTCACGATCTGCCGGCGCAGGAGATCGTGGCGGTAGTGTTTAGCGCCGCCGCAAAATGTCTAGTTAATTTCGCGAGCGGCGCAAACATCGCCGCGCCTGGGCGCTAGTTGCTTTGTGCCCCATTAGCGCCCTCTTAAGGCGCTAACGGGAGGCGCAACCAACTGAATTTTTCCCCCAAGTTGTTGTTGTTTCCACTTATCGGGGAGTCCAAAACTAGGGGCCATAAATATAAGATAGTCACGAATAAATCCAGCAGAGAATTCAGGAGAAACTTCTTTACCCAGAAAGCGGTGAGAATGTGGAACTCGCGACCGCAGGGAGTGGTTGAGGCGAATAGCGTAGATGCATTTAAGTGTAAGTTAGATAAGTACACGAGGGAGAAAGGAATAGAAGGTTATGCTGATAGGGTGAGATCAAGTGGAGTTGGGAGGAGGCTCGTGTGGAGCATTAGCGCTGGCACAGACCAGTTGGGCCGAATGGCCTCTTTCTGTGCTGCAAATTGTATGTAAGGAAAACATTGCAAATCTCCGAAGGATGCACAAAAAGGAGGATGATCAAATATTTTTTTACATGGGATTCTACTTTTCCAACTGGTACACAGAGAGGTGGGGGGAATAATGACAGATATGTACTTATTAACATTTTGTTATTAAGGCAGGAAATTAGGCAGCTAAATTTATATGCATGAAATACAGGCCCTGCAATGGACCAGCAATCTATACCTCCTCTTTGCTGTCTACTCTAGCCCAGTAAATATAGCAAGAGGTGACTTTAATTGTGTTATGAATGCACAATTAGATAAATTACCTGGGGGGAGGGGGGCGGGGGAGTAATTCTTTTAAGTCTGCTATGGCATTATGGAATGGCTGTAAAGATCTAGGATTAGTTGACATGTGGAGAAAAATGCACCCTAAGGACAAGAATTATACTTTCCATTCCCACCTTCATCAGATATATTCGCATATTGCTTGTTTATTTATAGCTGAACCTTCAGATTTAAAATAAATTCCTGCAAACGGCTTTATTATCTTTGCCAGATGATGCACCAGTGTCCATGGAACTAGCATTCTTCGGCATTCCCTGAAAAAAAGACTATGCATTATTCAATTTAAGCCTCCCTGAGTTTCAGGAATTTATGTACCTCAGCTTTGGCCCAGATTAAGCAACAGAGGCCTGGTGCATTTGGAAGGAGGCCAAGGTGTGTTTAATGTGAGAAATGACATCTTATTCAGTGGCATCAGGACGCTTTTAGCAAGAGTTGCTATATATCAATTAGAGGTGAAAAAGCCTGCCTGATTTTCTCCTCCCTAACCCAAGATCCCTAACTAACTCGTCAAGATCTGGGGTTCAAGCTGGGACCTCCTTGTTCAGCGATGAAGAATTTATCTCTGAGATATCGAGTTACTCCAACTGGACTCTTTCTGTACACCACGTACGTAGGTAATTTTCACGGCAGTTTTTTAAAAATAAAATCATACAGCACAGAAGGAGGCCATTCGGCCCATCGTGCCTGTGGCGACTCTTTGAATGAGCTGTCCAATTAGTCCCACTCCCCCTTTCTCTTTCCCCACAGCCCTGCAAATCTTTCCTTTTCAAGTTTTTATCCAATTTCCTTTTGAAAGTTACTATGGAATCTGTTTCCGCGGCCCGTTCAGGCAGGGCGTTCCAGATCACAACAACTCGCTGCGTAAAATTGTTTACATAAAAGTTACAGCTCAGCAACAGGCCATTTTTCTCAATTGGTCTGTGCCGGTGTCTATGCTCGACACGAGCCACCTCCCACCCTACTTCATCTCACCCTATCAGCAGATCCTTCTATTCCTTTCTCCCTCATGTACTTATCAGCATCCCCTTAAATGGATCAATGCTATTCGCCTCAACCACTCCCTGTGGTAGCGAGTTCCACAGTCTAACCACTCACTGGGTAAAGAAGTTTCTCATGAATTCTTTATTGGAGTTATTAATGACTATCTTATATTTATTGCCCCTAATTTCTCCTCATCTCCCCCCTGGTTCTTTTCCCAATTTTCTTAAACCTGTGCCGTCTGGTTACCGACCCTCCTGCCAGTGGAAACAGTTTCTCCCTCTCTACTCTATCCAAACCCTTCCTATTTTTGAACACCTCTATTAAATCTCCCCTTAACCTTCTCTGCTCTCAGGAGAACAATCCCAGCTTTTCTCTAGTCTCTCAACATAACTGAAGTGCCTCCACCCTGGTACCATTCTAGTAAATCTCTTCTGCACCCTCTCCAAGGCCTTGACATCCTTCCTAAAGTGTGGTACCCAGAATTGGACACAGTACTCCAGCTCTGGCCTAACCAGTGATTTATAAAGGTCTACAACAGCATCACCAACTTGCATTTGTATAGCGCCTTTAAAGTAGTAAAACATCCCAAGGTGCTTAACTTCCATGCTTTTGAGCTCTATGGCCGGAATTTTCCCCTTAAAAAAAAAGGTGGGTTTGGAGCGTGGAGGCAGTTAAATTGTTAAAAATGTGAATCCCGACCTGATCCCGCCTCCAACCCGCCCACTTCCGGTTTTCCCGGAGGCGGGACTGGGGTGGGAAGGTGGGGGGGAGGGGGGGTGCAGGCGGGGGTGGGGTGGGTGACCAACCCGCTCCCAGGGGGGCGCTACCTCAATTTAAATATTGTGATGAGCCTGGAAGCCTCTTTGTCCCCGTCCATTTGGAATTTAACTGCCTGGGGTCGTGTTTCACACAATTCGTGAAACCCGGCAGTTAAACAGAGGCGGGGACTGCTGCACCCAGGAGGTAAGTGGATTTATACCTACCTCCTGGATCCTGGGTACCTGCCTAACCCACGAGACCCCCCACGAGGCCTCCGATCCCATTCCCAGGCCTCCCCCACCCCCGGGTCTCCCCCCTCCCCGGGCCTCTCCCCACCCCGCCCAACGATGATGATGAGGTCGGCCATGATGCTCCGGTGGCCAGCCCCAATCCTCCGGCCCCCCTAACGATCCTCCGCCACCCCCGTGATCCCTGGGTGATCCCTCCCCCCCCTCCACCCCCGGCCGATCCCCCCCTGCGATCCCCGACTAATCCCCGCGATCCCTGCTTGCCTGCCGATCCCCGACCTCCTCCCATTACCTGCCGATCCTGCAACCCCCCCATCCTCTCTCCCCCTCCCCCCCGATTGCTGATCTCCCTCCCGCCAATCCCAACAACCCTCCCCACGTTCCCTCCCCCGGGCCGACCCCTCGCAACTGAGGCCTACCCGCCTGCAGCCTGTCAGCCTCTCAAGCTGGCTGGCTGCGGGTGGGAAACCAAGGCCTCACATTCAAATTAGGCCCTGCCGGTAAAATCGGCAGGGCCTGTGGGGAAACCCGGCCTCCCAGGTTTCCCGCCAGCCTCGGACACCGCAACCCGCCTCCCCGAACAAAATTCTGCCCTATGCCTCTACTTATAAGGCGCTGGATCCCTATATTTTTTTTTAACAGCCTTAGCAACTTGTCCTGCTACCTACAAAGATGTGTGTATGAGAACCCTCAGATCTGTCTGTTCCTGTACCAACTTTTAAATTGTAGCATTCAGTTATTTTATTCCCTTTTTTTCCCTCAAAATTAGATTTACTGTCACCAGATGTCCTGGCAGACAGTGAGAGATGCCACACTCGAACCATATGATTTGAACTGAAGTGTTGTGGTTCCACGTGACTTGAACTGTAGTGATATTGGCTTTTATTTCACTGTACGTTACAAGGGAATAACATGCCCTAAGGCCTCCAAGTTACACTGTCCGAATATTAACGTACAAAGGCTTAACTCATCTGTATGAGATTCTTGTGTTTGCTCTTTTAAGGGAGGCATTAATCTATCAAAATAGCCTGGCACAGGAATCTCGTACAAATGCGTCATACGTTAATATTTGTACAGTGTAATTTTCAAAGCCTGAGTATATTATATAAGGAATAGCAAATGGCTGGAAAGACTTTACAGAGACTCACACAAAGGGCCGCATCCTGTTCATGTTATACAACTCATGAGTAATAAATAAACACAATCTAAACCCAGAGACCATGTTATAATCTAGAACATGCCCTCAGTAATTTTTTTTTATTCTTCAGGTATAAGTAATAACATTCCTTTCTTTTACTTTGGAATCTGCAACTGCCTGTAGCTGACATTTTTTACCTTGCGGTCACCGTAACAACAGCTAAATTTTGCTGTCTGGCTTTAGGAATTTCTCCACCCAATTTCCCAGTGCCAATGGGGTGTTGACAGAGCTGGGATTCAATGCTCTGCATTTCCAACACCTGCGGTGGTGATCTAATATCCCTTCTTATCTTGTAACCATATTTCTTTTAACACAAAGGGGTGAAAATTACATTATAGTTATATAAAGCTCTGTTTTGACCCCCATTTAGAGCACTGCGTTCAGTTCTGGGCACCACACCCCATGAAGGATGTATTGGCCTTGGAGGGGGTGCAGCGCAGATTCATCAGAATGATACCAGGGGTAAAAGGGATAGATTATGAGGACAGTTGAATAGACTAGGCTTGTATTCCCTTGAGTGTCAAAGATTAAGGGGTGGCCTAATTGAGGTGTATAAGATGATAAAAGCAGTTGATAGGATAGATAGTAATTTCCTCTGGTGGGAGAGTCCAGAACAAGGGGGCATAACCTTAAAATTAGAGCTAGGCCGTTCAGGGGAGATGTTAGGAAGCACTTCCTCACACAAAGGGTGGTGGAAATCTGGAACTCTCTCCCCCAAAAAAAGCTTTGTATACTTTGTAATCGATTTGTATTCCCTCACTGTACCTGAAGAAGGAGCAGAGCTCTGAAAGCTCGTAATTTCAAATAAAACTGTTGGACTATAACCTGGTGTTGTGCGACTTCTCATTTTTGTCCAAAAAAAGCTGTTGAGGCCGGGATCAATTAAAAATTTCGAAACTGAGATTGATAGATTTTTGTTGGGCGTGGGTATTAAGGGTTATGGAACCAAGGTGGAAAGATGGAGTTTAGATACAGATCAGCCATGATCTAATTGAATGACGGAACAGGCGTGAGGGGCTGAATGGCCTCCCCCTGTTCCTATGTTCCTATACGCCTAAGCTCATGGGGGCTACACTTAAAAAAGAATCTTCTTAATTAACTTGAATAATTACATTGAGTGAAAAATCATATGGCGTTTCGGTCCTGTATCTAGAACATGCATCAGGTAACAGCATCATTAATGTGCTCAGTTTCTTTTACTGTGAATAATCACGATTTGAAGAATCTGATGTCAACATTTATATTTTATTTTTTATGACTCAGTGACAGATGTTAAGACAGTTCTTGAAACGTTTCAGGACCAAAATTTGAACCCATAAATCACTCATTGAGGATGGGGGAAGCAATATAGCAGGAGGTTCATAGAGTCCTGAGTATGGATACGTATTCAAGAGCTTTGGTTTAGTATTGTATATAATATTGTAAGAAACAAACATTTCTATAGTGCCTTTCATGACCTCAGGACATCCCAAAGTACTTTACAGCCAATGAAGTACTTTTGAAAGTGTAGTTACTGTTGTAATGTAGGAAACGCGGCAGCCAATTTGCGCACAGCAAGATCCCACAATCAGCAATGAGATAGTGACCAGATAATCAGTTTTAGTGCCGTTGATTGAGGATAAGTATTGCCAGGACACCGGGGAGCACGCCCCTTCTCTTCTTTGAAATAGTGCCATGGGATCTTTTATGTTCACCTGACAGGGCAGATGGGGCCTCGGTTTAACGTCTCACCCGAAAGATGGCACAGAGGCGAAAAGGTTTGCTGGTGTGGGAAGTGGAAAAATTTACAGTGGTGCAGTCTTGAATGGTGGAGGACCAGGAAACAACTAACGGGAGGAGGAGGCTCCATGAATAGCCCCATCCTCAATGATGGTGGAGCCCAGCACGTGAGTGCAAGAGACAAGGCTGAAGCGTTTGCAACCATCTTCAGCCAGAAGTGCCGAGTGGATGATCCATATCGGCCTCCTCCTGAGGTCCCCACCACCACAGAAGCCAGTCTTCAGCCAATTCGATTCACTCCACATGATATCAAGAAATGGCTGAGCGCACTGGATACAGCAAAGGCTGTGGGCCCCGACAACATCCCGGCTGTCTTGCTGAAGACTTATGCTCCAGAACTAGCCGCGCCTCTAGTCAAGCTGTTCCAGTACAGCTATAACACTGGCATCTATCCGACAATGTGGAAAACTTCCCAGGTATGTCCTGTCCTCAAAAAGCAAGACAAATCTAATCCAGCCAAATACTGCCCCATCAGTCTACTCTCAATCCTCAACAATGCGATGGAAAGTGTCGTCAACAGTGCTATCAAGCAACACTTACTCACCAATAACCTGCTCACTGATGCCCAGTTTGGGTTCCACCAGGACCACTTGGTTCCAGACCTCATGACAGCCTTGGTCCAAACATGGACAAAAGAGCTGAATTCCAGAGATGAGGTGAGAGTGATTGCCCTTGACATCAAGGCAGCATTTGGCCGAGTGTGGCATCAAGGAGTCCTAGTAAAACTGAAGTCAATGGGAATCGTGGGGAAAACTCTCCACTGGCTGGAGTCATACCGAACACAAAGGAAGATGGTTGTGGTGATTGAGGGTCAATCATCACAGCCCCAGGACAGCGCTGCAGGAGTTCCTCAGGGCAGTGTCCTAGGCCCAACCATCTTCAGCTGCTTCCTCAATGACCTCCCCTCCATCATAAGGTCAGAAGTGGGGATGTTCGCTGATGACTGTACAGTGTTCAGTGCCATTTGCAACTCCTCAGATAATGAAGCAGTCCATGTCCGCATGCAGGAAAACCTGGATGACATTCAGGCTTGGGCTGATAAGTGGCAGGTAACATTCATGCCACACAAGTGCCAGGCAATGACTATCTCCAACAAGCGAGAGTCTAACCACCGCCCCATGACATTCAACAGCATTACCATCACCGAATCCCCCACCATCAATATCCAGGGGGCCACAATTGACCAAAACTTAACTGAACCAGCCACATAAATACTGTGGCAACAAGAGCAGGTCAGAGGCTGGGTATTCTGCGACGACAGTCTCACCTCCTGACTCCCCAAAGCTTTTCCACCATCTACAAGGCACAAGTAAGGAGTGTGATGGAATACTCTCCACTTGCCAGGACGAGTGCAGCTCCAACAACACTCAAGAAGCTAGACACCATCCAAGACAAAGCAGCCCGCTTGATTGGCACCCAATCCACCACCTTAAATATTCACTCCCTCCACCACTGGTGTACCTTGTTTGCAGTGTGTACCATCTACAAGATGCAACTCACCAAGGTTTCTTCGGCAGCACCTCCCAAACCCACGACCTCTACCACCCAGAAGGACAAGGGCAGCAGGCACATGGGAACACTACCACCTCCAAGTTCCCCTCCAAGTCACACATCATCCTGACTTGGAAATATATCGCCGTTCCTTCATCGTCGCTGGGCCAAAATCCTGGAACTCCCTCCCTAACAGCACTGTGGGAGTACCTTCACCACACGGACTGCAGTGGTTCAAGAAGGGGTGGCTCACCACCACCTTCTCAAGGGCAACTAGGGATGGGTAATAAATGCTGGCCTTGCCAGCGACGCCCACATCCCATGAACGAATAAAAAAAAGTGCACAGAATCAGCATTGCTCTGGGAGTGTGGGCCTAGATTTTGTGCTCAAATCTCTGGAGTGGGACTTGAACACAGAACCTTCTGTTACTATGTAGTCTTAGCATAGATCACAATATACCCATCATATAGCAGATAAGCCCATTGCACCCTCTACTCTACTGGGCAGGTTGCCAGAATAGAGGAACTTATTTTAGCACTGTTGGTTGCAGTGTATGGTCTTTTGGTATTACAGGCCACTTATGGTCGAGTCAGCTACTATTCATAGTCCTTGCATCATAGCATACATAAGAAGCTTAGTGATCTGCTTCCTGCAGGTGTGAGATGTGCAAAGCTTCCAAGCTTCCCTCCTAGAGTGGGAATATGATTAAGCATTATATGAGCTGTTGAGTTATTAGGAAAAGCAATGTAGACATTGATGTCGTAACCGGCTCGTTGTGAAATGATCTGGTTGACTTTCATTGTTGTTTTCATTCCAGAAGGATAAGGAAGGGAATGGGTTATTCAAGAAAATAGTGATTGTTGATACTGTAAATACTGTGCTACCATTGAGTGCAGTGCCTTGACTGGATTTACTATAAGCACTGTGATTTAGAAGCTGCTTGACCTTGACACTGTTGACTACTGTGCTGAGAAGGTTTTCATAGAGGACGCTATTGATACATAACGTGTTGACTTTCTAATGTCAGCCCTGCCATTGGGGAGGGGCTGAGCTGAGGGATAGGTGCTTCCCCCACGAGCAACAAGAATGTTCTTTTGCCAATTACCTTAAATCTGTGTCCTCTAGTTGCTGACCCTTCTACCAGTGGAAACAATTTCTCCTTATTTACTCTATCAAAACCCTTCACAATTTTGAACATCTCTATTAAATCTCCCCTTAACCTTCTCTACCCTAAGGAGAACAATCCCAACTTCGCTGGTCTCTAGTCGCTCTCCATAACTGAAGTCCCTCATCCCTGGTATCATAAGAATTAGGAGCAGGAGGAGGCTATACAGCCCTTCGAGCCTGCTCTGCCATTCAATAAGATCATGGCTGACCTTCTACATTAACTCCACTTTGCCACCCTATCAGTCCGGTAAATCTCCTCTGCACCCTCTCCAAGGCCTTGACATCCTTTCTGAAGTGCGGTACCCAGAATTGGACACACAATATTCCAGCTGGGGCCTAACCAGTGATTTATAAAGGTTTAGCATAACTTGCTTTTGCACTCCATGCCTCTGTTTATAAAGCAAGGATCCTGATATGGGTTTGAATCCTGCACAGATCGAAGGGATGAAAGCTTCCTTCCCGTATTGACTGCAAGAGTCCTACGTGAAACAAATTTGAGCCGTGTTGACACGGTTGATACAGAGTGTGGGCTCACAGCACACTATTCCTTCCAGTTGTGCAAATCCGGCTCCGAGCTGGCAATCTCACAGAGGTCGAAAGGTTTTCTGGAGTGGGAAGTGGAAAAATTAACAGTGGTGCAGTTCATAGAGTCGTAGAAACTTAGAGCACAGAAGGAGGCCGTTCGGCCCGTCGTGCCTGTGCCGGCTCTTTGAAAGAGCAGTCGTGTTTAGTCCCACATCCCCCGCTTTTGTCCCTAACCCTGTGAGTTCCTCATCCTCCAGAACCCGTCCAACTCCCTTTTAAAATTATTGATGGAATCAGCTTCCACCACCTTTTCAGGTCGAGCGTTCCAGATCCCCACAACTCTCTGAGTGAAAATATGTTTCCTCATCTCCCCTCTAGATCTTTATCCAATGATTTTGAATCTGTGACCTCTGGTTATTGACCCCCTCGCCAGAGGGAATAGTTTTTCTCTATTTACTCTATCAAAACCTCGCATCATCTTGAAAACCTCTATAGTTGGGAGGTACCTTTCTGAGATCAGAGTAAAAGGACATCATTCGGGCGGTGTAGGAGCTGTACCTCACCGAGATTTTGAGTGTTTGCACTGAATGGGGTGGGGGAGAGGGTAAAAGTATTTTAAAAATTCAGCACTAACATCCCTCAACCAGATGAACACAAAAATTACTGAATATACTTAAATATTAAGAGAATTTCTAAATTGAAAAATATAGCAGAGGGAAATGAATATATGACCGACTCAATAGATAGATAAATAACACTACCATCATTGCAATGATCAGTCTGCACCTTTTATAATGTTTTGTGCTATTTTCTATCTTGTGTTATCTGTTATGCTGACTTCCGTTTATTGCTATATCTACTTCAGTCTAAATCGAAATCTAAATAAAGCTAATTATAAGCGAATGAAATAAATCAAGAACCAAGAGGTTAAAAATATAATTCCGGACCAGCAGTCATGGTTGACGATTTCACCCAAAGGAAAAGAGCAATTGTAAATAAATTGTTTACCAAGGTCAAGCAGCCAACTTAAATCAGCGCTGTCTGTTGAAGCCTACCTCATTTTTATAAGCTTGTCAAAGATTCAAAAGGTCAGACATTTGTTTTGTCAAATGCATTTATATTTATTTAAATACTGCAGTAGGTGGGTTTTATATTTGGACAATGTATCACACCTGGGCAAAGAGTGCTGCTTATCATCACCACCTACTGGATTTGAAATGACAGTGCAGCTTTTAAAAGGATGGTACGTTAAAAGTGCAAATGCACTTTACTCTTTCAATGAAAGTACCAGTTCTTCTTCAATAACTTCTCAAATCACAGCACCTTTCAATTTTTTTGGAAAGTATTTCCAGAACAGGATTATTTTCCTGATATTGTTTGTCTTTTACTGTTTCCCCACTGGGTTTGATGTGTCTCTCTGTGTGAACTGCAGGGTGACTACGATTTTAAAACTGACTGATCTTTCTTCAGGCATACAAATAAATATTGTTACAACAATGGTACCATTCCCCGAATGCTATCAGCTTTAATTTGGACTTGTACAAAAACAGGTAAAAAAAGAAAGACTTGCATTTATATAGCACCTTTCACGACCACCGGACGTCCCAAAGCGCTTTACAGTCAATGAAGTACTTTTGAAGTGTAGTCGCTGTTGTAATGTAGGAAACACGGCAGCCAATTTGTGCACAGCAAGCTCCCACAAACAGCAATGTGATAATGACCAGATAATCTGTTTTTTTGTGATGTTGATTGAGGGATAAATATTTGCCAGGACGCCAGGGATAACTCCCCTGCTCCTCTTCGAATAGTGTCATGGGATCTTTTAAGTCCACCTGAGAGGGCAGGCGGGGCCTCGGTTTAACGTCTCATCCAAAAGACGGCACCTCCGACAGTGCAGCACTCCCTCAGTACAGTATTGGAGTGTCAGCCTGGATTTTTGTGTTCAAGTCTCTTGGACTGACCCTACAAACCTTCTCATAGTCATAGAGTCATAACGGCACAGAAGGAGGCCATTCGGCCCATTGAGTCCGTGCCAGCTCTCTGTAGAGCAATCCAGTCAGTCCCATTCCCCCGCTCTATCCCCGTAGCCCTGCAAGTTTATTTCCCTCAAGTGCCTATCCAGTCTCCCCTTGAAAACATTGAGTGTCTCCGCTTCCACCACTCCCGTCGGCAGCGAGTTCCAGGTCCTCACAACTCGCTGCATAAAAAAGTTTTTCCTCACATTCCCCCCTGTATCTCTTGCCCAAAACCTTCAATCTGTGTCCCCTAGTCCTTGTACCATCAACTAGTGGGAACAGCCTTTCCCCGTCTAGCCTATCAAAACCCGTTATAATCTTGTACACCTCTATCAAATCACCCCTCAACCTCCTTTGCTCTAATGAAAACAAATCCAACTTCTCCAACCTGTCCTTGTAGCTAAGATCCCCCATCCCCGGAAGCATTCTGGTAAATCTCCTCTGCACCCTCTCAAGGGCCTTCACATCCTTCCTAAAGTGTGGTGACCAAAACTCCAATGTTGCCTAACCAGCGCTTTATAAAGGTTCAGCATAACTTCTCTACTTTTGTACTCAATACCTCTATTTATGAAACCACTCTCTCAATTTGTCCTGCCACCTTCAGGGACCTATGCACATTAACTCCCAGGTCCCTCTGTCCCTGCACACTCTTCAAAACTGTGTCATTAAAACTCTCCCTGTTCCTTCTGCCAAAATGCATCACCTCACACTTCTGACTGAGAAACAAGAGTGCTACCAACTGAGCCACACCTGACACAAGGCAAAGCGTATTAAAAGGTAAAAAAAATCTCAGTTTGGAAAGAAATGGCTTGTGTCACAATGGGAGCCAGAACTAAACCGAGAACATATGTAAAAGCAAAATGCTTGATATTGAACAGGAAAGGGTTACTGAGTAAGTCACAAAAACTGCAGGTGTCAAGGTGTGGCATACTATGGAAAAATGTGCAACTTTTACCCAGTTATTTAAATAATAATTTAAATTCTATTTGGGTCAATAAGCAACTCTTCTCAACTGCACAGGCCTTGCTTGTAACTGTGATACATTTTGTAATTAACAGTTTAAGTACCGAGTTTTTTAAATCACAAATCTGAAATATGATAACAGAAGAAAGTTTTGTTTTATTGCCATATCAATTTTATTTCAGTTTGGGTGACTGTAAATTACAAGGCATCTTCATACGTCCTATATGATAGAATCATACAGCACAGGAGGAGGCCAGTCGGCCCATTGTCCCTATGCCAGCCCTTTGAAAGAGCTCTCCAATTAGTCCCACTCCACTTGCTCTTTCCCCGTAGCCCTGCAAATGTTTCCTTTTCAAGTATTTATCCAATTCCCTTTTGAAAGTTCCTACTGAATCTGCTTCCACCGCCCTGCCAGGCAGCGCATTCCAGATCATAACAAGTGTTAAAAAAAAATTCTCCTCATCTCACATCTGGTTCTTTCTGCAAGAATTGTTTTCATTTCTCTGAGTAAATTCTGTCCTCCATCTTAACGTCAGAAATGATAGGCAGGTGCCGCCCTGGCAACCATATATTTTACCAGCTGAAGATAGAGTTGGATTCAGTTTCCAGCTCCTTGAATTCTGGCGTGCTGGATAATAACATGTGGTTTTACTACTAACCACCAGTAAAAGAGACACATTCTCCACTGCAGTTCATTCATAAAGTGAAGACTTAACATGGTTATATCGTCATTGGCAGAATTCACAGTGCCAGTGAGCCACACTGATAGAACGTTGGATCAGCACATTCTCACAAGATATCCTTTTCTGGGTATGTGTTGAGGCAGTTCTGGGCATTGAGTGGAGTCCTGACTCTGCTCCTGCATTTTGTGAGTCGAGACCATTAAATCGCAGGAACGTATTCAACTATGTGATAAAAACAAATGTACACTCAAATTGTAGAAAGAAAAGCAAGAACTTGCACTTATAGAGCGCCTTTCACAGCCTCAGGACATCCCAAAACGCTTTACAGCCAATGAAGTACTTTTGAAGTGCACTCACTGTTGGTGTGTCAGCCGTGGCTCAGTGGGCAGCACTCTTGCCTCTGAGTCATAATGTTGTGGGTTCCAGTCCCACTCCAGAGACTTGCGCACATAATTCTAGGCTGGCAGTACTGAGGGAGTGCTGCACTGTTGGATGGTGCCTTCTTTCAGCTGAGACGTTAAACTGAGGCCCCATCTGCTCTCTCTAGTGGATGTAAAAGACCCCATAGCACTATTTTGATGGAGTGCAGGGGAATTATCTCGGGTGTCCTGGCCAATATTTATCCCTCAATCAACATCACAAAAAAAACCCAGATTACCTGGTCATTATCACATTGCTGTTTGTGGGACCTTGCTGTGCTTAAATTGGTTGCCGTGTTTCCCACATTACAACAGTGACTACACTTCAAAAGTACTTCATTGGCTGTAAAGCGCTTTGAGACATCCTGAGGTCATGAAAGGCGCTATATAAATGCAAGTCTTTCTTTCTTAATGTAGGAAATATGTAGCTCATATTCAGATATGCAGAAGTTAGTAGCAGTTTCCTTTTATGTATAAATCGATTTTTATCTCAACTTGTGGATGTAAAAGACCCCATAGCACTATTTTGATGAAATGCAGGGGAATTATCCCCGGTGTCCTGGTCAATATTTATCCCTCAATCAACATCACAAAAAAAAAAAATTACCTGGTCATTATCACATTGCTCAACTTTGACCCTTAGATAATCAGTAATGATAAAGCTTTATTATATTATATCTTAGGCTGGTTAAAAATAAGTTTTTTTTAAAAACTCTTCTGGTCTATTACGCATAACAGGACTCTACTCTGAATGTAGAAGAATATATTCAATTTACTAAATGCTATTAGATTAGGTTTTTCATTTTATTTTTTAAGGTGCTGTAAGGAATAGTTTCCGGGAGATTTCAAATCATTATCTTGAGTCTTTCTTGCAAAGTGTCAAGGTATTATTAATACCTTGTAACAACACTGTGCATTATACCTCACTGCACACTCACAGTGAAACCTGAGATCAGGGCTGTCAATCACAGAATGCAATGGTTCACTGTTAAGATCTTACATGCTGCGGGACATATAAGTGGGCTCGATTGTACATGTGTAGAATCCATAGATAACCAGAAATGCTGGAAATCCAAGGGAAACGTTGAAAAGGCAGATCTAACCCGTCACCTAATGCAAGGTTACAGTCAAAACGGTGTTAATTTATGACTCTGTATGATGTGTATGCATAAATGTACATGCCTCAAGTTGATGTATATGTCTATGAGTGTATAGTGTCCCTTTGACCATTTGGTGATCCATTATGCGTCTGAGTTCCTGATATACACGTTTAATGGGCCAAGGTCTTTCTAATGGGAGCGTGAATGTCTAAAATTGCCCCTTATATTTATGAGTCTATACTTGCGTATGGCTAGTCCATGCAAGAATGTGTGCATGTGTAGTTATATTTGTGTAACTAGGTGTGTATATGTGTATCTATCTGTGTATACTGATCTGGCTGTGTATATGAATTTTCCTGTGTACGTGTATTTGTTCATGAATATGAATCTGTCTGTGGATATGTGTATCTATGGGTGTATCAATGGCATTACCATCGCTGAATCCCCCACTATCAACATCCTGGGGGTCACCATTAACCAGAAACTTAACTGGACCAGCCACATAAATACTGTGGCAACAAGAACAGGTCAGAGGCTGGGTATTCTGCGGCGAGTGTCTCACCTCCTGACTCCCCAAAGCCTTTCCACCATCTACAAGGCACAAGTCAGGAGTGTGATGGAATATTCTCCACTTGCCTGGATGAGTGCAGCTCCAATAACACTCAAGAAGCTCGACACCATCCAGGACAAAGCAGCCCGCTTGATTGGCACCCCATCCACCACCTTAAACATTCACTCCCTCCACCACCGGCGTACCGTGACTGCAGTGTGTACCATCTACAAGATGCACTGCAGCAACTCGCCAAGGCTTCTTCGGCAGGACCTCTCAAACCCGTGACCTTTTCCACCTGGAAAGACAAGGGCAGCAGGCGCATGGGAACACCACCACCTCCAAGGTCCCCTCCAAGTCACACACTATCCTGACTTCGAAGTATATCGCCGATCCTTCATCGTTGCTGGGTCAAAATCCTGGAACTCCCTCCCTAACAGCACTGTGGGAGTACCATCACCACACGGACTGCAGCGGTTCAAGAAGGCGGCTCACCACCATCTTCTCAAGGGCAACTAGGGATGGGCAATAAATGCTGGCATTGCCAGCGACGCCCTGATCCCATAAACGAATAAAAAAAAATATACATCTGTCTGTGTATATGTAACTGTGTATGTGATTCTGTCTGTATATATTTAGCTGTCTGAGTACGTGCATTTGTGTGTAGATGTTGGAGTATCTGTGACTGTGTATCTGTTTATGTTATGTATCTGTGTATACATATTTGTCTATGTACATTTAACTGTCTGTATATGTACAACTGTCTGTCTGTATCTGTCTGTATATCCATATCTGTCTGTGTACGGTGTCTGTGTATATGCATCTGTGAATGTACAAGTAATTCAGGAGAAACTTCCTTACTCAGAGTGTGGTTAGAATGTGGAACTCGCTACCACGGGGATTTTTAAAATTCGACTCATCGGATGTGGGCGTCGCTGGCAATGCCAGCATTTATTGGCCATCCCTAATTGCCCTTGAGAAGGTGGTGGTGAGCCACCTTCTTGAACCGCTGCAGTCCGTGTGGTGAAGGTACTCCCACAGTGCTGTTAGGGAGGGAGTTCCAGGATTTTAACCCAGCGTCGATGAAGGAACAGCGATATATTTCCAAGTCAGGATGGTGTGTGACTTGGAGGAGAACTTGGAGGTGGTGGTGTTCCCATGCGCCTGCTGCCCTTGTCCTTCTAGGCGGTGGAGGTTGCGGGTTTGGGAGGTGCTGTCGAAGAAGCCTTGGCGAGTTGCTGCAGTGCATCTTATAGATGGTACACACTGCAGCCACGGTGCACTGGTGGTGGAGGGAGTGAATGTTTAAGGTGGTGGATGGGGTGCCAATCAAGCGGGCTGCTTTGTCCTGGATGGCGTCGAGCTTCTTCAGTTTTGTTGGAGCTGCACTCATCCAGGCAAGTGGAGAGTATTCCATCACACTCCTGACTTGTGCCTTGTAGATGGTGGAAAGGTTTTGGGAAGTCAGGAGGTGAGACACTCACCACAGAATACCCAGCCTCTGACCTGCTCTTGTAGCCACAGTATTTATGTAGCTGGTCCAGTTAAGTTTCTGGTCAATGGTGACCCTCATGGTGTTAATGGTGGGGGTTTCGGCAATGGTAATGTCATTGAATGTCAAGTGGCGGTGGTTAGACTCTCTCCTGTTACAGATGGTCATTGCCTGGTACTTGTGTGGCATGAATGTTACTTGCCACTTATCAGCCCAAGCCTGATTGTTGTCCAGGTCTTGTTGCATGCGGGCACGAACTGCTTCATTATCTGAGGAGTTGCGAATGGAACTGAACACTGTGCAATCATCAGCGAACATCCCCACGTTTGACCTTATGATAGAGGGAAGGTCATTGATGAAACAGCTGAAGATGGTTGGGCCTAGGACACTGCCCTGAGGAACTCCTGCAGTGATGTACTGGGGCTGTGATGATTGGCCTCCAACAACCACAACCATCTTCCTTTGTGATAGGTATGACTCCAGCCATTGGAGAGTTTTCCCCTTGATTCCCATTGACTTCAATTTTACTAGGGCTCCTTGATGCAACACTCAGTCAAATGCTGCCTTGAAGTCAAGGGCAGTCACTCTCACCTTACCTCTGGAATTCAGCTCTTTTGTCCATGTTTGAACCAAGGCTGTAATGAGGTCTGGAGCCGAATGGTCCTGGCAGAACCCAAACTGAGCATTGGTGAGCAGGTTATTGGTGAGTAAGTGCCGCTTGATAGCACTGTCGACGACACCTTCCATCACTTTGCTGATGATTGAGAGGAGACTGATGGGGCGGTAATTGGCCGGATTGGATTTGTCCTGCTTTTTGTGGACAGGACATACCTGGGCAGTTTTCCACATTGTCGGATAGATGCCAGTGTTGTAGCTGTACTGGAGCAGCTTGGCTAGAGGCGCGGCTAGTTCTGGAGCACAAGTCTTCAGCACGACAGCCGGGATGTTGTCGGGGCCCATAGCCTTTGCTGTATCCAGTCTGCTCTGCCGTTTCTTGATATCACGTGGAGTGAATCGAATTGGCTGAAGACTGGCTTCTGTGATGGTTGGGACATCAGGAAGAGGCCGAGATGAATCATCCACTCAGCACTTCTGACTGAAGATGGTTGCGAACGCTTCAGCCTTGTCTTTTGCACTCATGTGCTGGACTCTGCTATCATTGAGGATGGGGATGTTCATGGCGCCTCCTCCTCCCATTAGCTGTTTAATAGTTCACCACCATTCACGATTGGATGTAGCAGGACTGCAGAGCTTTGATCTGATCCGCTGGTTATGGGATCGCTTAACTCTGTCTATAGCATGCTGTTTCTGCTGTTTAGCATGTATGTAGTCCTGTGTTGTAGCTTCACCAGGTTGGCACCTCATTTTTAGGTACGCCTGGTTGGGAGTGTTTGGGGCGAATCGCATAGATGCATTTGGGGGGAGGCTAGATGGGTGCATGAGGGAGAAAGGATTAGAGGGTTTTGTGGGTGGGGTTAGATGGGGTGGGGTAGGAGGAGGCTCGTGTGGAGCATAAGCACCAGTTGAGCCGAATGGCCTGTTCCTATGCTGTAAAACTCTATGTATGTAATTCTATATCTGCACGTGTACACATCTCTGTCTGTATCTGTGTGTCTGTGTATGCATATCAATCTATGTAACATCTCCATATTTGTCTATCACACACATCTGTCTGTATACATGTGCCTGTGTATGTGTAACTGTGCATACATATTTGTCTATAACTGTATATCTGTGTATACATATCTACCTGTGTATGTGTATCTGTCTGTGTATATGCATCTGTCTGTGTATATGTATCTATATGAGTATGTGTATCTGACTGTGCATGTATATCTTTAAGTGTATGTATATCCATTTGTGTATATGCATCTGTCTGTGTATACCTATCAGTCTGTGTAAATATTTGGCTGTGTTTGGAGGGATGGCCTGTGTGTGCGCGCGTGCATGTACTTTCTGGTGTGGAAGACACGTTGATTTACGAGAAGCTCTGAATGATTGGTCAATGTATCCGACTTGAGTTTCTTGATTGAAATATCACAGTTTTAGATTTCATCAATGAATTGAAGGCACTGATTTTCCCTGGGGTGCAGTTCGACAGGCTCTGGCACCTTGCGCTGCCTTACCCAAGTGGTCATTTTCATATGTGAGTCTAGGCAGTGACTATTGACACACTATTCAGTCATAGAAGAATGAAGCTGAGCAATGTTTTCCATTAAAATTGGCATCCAACTGATATTGATATCTTACGGTTCATGCGCTACGTAAGTGGTAACCCCAGGGTATTGCGCAGACTGAGAAAATCACAATGGCAAGGATGTTTAACAGACGGTTAAAACAAAAACAAGGGGACGAAACTTCCTTATCAATACAACTTTAATAACTGAGCTCTGGTCATTAATTACCACTAGAGACAATAAAAAATACATAAAACAGACCTTTCCCAATCACTGCAGCTGATGAACCTGCCATTCCAACCAAACACAATGTGGCGTTCTCACATAGAACAATTATATAGTATTTCACAGCACAGACACAGGCCATTTGGCCCAACTAGTCTGTGTCGGAGTTTATCCTCCACACGAGCCTCCTCCTACCCCTTTTCATCTAACCCTATCAGCATAACCTTCTATTCCTCATGTGCTTATCTAGCTTCCCCTCAAGTGCATCTATGTTGCACAAGGTCATCCCTTTGCATCTATGATGTCGCTGTGTTTCACCCAAGTCCTACATGACTGCCTAGATGTCTAAATATTGCATTTCATTACAAGACAGATTCTCAGTTTTTTGTTTAAAAACAAATTGAACGAGATAGAGCACAGTGCAGTACTGTACATATAGAGAAATAAGGAATAGGATGCCTCTAATGTGCAGAGAAAGAGCACATTCAACAGGAAACATCTTAATCCATATCAGGAAATGTTTGATCCTTGCAAATAAAATGTTTTGATTCACACCATTATTTCACATCCTTTTTGGATGTTGGATTAATTTTTGTGGTAATCCCTATACATCTTCATTTGAAACTAATTGAGCTAATGTATCAATGGATTTAAAAAATAGTTCTGTTTCAGTAAAAAAAAGTATCTATAATACACAGAGACGTGTTCAATTTGTGTGACTAATTCACTGTCAAGGTGATATGAATTTCTACCCACGATACAGATTTGTCACGGTGTGTATATTAAATGATGTCACTGCGTTCCATCTAAATCCTACATGACTGCCCGGGTGTCTAAATATTGAATATCATTATGAGACAGATTCCCAAATATTTTGTTTATAAACAAATTGAATTTGGTTCAGTGTTGCATAGAATGACATAGAATTTTACCACACAGAAACAGGCCATTCAGCTCAACTGGTCTACGGCGGTGTTTATGCTCCACACCAGCACCCTCCCACCCCTACGTCATCTCACCCTATCGACATGTCCTTCTATACCTTTCTCCTTCATGCACTTATCCGGCTTCCTCTTAAAAGCATCTTAGCACGCCCTTTTCTGTGTAAAAACATGAAAAATGCGCAGCGAATCAGTCAGCGTGTGGAAGAGTACGGTTAACGTTTCAGGTTGAAACTGTCCATCACAACCCGTTCCATTTAATTGCGCCAATTATTTCTCTCTTTGATTGCACTCCAATCCCAGTTTGGGCAACGCCCTGGGGCTGCTGCCTATACCACAAGTTAAACCTAAGATAGCGATATAAAATAGTTCAGTGCAATTATGATTTTAGTGGGGAAAATATGTTACTGGAGACTGCACTTAGGCACTGTATCCATCTGGAGATTGTAATATACAGTATCACAGTAATGAGCATCACCATTTTATAATGCTATAAAGACCAATATAAAGACCACTTAAGTCTACACCTGTTCAGTGTAAGCCATGCGTAAGTGTATTGTTAGTTAAAAGATAAATTACTTCTTCTCCCAATTTTTTTTTATGTGGATGCTTGATGAGTTAAGTAAATAACAATAAAAGTATTGTATTTAAGTGGGTAGTTTTGCAATCCATTCACATACAGCACACTTAAGAGGCAAGTTAATGATCCCATTTTTTACCGTCGCAAATTCTAATCTGTTCATTGTTCACCTTAAGCAGGTCAGTTAAGCAACACATTATTCATGAACTACCAGAGTCCAGTCAGTTTAAATGTCATTCTTTGGAGTTCTTTAATCAGCTTCAAACCATCCTATTCTGTTGCAGGTCTAAAAAGCCTTTTCTAAAATGCCCTTTTCCCCTATAAACACGTTAGTTTGTGTTATGTGCCATAACTTATGCGCAGTCGTCTTGAATATGTCAGCTGTGGCTCAGTGGGTAGCACTCTTGTCTCTCTGAATCATGAATGTTGTGGGTTCAAGTCCCACTCCAGTAAACCTTGAACACAAAATTAAGGCTGGCACCCTAGTGTGGTACTGAGGGAGTGCTACACTGTCAGAGGTGCGTGCTGTCTTTTGGATGAGATGTTAAACTGAGGCTCGGTCTGCCCTCTCAGGTGGACGTAAAAGATCCCATGGCATTATTTCAAATAAGAGAAGGTGAATTATCCTCAGTGTCCTGGTCAACATCATTGTTGGGTCAAAATCCTGGAACTCCCTACCTAAAGCACTGTGGCAGTCCCTTCACCACATGGACTGCAACGGTTCAAGAAGGTGGCTCACCACCACCTTCTCAAGGACAATTAGGGATGGGCAATAAATGCCGGCCTTGCCAGCAACACCCACATCCTGTGCATGCATAAATTTATAAAACTAGAACAGATTATCTGGTCATTGTCACATTGCTGTTTGTGGGAGCTTGCTGTGTGCAAATTGGCTGCTGTGTTTCCTACACTACAACAGTGACTGCACTTCAAAATTACTTCATTGGCTGTATAGTGCTTTGGGATGTCCTGAAGTTGTGAAAGGTGCTATATAAATGCACGTGTTTCTTTCTATAGGTAAAGAATACAGGATAATGATTTAATGTTAATTGAAATCTAACTAAAGATGTCCACTACACTCTGCCACTGTTAGTATTGGTAGTAACATTTCAGGAATTGCACCATTTATCAGATGGTATTGTAGCTTCAGGAGTCTCTCGTTGACCTGAGTGTCTCCTTGATGCACTGCCACCACTGCATGAGTCGTAAAAAAAAAATTGCAAACGCTTAGAACAGAAAATTGCTGAAAATGCACAGCAGCCCCTTCAACATCTGAAAGAGAGAGATGGCATAACGTTTTCTGTGTTATCCTTCATCCAAACAGAGAATTTTGGGTTTTATTTTATCTTCCAACAGCTAGGAGTAATGGTGGGGAATTTCCATGGAATTTCTCCCGATCTCCTGCCATAACTCCAGTAGAAGATTGGCAGAAACCCCGGAGAAATGGTGTAAGCAGACTTTTTTAGCCGTTTGTGTAATTTCGCTGGGGATTCCCCCTGGAAGTTCCTGTCCTCATATCTCTTGTGTGGCTCGGTGTCAAATTTTTTCTGACAACGCTCCTGTGAAGCACCTTGGGACGTTTTACTACGCTAAAGGCGCTATATAAATGCAAGTTGTTGTTGTTTCTGTTTCAGTAGTCAGTGTTGTATATGTAGTGCTGTGGGATCTTTAACATCCACCTGAGCGGGCACATGGGGCCTCAGTTTAATGTCTCATCCGAAAGACGGCACCTCTGACAGTGCAGCGCTCCCTCAGTGCTGGCACTGGGAGTTGTGCTATCTTGGGACACAGCATATATATACAACACAACATGGCTTCTGGTAAGAACTGTACTGCACATGGCTTTATTATTATATACATCAGCAGTCCACCAGGTGGCTCTATTACAGTTCTCCCTACTTATTGAAGAAGTTAATCATGCAAATAATCATTGTACATGACTTGCATGGTGTATAATGGAACCCATTTTATGTTTCCAAATTCTACTCTAGAATTCTGTAACACAAACAAAAGATATGAACTTATTTTCCATATTTACAGATTAAACTTAACCACTAGTTTTCTGTTTTGAAGAGGAGACCTTCTTTCTTGAACAGAACTTTCAGATCTTGTTGTAGGACTTTGACTCATTTTAGGCTGAGTCAGTGGAGAATTTTTCTCCAAGGGCTGACCTTGATCTACATTTGGACTCTTTACACTTTCAGACTGTTTGTCTGCCTGACTCGGGCTCAGACTTAAATTCTGACTTTGTCTTGGACTTGTTTCTGGTATGTCTGATGTAGGATTTGCTACTGGTACTCTACTTGTAACAAGACTATCTGATTCATCAGAATAAATTAAATCATCCCAGCTTTCAACTCCTTCCACATCTGTAAGTAAGATATGATCAATGTGCACAAACCTAACCTTTCCATGATCAAACATCTTGATTGAGGGCCACATATCTTCACTACTCTTCCTGGTAACCACTTTAATCATTTATGGTGATGGTTCTTCACTCTAACCTTCTGGTTCAACTTCACACTTCTCTCTCTAACTCATGACTCCTTCTGCCTTGATTGTTTCTCTTCTACGGACTGTGCCAAGTTTGGTTTTAACAACGAGAACCTGGTTCGTGGCTGTCATTTGAGAAACAACTCTGCTGGTTTTCTACCAGTAGTGGTATGAGGAGTATTCCGATAGGTAATCAGAAAATTTGCCAGTTTGTGGTCCAACGACAACTCACGTTCCTTTAGATTTGGATCCAACATTTGCTTGATGAGGGCACGTTTGACAAGTTGTACTGTGCGCTCTGCTGCACCATTTGAAGCAGGGTGGTACGGTGGAACTTTGGTATGTTTCACACCGTTTCTGCTCATGAACTGTGTGAACTCTTCTGAACAAAATTGCGGCCCATTATCAGCCACAATTTCTTCTGGGAGGCCGTATGAAGAAAACAATCTTCACAAATTGTCTAGTGTTTTGCTTGTTGTTATTATCCGCATCGGAAACACCTCTACCCACTTCAAGTGACTATCAATCACTATGAACAATTGCTGTCCTTCTAGCTATGCAAAATCTACATGTAACCTTTGCCACACTCTGAGAGGCCATTTCCGTGGCTGTAATGGTACTGATGGTGGTTTCTTGCCCACCGATTGACATGTTGTACATTGACTGACTATGTACTCTAGCTCTTTATCTAAACCTGGCCACTAAAGGTAACTGCATGCAAAGCTCTTGGTCAAGCACATTCCCAGGTGCTGGTCATGAAGATCTCCTAACAATTTAGACTTGAACCTATTTGGGATAACCACTCTTGCTCCCCACATGATACAATCTTTATCCACTGACAATTCATTCCTACGAACAAAGTATGGATGGATATCTTCCTCTGATACCTGGTTTGGCCATCCATTTGCTATGTAATCATACACCTTTGACATAATTGGGTCACGTTTGGTTGCCCTACCAATCTCTTCAGCTGTGACTGGCAGCTCATCAATGTATGAGAAATAGAACATTTCTTCCTTATTGGGTGTAACTTGTGATGGGGATGGCAACCTGGACACAGCATCAGCATTACTGTGATCAGCTGATCGTCTGTACTCAATGTCATACGTATATGCTGACAAAATCAAAGCCCATCTCTGCATTCGAGCTGCAGCTAATGTTGGAACTGGGGACTTTGGACGGAGGATTGCTGTCAGGGGCTTATGGTCAGTAACTGTGGTAAACTTACGACCAAACAAGTATTTGTGAAACTTCTTGACCCCAAAAATCAATGACAAAGCTTCCCTTTCGATCTGCGCATAATTCCGCTCACTGGCACTGAGAGTGCGTGAAGCAAAAGCAATTGGTCTCTCCTCCCCACTATCTAGTACATGAGAGATCACTGCCCCAACTCCGTATGGAGAGGCGTCACACGCTAGCTTGATCTCCTTAGATACATCATAGTGAACTAACATGGTACTCTCTACTAACTGGCTTTTACACTCTTTGAATGCTGTGTCACATTCTTTTGACCACTTCCAAGGGACCTGTTTTCTCAACAGCTCATTCAGTGGATGTAACAATGTAGCCAAATTTGGGAGGAACTTTCCGTAATAATTCAAAAGACCCAAAAATGATCGAAGTTCAGAGACATTCTTGGGAGTGGGGGCATTTCTGATTGCATCCAGCTTTCCCTTGGTTGGATGTAAACCATCTTTGTCTACTCTGTGCCCTAAGTACTCCACTGAGTTTTGAAACAACTCACACTTGTGAGCTGTCACCTGTACTCCGTGCTTCTCTAGCCGTTTGAGCATTTCATTCAACACCTCATCATGGATTTGCCTGTTTGGTGCTGAAATGAGTATGTCTTCGAAATAATACACTACCCCTTCAATACCTTGCACAATTTGATTCCTCACCCCCTGGAATATGTCGGGGGCAGAAGACACTCCAACTGATAGCCTATTGAACTGATATAGGCCTCGGTGAGTATTTATAGTCGAGCATGACTTGGACTCTTCATCTAACTCAAGTTGTAGGTAGGCGTTTGTTAGATCTAACTTCGAAAAGATCTGGCCACCTGTCAGCGTTGTGAACAAATCTTCAACATTTGGCAACGTATTGGGTAGATTACACTCTCGAACCTGGTTTACGGTTACCTTATAATCACCACACAACCTTACCTTACCATCTGACTTAGGTACAACAACAATGAGTGTAGCCCAATTACTCAGATCTACCTTAGAGATAATGTTCTCAGTTTCTAGTCTTTTGAATGCTTGCTCAACTTTCTCCTTGAGTGCGTATGGTACGGGACGTGGCTTGCAGTAAACTGGTCTTGTGTCCGTCTGCACTCTGACACTCGCCTTGAAGTCTTGGATCGGACTGCCCGTTTCACTGAACACCTTCGGATACTGCTTGATGACGGTGGCATAGTGGTTAGCACTGGTGCCTCACAGCGCCAGAGACCCGGGTTCGAATCTGACCTCGGGTGACTGTCTGTGTGGAGTTTGCACATTCTCCCCGTGTCTGCGTGGGTTTCCTCCGGGTGCTCCGGTTTCCTCCCACAGTCCAAAAATGTGTGGGTTAGGTTGATTTGGCTATGATAAATTGACCCTTAGTGTTAGGGGGGATTAAATATGTGGGGTTATGGGGATAGGATGGGATATGTTAGGGGGAATTAAATACGTGGGGTTACGGGGGTAGGGTGGGATATGTGTACTGTGGGGATTAAAGCAGGGACTGGGTACTGGATTTGGATGATCAGCCATGATCATATTGAATGGCGGAGCAGGCTCGACGGGCCGAATGGCCTACTCCTGCTCCTAGATTCTATGTTTCTATGTTTCTATGTTTCTATGACATCATTTTTCGATGCAAATTTCGCTTCCACACGAAAAATCTCATTCCAATCCAGCTTTAGTGATCCCAACCAATTTCTACCCATCAAGGCAGGCTTGTCTCCTGCCACTACTATGCGAGGCAAGCTCTGACACTGATCCTTGTATTTCACTGGTATGGTGACACTTCCTACTACAGGGATTTGCTCTCCTGAGTAGCCTCGCAGCTCTACCTTCAATTTCTCTAGTCGATAATCACGCAACTTGTCGCGATATAGTGATTCTGGTACTACGCTCACGGATGCACCAGTGTCGATTTGCATGGGTATCCTGGATCCTGCGACATCTACTTGGATGACGATACCTCACAAATCGCTGTTCGATACCTTCGTGCTCCTGATGACGTGAATCTCCAGAAACTCCTCGTCCTGCTGCTTCTCTTCAACGGTATGTACTGTCTGGCGATTTCTACTTCTAGTATTGCCAGTCAATTTACTCTTCTGTGGACACGCCTTCGTAAGATACCCAGTTTTCTTGCAGTTGAAACACTCTGCCTTCACATATGGACAGCTTTGAGCGATGTGTTGTCCCAGGCACCGATAGCACGACTTCAATGCACTGTTACCTTGGCCAGTTGCTGAGGCCTTGGGGCCCAATTGCCTTTTACTTTTAGCCTACAGCCGATTCACCTGGCGACTGGAAACGGCGCAGAACTCTTTGGAGTATCGGTCGGCCATATCTTCGACATAGCTGTCTGACAAGCTAAGTCAAAAGTCAAGTTAGGGGTTGTCAACAATTTACTTCTGATACGTTCATTTTTCAACCCACAAACAAAGCAGTAACGCAAAGCTCGGTCCTGAAAGTTTCCGAAATGACAGTGAATGGGTAGCTTTTTTAAAGCTACAATGTACTCACTGATACCCTCGTCATTTAATTGATCACGTGTTCCAAAACGATAACTTTCAGCAATTTCCAGGGACTCAGGACTGTGGTGCTGTTGTAACTTGGTTAGGTTCTCCTTCAGTGGAGTGTCCTTCGGCTTGGCGGGAACAAGCACATTTTTCAGGGTTTCATTCACCTCGGGGCCTGCTTCAGTCAAAAAATAGACTGTTTTATTTCTAAAACCGCCCGGTTACGGTTTATATCATCGGGGACTTCGAAAATACTATTCGCGGTGAAAAACATTTCTAGCCGCTCCACATACGCTCCGAAAGTCTCTCGGTCACGATGGAACTCACCCAAGCGCCCTATTATTCCCATAGGCGTGGCCATCTGGACTCTGGCAACGTCGATAGTTCAGCCGCGTGTGCTCGAAACTTACCTCGGATTTTTATGTTTTTCTAACTGTCCTTCCGTCGGTTGGCAGGATTATCCTCCAACAAAAATGTCAGCTAGGGAATCCGCAATCCCATCCTCGTTGCCAATTCTGTGATATCTTGAGACACAGCATATATATACAACAGCACAACACGGCTTCTGGTAAGAACTGTACTGCATATGGCTTTATTATTATATACATCAGTAGTCCACCAGGTGGCTCCATTACAAGAGTGTCAGCCTGGATTATGTGTTCAAGTCTCTGGAGTGGGACTTGAACCCACAACCTTCTGGCTCAGAGACGAGAGTGCTACCACTGACGAACAGCTGACACTCCCAGGGAAGGAAATCTTAAGCTTCCCCCATAATGCCCAAAAAGCAATAAATTAAAAATCACACACTCAGAATGAATGATACTCTGAAGTGAACAGTAACAACAAAGACCTGCATCTGATATTAATCATCTTTCCATTTTTTCCAGCGTGGAACCAATCTTGAGATCATTTTTTGCAAAAACATCTCTAATTGCTTCTGACATTTGTTTAATGGAGGACAGTCTCAGTTATAAATAATAGTGGAGAAAAAGGAATCACCTCCTGGTTCTGCTCTATTTGGGTGTAAATAAAGCATGTTATGAATAAATACCCTCCTTTTAATTACTGCCATCTGCTTGACGTAGACCCATTTTACAGTCCGGGAGTTAAGTTCAGTTAGGGGGTGATTTCATGCAGAACCTTTGGAGACAGCTTTCTCTCTCATTCACAGCTGCGTATAGTAAGTACTCAGCCATTTCCTCGCTCAAATTTAGATGTTAGATTTTCCTCTTTTGGGATGTTCACAGATTCCAGCAACATTAATGAATGCAATTTCCTGGCAAGTCGAAGAGGCTATAAATGCTGAGCGAGGGTGCCATTCGTATCTGCAGGTACCATTTAATTCACAAATAAAAGGGTACAAAAAGTGCCACATTTATTTAGAAAAAAAACACCCTTAAAAATGAATGGTTTGAATTTCTTCCCCAATAAGAGCCACATTAGTAAGCTGATTACATCTGTCTCCACACAACTTGGCAGGGGTAGAATAAAGGAAAACTAGTACAAAAGGCAGAGTAGCTTTCTTATTGTTTATTTACTTATGAACGGCAAGTTAAAAAAAAAAACAGGTGACCCGGCCAATATGTATCCCTCAATCAACATCACTAAGATTATCTGGTCATGTATCTCATTGCTGCTTGTGGGTCCTTGCTGTGAGCAAAACTGGCTGCTGCTTTTCCCTGCATTACAACAGTGAATACATTTCAAAATACTTCACTGGTTGTAAAGCACTTTGGGACATCATAAGGTCCTGAAAGGTGCTATATAAATGCGTAGAAATACTTAGAATTTACAGCAATTTACAGAAACAGGCAATTCAGCCCGAACTGGTCCATGCCGGTGTTTATGCTCCACACGAGCCTCCTCCCACCTTGCTTCATCTCACCCCACCAGCATATCCTTCTATTCCTTTCTCCCTCACGCACTTATCTAGCTTCCCCTTAATGCATCTATGCTATTCGCCTCAACCAGTCCATGCGGTAGCAAGTTCCACATTCTAACATTGAATGTTGTAAACACTTTCGTCTATTTATGATTGTATGGAATGCTATCTTTGTATGTATTGAGCCATAGAAGAACATGCACAGAAGGACACAGTATAAAGTAAAAAGAAAGAACTGGCATTTATATAGCACCTTTCACTATCTCAGGACGTCCCAAAGCGCTTGACAAGCCAATTAAGCACTTTTGAAGTGTAGTCACTGTTGTAATGTAAGCAACGCGGCAGACAATGTGGGCACAGCAAGATCCCACAAACAGCAATGACATAATCTGTTTTTAGCGATGTTGGTTGAGGGATAAATATTGGGCAGGACGCTGGGGAGAACTCCCGTGCTCTTCTTCAAAATAGCACCGTGGGATCTTTCACAGCCACCTGAGAGGGCGGACAGGGCCTCGGTTTAACATCTCATCCAAAAGACGGCACCTCTGACTGCGCAGCACTCGCACTGGGAGTGTCAGCCTAGATTTTGTGTTCCAGTCTCTGGAGTGGGACTTGAACCCACGACCTTCTGACTCAGAGAGTGAGAGTGTTACCCACTGAGCCACAGCTGACACATCCCAAGAACCTAGAGTGCACAATGATCCCCTTAAGGGTAAGGAATAGTCTTATTTCATATTAGTGCCTGTATCTTCAGAATAAATGTGCTTGGAGGTCTTTTTAGCTGAATTGTTGTGACGGCAGAATTTTCAGGAATGTTGGTAGAATCAGAGTATAAAATGCTATAAATACCGTACATGCCGACATATGGATCAAAATGTCCACAGTGTTTTAGATCCTTTTGTACAAAACATATACACAAAGCTATTCCTTCCACATGAAGCTTAACATTCACGTCCTGAGACACAAATACAGGAGAACTCTGTTTTGGGCAATGGTTTTGTGAAGACTAAGAAGGTCACTTCTGGCTAAGATGCATATAACGGGAAAGGTTAGAAATTCAGAATCAAATTGCACTATTACTTTTCTCAGGCTTCAACTATTTTGTTTCCCAATAGCTGGCTGCGCTGTGTAAAAAGCTTTTCTTAAATAGTTTCGAGTTTTCATTTGAAGATTTATTTTCCACCCCTGGCCTTGAGAGAAACAAATCAGCTAAAAGTTGTCATGGAATGACATTTCTCGAGCATTAGGCAAGGACAATTTAAACATTCTTTCAAACCTTTGTTTGCAAATGTTGGTTTTGGAAGTTAATTCTTCCTGATTTCATCCATCCTTCAATGAGGGACCCTCAGCCAGCTTCCTCTTTGGATTAGCTCTTGGAGTTCTTTAAATCCCATTCCCAAAGTCTTGACCTTTCAGCTAAGGTATCGCCCACTTTCAGATGAAGGAAACAAGCAGAGTAATTGGGAAACTGGAAGCTCGGGAAGTTTTGTCCTGAAATATCTGGTAGTTTTTAAAAATAAGACTTCTTGCCAATCAGCATTGAAATACAACTTGGTAGAAATTCTGTTGTTCATAACAGAAGACACTATCCCCTAAGTCGCTTATTTTTTTTAGTTCAATTCACAAAAGCTTTTGACAAAGAAAACTAATGAAAAAAATCCTCAAGCAATACTAAATTGGTCTAACATAATAAAAACAAACACGTTTAATTTGAGTAGAAGGAAGGGTGGTGGTGGGTGGGGGGAGAGTGGGTGGGGGGTGCGGGGAGAGTGGGTTAGGGACTGACTTTTAATAAATCCTTTCAAAAAGCCAGGATTCATTTTATGAAGCACCGTATGTGCTTTGACTGGGACAGCATGAATGACAAAAGAACCACTTATATTTCAATTAGGATAATGTCAGCAAGGACATCTTCATCGATGGGGAAGCAGTCATCCAGTACAAGGCAGTAACGTGTATGTAGAGAGCTAGGAGTTCACCATGAAGTGGGTCTGTTCTGTGAAGACAGTGTCTTATTTACATCTATATCTTGGACTAACTCCACTACAGTTTGTCAGAGGCATGAACTGCACCACATGTCAGCATTTACTACATCTGAAAAGAAAGACTTGTATTGATATAGCACCTATCACGACCTCCGGATGTCCTAAAGTGCTTTACAGACCATTTTTGAAGTGTAGTCACTGTTGTAATGTAGAAAACGCGGCAGTCAATTTGTGCACAGCAAGCTCCCTCAAACAGCAATGTGATAATGACCAGATAATCTGTTTTAGTGATGTTGGTTGAGGGATAAATATTGGCCAGGACACCGGGGAGAAGTCTCCTGCTCTTTTTCAAAATATGGGCTCTTTTACATCCAACCTGAGAGGGCAGACAGGGCTTCGATTTAACGTCTCATCCAAAAGACGGCACCTCCGACTGTGCAGCACTCCCTCAGCACTGCACTGGAGTGTCAGCCTCGATTTTGTGTTCAAGTCGCTGTTGTGGAACTATTAACCTACAACCTTCAGCCTCAGAGGTGAGTATGCTACCCACCGAGACACGGCAAACACCCTCAACAGAGCACACTAGACTGCAGATGGCCATGTCACATTACCCCATCAGAGGCACAAATAAAGTGCCACACTGAGTGGCACACTAACTATCCACCAAGGGGGTCACAATTCCAAACAGTTTTTCTCACAAGCATCTCGAAGTTAAGTACAGATAAGGGAGGCCATTCGGCCCATCGAGTTCGTCCGCTCATAGAAATCTACAGTTTCACTATCACAGCTCCGAACTATGGTGCTATTTTGAGTTACATTACAACAGTGACTACACTACAAAAGTACTTCATTGGGTGTAAAGCGCTTTGGGATGTCCTGAGGTCGCGAAAGGTATTATAGAAATGCAAGGGAAAAAAAAAATAAAGGAAGGATGTCAAGGGCTCAAAGAGGATGCAGAGCAGATTTACTAGAATGGTAGCAGGGATGTGGGACTTCAGTTATGTGGAGAGACTAGAGGAGCTGCAATTGTTCTCCTTAGAGCGGAGAGGGTTAAGGGGTGATTTGATAGAGATGTTCAAAATCATGAGGGGTTTTGGTAGAGTATCTAAGGAGAAACCATTTCCACTGGCAGGAGAGTCAGTAACCAGAGGACACAGATTCAAGGTCAGTGGCAACAAAGCCAGGGAGGAGATGAGGAGATTCTTTTTTTATGCAGCGATTTTTTGTGATCTGAAATTCACTGCCTGAAAGGGCGGTGGAAGCAGATTCAATAGTAACTTTCAAAAGGGAATTGGATAAATACTTGAAGGGGAGAAATTTGCAGGGCTATAGAGAAACAGTGAGGCGAGTGGGACTAATTGGATCGCTCCTTCAAAGAGCCGGCACAGGCAGGATGGGCCGAATGGCCTCCTTCTGTGCTGAATGATTCTATGATTGTATAAGTCTTTCTTATTCTTTCTTTTTTCTATAATAATCCCAGAAAACCATTCCATGTATTGAGCTGTGCGAGTGTTGTTTTTAGAAACCCACCGTAAGACTTACTTTTAACAACAGGGGCACATAATCGGTCCCCTATTTCCAAGCTCTAAAACTACATATCTGATGTGTTGCTACCAAAAGCTAAACACCGCTTGCTGGTATTGACAGAAGGGCTGTTGTATATAGTTAATGATGTGGAGATGCCGGCGTTGGACTGGGGTGGACAAAAATGAGAAGTCGCACAACACCAGGTTATAGTCCAACAGATTTATTTAATTTTACAAGCTTTCGGAGCTATCGCTCCTTCGTCAGGTAAGTTAGCAATGAGAGAATCTCCCAGAATTCACAATTTAAACCCAGACAAAATCTATTCACATTATTCGCTACAACAAAGAGCACAGCCAAGACAATGAGATGTGTCCCAGGGGGTCCAGCGTGTCAAACCACCTGCTGGCTGCATATCCTGTCAATTTGTGTTCTTGTGTTTTTAAAAAAAAACCAAAAAAAACAAAAAAAAAAAAAAAAACACCTGGGAAGACCGCCATGATGTCAAGTCACGTTCTGTATCGTGACATGAACCCGATATCGCGATTGAGGCCATCCTCATGAGTGCGGAACTTGGCTATCAGTTTCTGCTCTATGATTTTGCGCTGTCGTTAAGGTAGTTAAGGTAGATGCTGCTAAAGTCTGTCTACAATGGCTCATATTTAATGCTCTTCCTGGTTTACCTTTACATAGAATTTACAGCACAGAAGAAGACCATTCGGCCCAACAGATCTGTGCCGGTGTTTATGCTCCACACGAGCCTCCTCCCACCTTACTTCATCTCACCCTATCAGCATATCCTTCCTAAGGCTGAGAAGGACGAGCAAGAGCATGAAAGTGCTGTCAGGTAGCACGCAAAGCGTTCTGTCAAGTCCCACAGATAAGCAACAGAGTCGTCCTATCATCCTAGGCACATTTACCTGGGATTAATGGAAGAGATGCGCCTTAGGAAGCTGCAGTTTAGCAGGGGAGAAGATCTTCAGACACAATAAACCATTTTTGCAGCACTCAGCACGGGTAGAAAGAAACTCATGATACAACTAGAATGGTTATCGAATATACCATAGGGATCTTGAAGCACTGTTTCAGATACCTCAACTGATAAGGAGCCACCTTTCAGTATAAACAGTCCAGGGTCTCATGAATAATTGCAAGCTTTGCCCGGCAAAACTGTCTCATAAACAAGAGGGTATATTTTCCTGCCTCACCTCTGATACTAGACAGGAGCAGTACACCCAAAACTCTCTTGCGCATCCCCGATTTCCATCACTCCACCATTGGCGGCCGTGCCTTCAGCTGCCGAGGCCCTAAGCTCTGGAATTCCCTCCCTAAACCTCTCCGCCTCTCTCCCCTCCTTTAAGATGCTCCTTAAAACCTACCTCTTTGATTATGTATTTGGTCACCTGTCCTAATAGCTCTTTATGTGGCTCGGTGTCAAACTTTGTTTAATAATCGCTCCTGTGAAGCGCCTTGGGACGTTTTACTACGTTAAAGGCGCTATATAAATGCAAGTTGTCGTTGTTTCTGTTTCAGTTTCCTTCAATACTTCTGTTTATTAGTAATAAAAATATTAGAGGTGGGAGAAAAAGGCTGTTTGCTTTTCAATTGGCCATGGGAAGGCAGGGCACGGAGAGAATGGACCAGTGGCAGTAGTGTGGGGGTAGAGTGGTTAGAGGCAGGCGGTCAGGTAATGAAACTTCCAGGAATTTGTCCAACTAGAACTGACAGCCCTACCTGGGTCCCCCTGGTGGTGATGTGGGAACAGGTCGCAAAGCCTTAATCTTACCAAGACATAGGAACAGGAGTAGGCCATTCAGCCCCATCGAGCTTGTTCCGCCCACACAAAGGAGAAATGGAATACCTTTAAAGCCAAAGTGGGCAACCAGTCATGAGCAAGGACAAATCAGACTTAAGCAAAAATGTTTTTGCAGTCTAAAAGAAAAATAACTCTCAGGAGAGCATCGAGCTCAGCAAAAGGCAACAGAAGCTGTTGCGGGAACAGTCAAAAAGTCACTGAAGAAGAAAATAGTGGATCACTGCGGAGCAATAGTATAATCTTTCTTTTTGTTTATGTTAGGAGTCAGAAGGCGATTAAAGACTGCATAAGATTGCTAGGAAGAATAAGGAGGCCAAATACACGAGCCTCCTCCCACCCCTCTTCATCTAACCCTATCAGCATATCCTTCTATTCCTTTCTCCCTCATGTGCTTATCTAGCTTCCCCTTAAATGAATCTATGCTATTCGCCTCAACCACTCCTTGTGGTAGCGAGTTCTACATTCCAACCACTCTCTGGGTAAAGACGTTTTTCCTGAATTCCCTATTGGATTTATTAGTGACTATCTTATATTGATGGCCCCTAGTTTTTGAAGCCACTAAAGGTTGAAACGTCATCATCATTTTAAAGACCTCGATCAGGTCACCCCTCAGCCTTCTCTTTTCTAGAAAAAAGAGCCCCAGCCAGTTTAATCTTTCACAGAATCATAGAATGGTTACAGCACGGAAGGAGGCCATTCGGCCCGTCGAGCCCGTGCCGGCTCCCTGCAAGAGCACTTCAGCTAGTCCCACTCCTCTGCCCTTTCCCCGTAGCCCTGAAGATTTCTTTCCTTCAGATACTTATCCAATTCCCTTTTGAAAGCTGTGATTGAATCTGCCTCCACCACCCTTTCAGGCAGTGCATTCCAGATCCTAACCACTCGCTGCATAAAAAAGATTTTCTTACGTTGCCTTATGCCAATCACCTTAAATTTGTCTCCTCTGGTTCTCAACCCTTTTGCCAATGGGAACAGTTTCTCTCTATCTACTCTGTCCAGACCCCTCATGATTTTGAACACCTCTATCAAATCTCCTCTCAATCTTCTCTGTTCCAAGGAGAACAACCCCAGCTTCTCCAGTCTATCCACGTAAACTGAAGTCCCTCATTCCTGGAATCATTCTCTTAAATCTTCTCGGCACCCCCTCTAAGGCCTTCACATCCTTCCTAAAGTGTGGTGCCCAGAATTGGACACAGTACTCCAGTCGGGGCTGAACCAGTGTTTTATAAAGGTTCATCATAATTTCCACACTTTTGTACTCTATGCCTCTATTCATGAAGCCCAGGATCCCGTAAGCCTTTATATCTGCTTTCTCAACCTGCCCTGTCACCTTCAACGATTTGTGCACACATACCCCCAGGTCTCTGTTCGTGCACGCCCTTCAGGATTGTACCATTTAGTTTATATGTCCTCTACTCATTCTTTCTACCAAAGTATATCACTTCACACTTTTCTGCATTAAATTTCATCTGCCACGTGTCCACCCATTTCACCAGCCTGTCTATGTCTTCCTGAAGTCTATCACTATCTTCCTCACTGTTCACTATACTTCCTAGTTTTGTGTCATCTACAAATTTTGTACAAGTCACTAATATATATTAAGAAAAGCAGTGATCCTAGAACCGACCCCTGGGGAACACCATTGTATACCTTCTTCCAGTCTGAAAAACAACCGTTCAGCACTACTCTGTTTCCTATCACTTAGCCAATTCTGTATCCATGCTGCCCTGTCCCTTTTATTCCATAGGCTTCAACTTTGCTGGCAAGCCTATTATGTGGCACTTTGTTGAACGCCTTTTGGAAATCCATGTACACTACATCAACTGCATTACCCTCATCAACCCCCTCTGTCACCTCATCAAAGAACTCAATCAAGTTGGTTAAACACGATATGTCTTTAACAAATCCATGCTGGCTTTCCTTAATTAATCCCCACTTGTCCAAGTGACTGTTAATTTTGTCCCTGATTACTGTTTCTAAAAGCTTCCCCACTACCGAGGTCAAACTGTCTGGCCTGTAGTTGCTGGGTTTATCTTTACACCCTTTTTTGAACAATGGTGTATCATTTGCAATTCTCCAGTCCTCTGGCACTAACCCTCTAAGGAGGATTGGAAGATTATGGCCAGCAACTCCGCGGTTTCTTCCCTCACTTCCCTCAGCATCCTAGGATGCATCCCATCCACTCCTGGTGATTTATCTACTTTAAGTACAGCCAGCCTTTCTAATACCTCCTCTTTATCAATTTTTATCCTATCAAGTATCTCCTCTACCTCCTCCTTCACTATGTCTATGGCAGCATCTTCTTCCTTGGTGAAGACAGCTGTAAAGTACTCATTTAGTACCTCAGCCATACCCTCTGCCTCCATGCATAGGTCTCCTTTTTGGTCCCTAATTGGCCCCACCACTCCTCTTACTACCCTTTTACTATTTATATGCCTATAGAAGACTTTTGGATTACCTTTTATGTTGGCTGCCATTCTATTCTCATACCCTCTCTTTGCCCCTCTTATTTTCTTTTTCACTTCTCCTCTGACCTTTCTATATATAGCCTGATTCTCAGATGCATTTGCAACCTGACATCTGTCATACATGCTCTTTTTCTGCTTCATCATATTCTCTATCTCTTTTGTCATCCAGGGAGCCCTGACTTTAGTTGCCCTGCCTTTCCCCCTAGTCCCTCAACTGTACCTGAACTTTTTCCTCTTTAAAGGCAGCCCATTGTTCCATTACAGTTTTGCCTGCCAATCTTTGATTCCAGTTTACCTGGAACAGATCCGTTCTCATCCCACTGAAATTGGCCTTCCCCCAATTAATCATTTTTACCCTAGATTTCTCCCTTATCTTTTCCATAGCTACTCTAAACCTTATGATAATATGATTACTGTTCCCTAAATGTTCACCTACTGACACTTGCTCCACTTACCCCACCTCATTCCCCAGAACCAGATCCAGCAATGCCTCCTCCCTCGTCGGGCCAGAAACATACTGATCAAGAAAGTTCTCCTGAACACACTTCAGAAATTCTTCCCCTTCTCTGCCCTTAACACTATTACGATCCCAGTCTATATTAGGATAGTTGAAGTCCCCCATTATCACTACTCTATAGTTCTTGCATCTCTCTGTAATTTCTCTGCAAATTTGCTCCTCCATTTCTTTCCCACTATTTGGTGGTTTATAGAATACACCTAATAGTGTAATGGCACCTCTATTATTTCTTAACTCTAGCCATATAGATTCTGTCCTTGACCCTTCCAGGACATCCTCCCTCTCCAGCACTGTAACATTCTCCTTGACCAATACTGCCACACCACCTCCTATCTTTCCTTCACTGTCTTTCCTGAACACTTTATATCCAGGAATATTTAATACCCAATCCTGCCCTTTTTTGAGCCAGGTCTCAGTTATTGCAACAACATCATATTCCCATGTGGCTATTTGCGCCTGCAGCTCACTTACCTTGTCTACTACGCTTCGTGCATTCATATATATGCAGGAAGGATGTTCCCGATGGCGGGGGAGTCCAGAACCAGGGGTCACAGTCTAAGGATAAGGGGTAAGCCATTTAGGACTGAGATGAGGAGGAATTTCTTCACCCAGAGAGTGGTGAACCTGTGGAATTCTCTACCACAGAAGGCAGTTGAGGCCGATTCATTAAATATATTCAAGAAGGAATTAGATATATTTCTTAAAGCTAAAGGGATCAAGGGATATGGGGAGAAAGCAGGGACAGGGTACTGAATTTGGATGATCAGCCATGATCTCATTAAATGGCGGAACAGGCTCGAGGGGCCGAATGGCCTACTCCTGCTCCTATCTTCTATGTTTCTATATACACTGTAAACCCATCTTAGACCATCCTGTATTCTCTCTTATATAAAAACAGAAAATGCTGGAAATACTCAGCAGGTCAGGCAGCATCTGTAGAGAGAGAAACAGAGTTAAAGTTTCAGGTCTGTGACCCTTTGTCAGAACTGGAAAAAGTTGGAGATGTAACAGGTTTTTAAGCAAGTGTGGGGGCAGGGAGAGGGAGGGGAGGAAAGAACAAAAGGGAAGGTCTGTGATAGGATGGAAAGCAGGAGAGATTAAGAGATAAAAGGGATGATGGTGCCACTGCTGCTCTGTTCTGCTCTCTCTCTGGGCCTCCCACTCAAATTATACGCCGTCTCCTTCAAAAGATTATTTTTACTTTTAATTTTTAGTTTTAATTTAGCTTAAGTTATTAATTCAATGAAGTTATAGTAGTTAATACTCTCCCAGTTCTGAATTTAATCTACTTATCTAACCTAGAGAGCAAAAGAGCTGTAATACTCACTAACCAATCACCTAGCTGCTCTCCTGTGACATCACTCCTTTTTTTTAAGTCGACGCTCAGCTCCCTTTATGTCGCCGCCGCCTCCGTTGCTGCCGCTCCCGCTCAGGTCCGCGCTGTTTCCTGATAGGTATAACCTCTCAGTTCTGGTATCATCCTTGTAAATCTTTTTTGCACCTTCTCCAATACCTCTATATCCTTTTTGTAATATGGAGACCAGAAATGTGCACAGCACTCCAAGTGTGGTCTAACCAAGGTTCGATACAAGTTTAACATGACTCCTTGCTTTTCAATACTATTACCCTGGAAATAAACCCTAGCGCTTTGTTTGCTTTTTCTATGACCTTATTAACCTGTGTCGCTACTTTTAGTGATTTGTGCATCTGTACCCCTAGATCCCTTTGCTCCTCTATCCCATTTAGACTGTTATTATCCAAGCAGTATGTGGACTCCTTATTCTTCCTACTAAAATGCACCTAGTTGTCCTAGGGCTGGATTTTACCTGCCGAGACAAGTTGGGGGCGGGAATGCTGCCTTTCGGGTTCTAGTCCCGCCCCCAGCGACGTCCGACGCACAGATGCTATTTTCCCCTGATTTGCCTTGTTAAGCCCGCTCTGCGGGCTTGCTGGCCAATTAAGGGAAAGCCGGTGTCAGATGATGTCAGTTGATGATGCTTCATCTGCCAGTTTTCTTAAAGGGACATGTAGCATTTATTTTTGACAGATGATTTGTCAGTGTTTGACAGCATTGAGGTGCTGTCAAACACTGACAATCACTGTACAAAGGTGAGCCCTTGCTCCCAGGCTCTCCAATGACTCTCTCCTTAGGATAAAACAGATGGCAGCTGCAGATGAGGTTACAGAAGTGATCTGTCACTTCTCCCAATGAGGTGAGGCCACACAAACACTTCAAAGCTTGTCACCTACAGAAAAATCTAAACACATTAAAAATAACTTTCCCAATATTTCCTTACCTCTGATACTCACCAGTGTCCCATTGGATCCTTCACACCACTTCTGCAGCTGGCATCTATACACAAACATTACAACAGACCCACAGCACGCCTCACTTACCCTGGCGGGGTTCCCTGACGTCGGGAAGCTTGCAGCAGAAGTCTCAAAATGGGAAAAAGCCTCTTAACTGCCTGTTAACAGACAGTTAAATGGCTATAATCCTCTTCCCGCTACTAGGAGTCGGGTCCCTGCACAAATCGGGGACCCGACTCCCAGGAAGATTGTTTGGAGGCAGGTTGGGAGTGGGTTCGGGACCCGCTCCCATTCTTTTTGATTTTGCCAGCAGTCCCGCCTCCAAACCCGCATCCTCAGGGCTGGTAAAATCCAGCCCCTAGTGTCCCAAGAATCTGAAAGGTTCTCTTCTGCACCATTCTTCCAGCCACGCGTTGACAATCCTAATCTTTCTTACCCTGTCTGGTTCAGTGTGTGGCACTGGATCCAATGGGTTGCTACCCTGGAGTTTCTGCATCTTAATCTATAATTTAGCTGCTTGAAGTCCCCTTGCAGCACCTCAAACCTACTCCAACCTATGTTCCCCACATGAACCACGACCTCTGGCTGCTCGTCTTCCCATTCCAGATCCCCGCTGGGCCCCAACCACCCCTGGGCAAAACCTGCTTTGTTCATGGCAACCCAATTTCCCTGAGGGGTCCTGAAGCAACAACAACTTGAATTTATATAGCGTCGTTAACATAGTAAAACGTCCCAAGGCGCTTCACAGGAGCTTTATCAGAAAAAATTTGACAACGAGCCACATAAGGAGATATTAGGACAGGTGACCAAAAGCTTGGTCAAAGAGGTAGATTTTAAGGAGCGTCTTAAAGGAGGGGAGAGAGGCCGAGAGGTTTAGGGATGGAATTCCAGAGCTTAGGGCCTAGGCAGCTGAAACATGCGTTAGACCCCTCAATAATATATGCAAGGGGCCTATCGCCTGTTTTAGGCCCTGCCCAATATCGTGACGGATTCCTTTCAGGCGTCCTTGGAGCACAGGACATTGGCCCCTTAAATTGGCACTCATTCCGCTCGTAAGCAACGAGGTCCAATTCTCTACCCTGATATATCTAAACTCTCTGTTCACCTTCTGTCTTTTGAGCTTGATTCTGTGCAAACTATGATCCCCCATGCAGTTTTGTCTTGAGACCTGTTATGTTCTCCTTTGGTTGGCAGCTCTGTTCAAGATCATATGCAACTGATTTTTAAACCTGCCAAACACAGTAATTCTTTTTCATGGTAAATTACGTTAGTTTACATTTTTATACTATTAACACGCTTTATTCTGTCTGTTGCAAAATGACAGCGGTTTAAGATTTGTTTTTACCAAGTCTTAAATCATGGCTCCATTGCCCGACTGCTGTGTGAAGTCATTGGATCAAAGTCGAATGGTCACTTTTAAATTGGGGTAAAATGGCCTTAAAAACTCGTTAGGCCTCAACTGGAGTATTGTGGACAATTCTGGGCATCACACTTCAGGAAGGATGTAAAGGTCTTAGAAAGGGTACAGAGGAGGTTTACCAGGATGTTACCAGGGATGAGGGACTTCAGTTATGAGGAGAGGTTGGAAAAGGTAGGTCTGTTCTCCCTGGAACAGAGAAGGTTAAGAGGTGACCTAATGGAGGTTTTCAAGATGATGCGAGGTTTTGATAGAGTAGAGAGAGAAAAACTATTCCCTCTGGCGAGTGGGTCAATAACCAGAGGTCATAGATTTAAAATCACTGGAAAAAGATCTAGAGGGGAGATGGGAAGAATTCTTTTCACTCAGAGAGTTGTCAGAATCTGGAATGCTCCACCTGAAAAGGTGGTGGAAGCTGATTCCATAAATAATTTTAAAAGGGAGTTGAACAGCTACTTGAGGATGAGGAACTTGCAGGGTTACGGACAAAAAGCGGGGATGTGGGACTGAGCACGACTGCTCTTTCAAAGAGCCAGCACAGGCACGACGGGCCGAATGGCCTCCTTCTGTGCTGTAGGTTTCTATGATTTCTATGATCTCAATGGGGGGTTGAATGCAAAGGGGGATAAAAATCAAAGGCTTTCTAGAAGGCATGCTAGTCTGAAAGTTGAATACCCCAGGTAGGAATATGTATTGTATACATGACCAAAAGCAACAGAGAACTACAGGAAGTTTTGAATCGATTTGCCACCATCACCGCATGTTATGAGCTCAAAAGCTGAACTCCAAGAAAAGAGTAAAGGATGGTACATATCGAGGGATCAATATGAGTAGATAAAAAAATAAATAGAGGATCAAACAAATTGGCGCACATCACTGAAATGAAACAGCGCAGATTAATCCTTTGGAGTACTGAGTATCTTTTAGAACTTGCACATTTGTTAACTGCCAAAAATGATTTTTCTTTAAACCAACAAAGGACTGTCTAGTTTCCATGAATACCATAACAAATCGTATGCCAGTCATAATGCAGGTCTCTTTACACTTCTTAACAAATGGTGTTGCGGCGAAGAACCAGACTTTCCTCTTTTGTTAGTTTACTCTGCATCTGTCCACACTGTGCTGTTTGGGATTCTGGGGCTATGGAGTGTAACAAGTCTTCAGAAGAGATAAAAACTAGCTTGGCCCTGGTAAACAAGGTTGTACTACATTTGAAAGGGTATTTTGTGGAATGACGAGGACTGCTATAAACTGTGACGAGGTAGCTCTCTATGGATGTGAAGCATGGGCACTGAAATGAAAGAGACACGGCTCTCAGAGATGTTGCAAGCCTTTGAGATGTGGGATAGCGATAGATCCTCAGAGTCCAATGGACCACAAAATGGATGTCCGAAAGACTAAAGATCGCAAGAGCAATGCTTAGTGCGGTAAAGAATATTCTAAAACTTTGCATAGCCAGAAGGGAAGGAGATCAGTTAGGCAAGGCAATCATGCTGAGAGAAATGAAAGAGCAGAGAATAAAAGAAGACCACAGCAGAAGATGGCTGGAGGCTATAACGAACTGGACAGGAATGCCAATTAGATTTACAGTCGTAACAACACGTGGCAGGCGACATTGGATAGGATTGTGACCATCTAACCTCAGATGTGAGCTAAAACATCGGATTTATTTTGTTGATTCAGTTCCAGTTTGCACCTATCTGCTTCCTGCTCTTCACTTCCCATGTTCTATTGATTCTGATGGAGTCTTTCTAGGACCTGACACCTCAAAATAAACTTTACAATTGAAAACACAATGTGCCTAAAATCTAGTATTAATAAAAAAAATAGGCTGTATGAAAAAAGCTTCAAAATGTCATTTAATTATTTTTTTAAACTGCATGTGTGGCCAGAAAAACATTTCCACATACAGAGTTGTTAAAATTAAAAATGTTTAAATTCCTACTTAAACACTCTGTACATGTTTGCATTTTATGGGCATCAGCTTTAGCGCAGTAGTTACTTTGATTGCTTAACTATCTGGAAATATTGAACAGGCTGGGGCTCTTTTCTCTAGAAAAGAGAAGGCTGAGAAGTGACCTGATCGAGGTCTTTAAGATTATTGAAGGGGTTCAATAGGGTAGACGTAGCGATGTTTCCACTTGTGGGGAGTCCAAAACAAGGGGTCATAAATATAAGACAGTCACTAATAAATCCAATAGGGAATTCAGGAGAAATGTCTTTACTCAGAGAGTGGATAGAATGTGGAACTCGCTACCACAGGGAGTGGTTGAGGTGACTAGACCAGTTGGGCCGAATGGCCTGTTTCTGTGCTGTAAATTCTATGTACATTTAGTAAGCAACGAAAACCAACACCCCCAGGTAGGTCTCCAGAAAATTGCTTCAAGGATGACCAGGACAGAAGTAGATAGATATCAGACTTCTCTCTCTCTCTCGTTTCTGAAATCTCCTTGCTGTATATTGAAGCCACATTCAATATTTTAAGGAGTAACTCTAGGCATCGGAAAGGGTTAATTTCCCAATTTCAGACTCCTGGCGAGGAGCCTCGCTCTCTGGTCGTGCATATCAGAAATTTGTGTGCACCCTTTTAATGGCATGCTGGCCATCTTTGGTGGCTCTGTGGGTAGCACACTCTGCCTCTGCTATCAGAAGGTTGTGGGTTCAAGCCCCACTCCAGAGACTTGAGCACATAATTGAGGCTGACATTCCAGTACATTACTGAGGGAGTGCTGCATTGTTGGAATGTGCTGTCTTTCAGATGAGACATTAAACCGAGGCCCCATCTGCCTGCTCAGGTAGATGTAAATAGATCCCATGGCACTATTTCAAAGAAGAGCAGGGGAGTTCTTCCTAGTGTCCTGTCCAATATTTATTCCTTAACCAGCATCACTAAAACAGATTATCTGGTCATTTATCTCATTGCTGTTTGTGGGAGCTTGCTGTGTGCAACTTGGCTGCTACATTACAACAGTGACTACGCTTCAAATAGTACTTCATTGGCTGTAAAGCGCTTTGGGGAAGCCCTGAGGTCTCGAAAAGCACGATAGAAATGCAAGTTCTTTCTTTTCAGCTGGGAAAACACTGAGTGGAATATGAAAATTGAGAATGTAGTTCTGTCTATTGGGAGACCTGAGAGAGGGATAACAACAGTCAGACAGCTGGGGTAGTTCGCAGAAGAAAGAATGCAACGACAAGATCTTGTGGCATCTATGGGCAGTCTGTTTGTGATTATAATTGATAGATACAGCGTACACAAAGTAAAGCAGCAGCAGTCTGCACCATTCCTATAAACCAAACCATCTTTAATTCGACTGAATAATAAGAGGTTATGAGTTACGCTGCTCTGGCTCTCTCAGTGATTTATCTTTTATATACCACCGGGTCCAAATATGTATCTTGTTTATATTACAGGAAACTCTTTCGTATCCGGCACCGATGGGACCGGGATGGTGCCAGTTGATTAAAAATTCCGGATAACGGAGAGGTATATCTACCGAGGCTATTTTTAACAAACAAAAATAAAAAAATCAAGAAATATGCAGTATAATTGGGTACTCCCCTACAGAATGTTGTGTTAAATGGATGGTGGAAGATGCTTGATTAAGTACAGTAATGCCAGTTGAGGGTAATCCATAACTCTTTAATTACTTAACAGTAAAACAAAACTTATAAACGACTGTATACTGTAGTTTTCGGAGTATGAATTCTGCCGGTTATTAGAGAGTTCCGGATATTTAGGTGCCGTTTAAACGAGAGTTTCCAGTACCTATTGACAGATTTTACCGATTTAATTACGTTATTTAAAAAAATGATTGTGACAACATGATACTTCTATTCTGCTGAGATTTAAATCGGTAGTAGGTTACTGTGACCTGCATGATACACTGTTGCTGAACTGTGCTGCAATCACAAGGTGTTCCCATAGGAAACAGCCAAGTCCGTTGCATTTTTGTTCTAATGAAAGTCATCTTTCAAGAAATAGAAATTGCAGCAAACTTTAAATCATTGTAGCTAATAAGATCAAAATAAATTGATAACAATAAATATTATAACTTCAGCCAAGGTAAAACTTTCAAAGAAACATGAAATAGTAATAGCTTTCAACAAACATTGGAGAGCCTTCATATTGAAGTCTGATGTTCCTCTGAGATACATAGAAATACATTGAATGTACAGCACAGGAACAGGCCATTCGGCCCAACTGGTCCGTGCCGGTGTTTATGCCCCACACCAGCCTCCTCCCACCTCCCTTCATCTCACCCCATCAGCATAACCTTCTATTCCTTTCTCCCTCATGTACTTATCTAGCTTCTCCATAAATGCATCTGTGCTATTCGCCTCAACCAGTTAGGATTGTCCTGGAGTCTCCAGGAATTAAAGATTAATCTCCAGGACACTGCAGCGAGCAACAACCGGGAGAAAAATCAGAGGGGGGGGGGGGTGTTAAAAAAGTTTTTCTTTCGTTCTCTTTGAACACTTTCATTTATTTCTAAACAAATATTGGGAGATTGGAAAAAAATGTAGTTTGACAGTCCAGAATCATCCAAGCTGGTAATGAAGAGTCTGTTTGCCTTCCAATTGGTGGGGAAAGGCGTTAAACCGCGAGGATGGACTTTTAGGCGATCGATGGCGGTTGGAGGCTTGAGGTCACGTGATAAACCTCCAGGAAAACGTCCAACCAGGGTTGACAACCCTACAACAACAGCATGTGGTGGTGAATTCCACATTCGCACCACCAGGTATGAATGATAACGTGAGGGTAAGGTTGATTTTTTTTTGCATTAGGAGCTGTATCGTGTCGTGTGTTGGTGGCTGAAGATAGCAGTGTGGTTAATGCCAAGTTTCCGATTGGGTATATCAATATATCTGTGGTGCAAGGTTTCAAAGTTGCCGAGACTGGGTTGGCTGTAGCTGTTGATATCTTTGGATCATGGTCGGTGCCTTATATCATTTGGTTTAGAATAGAATGGTACAGCACAGAAGGAGGCCGTTTGGCCCATCGTGTCTGTGCCGGCTCTTTGAAAGAGCTAATCTAATTAGTCCCACTCCCCCCTGCTCTTTCCCCATAGTCCTGCAAATTTTCTCCCCTTCAGGTATTTATCCAATTCCCTTTTGAAATTTACTATTGAATCTGCTTTCAACACTCTTTCAGGCAGTGCATTCCAGATCATAACAACTCGCTGTGTAACAAAATTCTCCTCATCTCCCCCTCTGGCTCTTTTGCCAATTATCTTAAATCTGATTGTTACGTAATTTTTGATTCAGATATTTTCCTTTGAGTGATCAGTCAATGGTTTTTCCTGGGTTATCTGCGCAGTGTTCAGCATGGCTTGTATTATGATTGTAATTATTTCTATGGGTTGGCCTTCATGCCATACTGGTCCTGGATTGTGATTGTCTTTTTCTTTTGTCACTGGGGTTGTGTTTTTTTGTAGGAAAATGGTGTGCCTGAGTAAGACATTGTAACATCGCATCACTTCCTCGGATAAATATTTGAAGGGGAAAAATTGTGCAGGGCTACGGGAAAAGAGCAGGGGGAAGTGGGACTAATTGGATAGTTCTTTCAAAGAGCCGGCACAGGCACGATGGGCCGAATGGCCTCCTTCTGTGCTGTATCATTCTTTGTGTGTTTTATTTTTCTTCTTTTTCGAAGGATCTTCCTTGTGTCACCATCTGTTACGTAGATGAACCTCGATGCTGTAATAGTGTGTTTGTGCAATAGTACTATTATGAAGTTTGAAAATATTGTCAGAGTAATTAATCGCACCAGTAGCAAGTGTGCGGTTGGGGACAGTTATGACTCTGGTGTGTTTCCTGCTGTTCTTCAAGTTGCCACAGGGTATTTTCTCAGTGGGTGTTGGGCTTTTGTATCCAGACTGTGCAGTAATGACATTAGCAATGCAAATCCAGTCATTATTGGCACTTAAAGAAGGAGTGCACTTCATTGCTGTTTCAACTCAATGGTTCAGACATTCGATCGCGCACTGCGCCCATCTTTACAAGCGTAAAACGGGCGCCTATGGGTCCATACGGCAGGTGGCGTGGCCGCGCTCATTCCACACCGGAACTGTGCGCTCCGTCACATTGGATCGGCCTCCTCTGTCGGTGTCCAGGGTGTGCGCCAGGGAGCATGCAAAAAAGGCTCATTAAAATATTTAATTAACGGTCCTATGCTTGTTGTTGTGGGATCCTTTTATTAAATTGACCTGCCTAAATTGCCATGTGATAAACACGCTCAGCAAATTGTGGTGCTAACAGGCAGCAAGGACCCTGCAGCAGTGCTATTTAAAGGGCTCATCCCCACCAGATAGGTGAGCTGCTGTTTTTTTAGGCTGCTGGTTAACTTCTGGGCATGTCTTGGCCTATTTTATGCCTTTTACAACTGAATTCTGACTTCTGCTAACAAGCTTTTGCTTGGAGTTCGACTGTTTTATGTTTGCCTTCAAAACAGTTCGATTGGCTAGGGTAGCGAGCTTATGACTTGTATTTTGGCTGTAGTTAATTGAAAGTTTCTTCTATTCAAAACTGTCTTATCACGAGCTTATTGGCCACTTGTTTGGGCAGACATGTCTCCTGCAGCCTGTTCCATGCTAAGACTTCTTTGCAGTGTGAATTTATATAAAATGCAACTGGATACTATAATTCTAGCCACCATGGCTAGAGTGTACTGCAGCATGGGAACATAGGAACAGGAGGAGGCTAGTCAGCCCCTCGAGCCTGTTCCGCCATTCGATTAGATCATGGCTGATCTGTACCTTAACCCCATCTACCCGCCGTGGTTCCGTAACCCTTAATACCATTTTGCCAGAAGTTTAACATGCCCCAAATTGGACGAGTTATTTGAACTTTTGTTTCGGGTTGTCAAACTACGTGCTGAACTAGGGTTACCAACTCTCGTTTGATGTGTTCCTGGAGGTTGCATCACACGTTCTCCCTCCTCCAACCGCCCCGCCCAGTCTCCAACATTTTTATAACTAATTACCAAAAGTGTTCAAAAAACAAAATGAAAAAAAAAAGCACGCACAATTTGTTTTAATGCCCCTATGATTTTTCTCCCGGGTTACTTGCAGCAGTGTCCTGGTGATTAATCTTTAATTCCTGGAGACTCCAGGACAATCCTGGAGAGTTGGCAACCCAATGCTCAACTAAGTACCCTGGCAGCAGAGTGCGGATCATTATATTGCTTTTCTCCTCTTTCTCTTGGGTTCCTCAGTTGGGTAAACAGCCATGGCTGCAATGGATAAATCTGTTCCTCTAGTGCCATCTATCGCATTTTCCTGTCCCTTCAACTAACGGTGGAATCGTAGATTGGGGATAAAAGGAATTAATCATAGCATCTATTAGGGTAAGCAGGCCTTAGCACGCATGATTCAGCCATCTGTGGTCACAGACTGGCTGCCGACACTGTGCGTGGCACGCCTTTCTGTTGATGAGAGGGCTGGCATTGGTGGTTGAGGCCCATCGGGATGGATTTCACTTTAGCATAAAAGCGCAGGGCTCTCTGGTGCTGAGTGTGTTCGGGAACACTGATGAATTGAGAGGGAGGGCAACCAAGGCATCTGTGACCTACACGATCCAAGTGTGCAGTGCAGGTTCTGAGTTTTTTTTGAAGATATCTCCTACTCTTACTTGGGGCAATCCTGCTGCATAAAGGTTTATGGTTGCAGTCAAAGGACAACAATGACCTCTTTGGGAAAGCCTAGTTTCTGGCCCCAGATTTCATCTGACATGTCCAGGTACGAGTGTCTGGCTCTGAGCGCACCTGGTAGAGTAAGGATAGGTTCTCATTACTCCCCAGGAGGTGCAAACGCACCTGTTTGTCATGTCTCCTCCCTTAGGACCTGAAAATAGAGAGGTATGGCCATTGGGATATACAGAGAAATTGCAGCATACAGGGAGGCCATTCAGACAGAGCTGGATCTACTCTAATCACATTTCCACCTGCCCATTCCCTGTATCCTTTGATAATTTTTTTCCTGAATAATATTGTAGTCTCAACCTAAATTGTGGTGAAGCATTCCATGTATTCTCACAGTGACCATCCAGTGTGGAAATAGGCACAAATAACAGATACAGCACAGCTTTAAGAAGCTGTCGGTCAGGGTCCAGTAAGTTTCACTTGATTCCTATCTTACAGAACAGCAACATAGTTCAATTGTCCTTCGAGATCGATGAAAGGCAAGACGGAATATCATCTCATTTTTTTTCGCGGTGAGTTCTCTGATGACTGATGAGACTGATTTGTGCTGGAAATGACCGTCCGCAGATTGAACAGTGGATCCCGGATACACCGGGTTGGGAATCTTGATTTTTCAAGCGAGACTTCCTCAGGTGGCGTTTACATTCTGCATCAGCCAATGCGACGGGCCTCATGGTGGGACGGGCTTCATGGACGTTTTTTTCACCAGGCTTTCTTATCCCGAGCAAGTTGTCCGCATTTATGGACATCTATCGCGTATTGTTTCAGAGTAGCTTTTAAGCAGCCTTTATATCTCTTTTGCTGAGCGCCACAAAAAATCGTTTCCCGGTTGTCAGTGCGCCATAAAAGATATTCTTCGGGATTCGTTCATCGGCCATTCGCACCACCTGACTTGACCCTTGCAGCAATGCCTTCGTGATCAGATTGTCTCTACATGGCACGTCAAGCTTTTCTAAGCAACATTGTACAGAAGCAGTGAATGGCAAACAGTTATGCAGAAATCTGAAATACACCTTTTACATCAGATAGCCAACCGAAGACAGTGTTTGTTTTATATGGGTGCCTTGTCTAGTCGACTGTCCAGGCTCTCCAAATCTATACAAGCAAAGGGCAGGGGAAATGGGATTTCGGTAGATCAAGCGCTGACACAGGCACAATGGACTAAATAGCCTCCTTCTATGCTGCATTGATTATGGGGGGACATCCGCTAATTAACAGGAAACTCAGGGTCTGCATGAGGTGTACAAGTGCACAGAGGCTAATTGCCACAGGCGGCTCCAGATTGTTTTAGCTTAAGTGTTGTGCACTTAAAGACTTCAGTGCTGCATAATGTAGAGAGTCGGCTACTGGGGGCCAAAGATTGTATTATTGGCCCAATGAGGAAAAAAAGGAGGGAATTGGGATTAAAAAGATAGATTTGCCAGAAAAAAAGAACTTGCAGCGACTTTCATAACCTCAGGACGTCCCAAAGCGCTTTACAGCCAATGAAGTACTTTTGAAACGTAGTCACTGTTGTAATGTAGGAATTGCAGCAGCCAATTTCTGCACAGTAAAGTCCCACAAACAGCAATGTGATAATGACCAGATAATCTGTGTTTTTTAGTGATGTTGGTTGAGGGATAAATATTGGCCCCAGGACACTGGGGAGAACTCCCCCTGCTCTTCTTCGAATAGTGCCGTGGGATCTTTTGCGTCCACCTGAGAGGGCAGACGGGGCCTCGCTTTAACGTCTCACCCGAAAGACGGCACCTCACCAAGTCACTGCAGGGGTGTCAGATCACTATAGGAACCACAGATGCATAACACGTGGCGACAAGTGGATTATAGAAACCTTTAATATGGAAACAGACAATAAAATGTTTACACTCTCTTAATCTGCTCAGAAGTGGAAAACTCAAAAATTAAAATTACACTAAGTCAAAAAGCGAATGGATTTAAAAGAGTGTATTTTAAAAAAGAAATTGATAACCAATGGAATAAATACCAAACATAAACAGCATTAAATAGGTTGATCTAGCAATCCAGTAAAATGACACATTGCGACACAATTCAGCTAGAGCAGAAAAGTAATCTTTGTTATGCCATGAACTACGATCGGAATTAATTTACATAATTTATTGAAACCATTAAGATTAATAAACATTCTTAATACTCTTTGAAATCAATTCAGCAAGGTGGGGAGCTGAGGGTGGGTGCGGAAGATGGGGAAAAGCATCAACATTCCAAACTCGATTCTTATATTGGATGTAGATCTACTTTGATTTCACCAAATAAATCTAACCTTAGTCACAATGCACTATGAATGGAATGTTGTGTCTTTGCACTTTGTGCTCCACACAAAAGCTAAATGCCATATTGGAAGTAGGAAAACTTAGATGAAAATATACAAAGTACACACAAGTGTGGTGATTTAATAAAAAATAATGCGTATCTTAAAAAGCAGGTTGAGGTATTATTGATTAGGTTTTAGCTGATTTCTGGCCAGTCCTAATTTAATCACACATTCACTCCTTCCACCACCGGCGCAATGTGTCTGCGGTGTGTACCATCTACAAGGTGCACTGCAGCAACTCGCCCAGGCTTCTTTGACAGCACCTCCCAAATTTGTGATCTCTACCATTTAGAAGGACAAGGGCAGCAGGCGCATGGGAACATCACCACATCTAAATTCCCCTCCAAGTCACACACCATCCTGAATTGGAAATATATCGGCCGTTCCTTCATCGTTGCTGGGTCAAGCTCCTGGAACTCTTGACCTAACAGCACTGTGGGAGCACCTTCACCACATGGACTGCAGCGGTTCAAGAAGGCGACTCACCACCACCTTCTCAAGGGCAATTAGGAATGAGCAATAAATGCTGGCCTTGCCAGCGATGCCCACATCCCGTGAATGAATAAAAAAACCACATACTTTGCTATGAGTTTGGTAATGTCAGAGTGCATGTGAACAGGTGACTATGGGTGAGAAGATGTCGTTACAAGTTCGGTTTCCAACTTGCTTCTTTTTAGAAAGTAACTTACGTATGGTTATGACTGCTTCATAGGAGGGACATTAAATTTAATAAGTTCTGGAACAAAAAAAAGTAAGATTGCAAAAGCAAAGAAATAAAATATCTGAAAGACAATTCGACAAAAAGAATATGAATAAAAAAAACAGAAAAGAAATGCATGCATGTGCGTCACTGACCTTTCTGGGCTGACAGGATGTTCTTTCACATCCATGATATAACATGTGAGTACCCACTCTTAGGCCTTCTGTCAAAGGATGGGGTGCCATTTCCTGCAGGGAGGGAGGGACAATGCCAACCACACACAACGGGACCAGTTGAAGAGTGACATTGGCAGAGGATTGGAAGCAAGTAGCCTGAAACATTTATGTCCTCTGTGCACCATCTGTAATGAAATTGTAAACTATAGAATCTTGGAGGATTACCGCACGGAAAACAGGAGATTCGACCCTGCAGTATTCCCTCAAGCATAGAAGATTAAGGGGTGATCCAATTGAGGTGTTTAAGATGATTAAAGCAGTTGATAGGGTAGATAGAGAGAAACTATTTCCTCTGGTGGGGGGAGTCCAGAACAAGGGGACGTAACCTTAAAATTAGAGCAAGCTCGTTCAAGGATGATGTCAGGAAGCAATTCTTCACACACAGGGTAATGGAAATCTGGAACACTCTCCCCCAAAAAGCTGCTGAGGCTGGGGGTCAATTGAAAATTTCTAAACCGAGATTGATAGATTTTTGTTAGGCAAGTGTATTAAGGGTTACGGAACCCTTATGGAGTTGAGATACAGATCAGCCATGATCTAATTGAATGGCAGAACAGGCTCGATGGGCTGAATGTCCTCCTCCTGTTCCTATGTGTCTATGTTTGAGTCAGTTTTTTTCCAAATGAGTCATTCCAGCCCTACAACCCTCCGAGATCGCTGCGCTCCTCCAATTCTGGCCTCTTGAGCATCCCCCGATTTTCTTCGCTCCACCATTGGCGGCCGTGCCTTCCGCTGCCTGGGCCCTAAGCTCTGAAATTACCTCACAAAACCTCTCCGCCTCTCTCTCCTCCTTTAAGACGCTCCTTAAAACCCACCCCTCTGATCAAGCTTTTGGTCACCTGTCCTAATATCTCCTTATGTGGCTCGGTGTCAAATTTTGTTTGATAATCGCTGCTGTGAAGCACCTTGGGATGTTTTTTATTACATTAAAGGCTCTATGTAAATGCAAGCTGTTGTTGTTGAATGCACAAATTTTGAAGAAAACTGGAAAAAGAAGCAAAGCAGATTATCTTAAAAGTTTTTAGATTATTTTACAACTTCCAATGTTTTTTGCAATCAATGACAAAATGGTTGTCAAATTTAAAGGTAATTGCACAGAATAAAGTAGCAAAACCCCAGCTTACGTGTTGTATTCCTTTAGATAAGTTTCTTAAATCATCGGTTAGTAAGATTTTCATGTTAATTTGACCAGATAAATCTGCGTGTCATTTAACTATACACTGCAGAGTTGTGTTCGAACAGTAATCTTCCACCAAACTGTTGCCGTCAATGGTACAGAACAATTATCGCCACACATTTAGAAACCGTTGTGATTCAAAAGCAAACCAAGTACAATAGGTTTTGTTCAATGATATCCACCTTCACAAGAAAAGTAATTGAAAATATGTCTTAAAGCTCGTAGAAAATGTTGGCTTTTTTAATGAATCTTTTTCTCTTAAGGCCACAGCCTCGAGAAATACATAGTGCATAGATTTTTATGTGAAACACTTTAAAGTATATTTTAAAAAATAAGTCCATGGGTCTGAAATTCCTCCTGTAATAAATATAATGGGAGAACTGGAAGTCCATTAAAAAGGGGTCGAATTGTGAGGGAAATCACAAATGGAATTTTTGTCTATTAGTGCTTCTCCGATCATTCCTACCCCTCCAAGAAATGACTAATGACCTTAGTAGAAAGGTACCACAGAATCATCGAATTACACAGCACAGAAGGAGGCCATTCGGCCCATCGTGCCTGTGCCGGCTCTCTGAAAGAACTATCCAATTAATCCCACTCCCCCCTGCGATTTCCCCACAGCCCTGCATCTTTTTCCCTTCAATTATTTACCCAATTCGCTTTGGAAAGTTACTATTTTCTCTGCTTCCACCACCCTGTCAGGCAGTGCATTCCAGATCATAACAGCTCGCTGCGTGAAACATTTCTCCTCATCTCAGCTCTTGAAAAAAAGCTACTTGGTGCTTGGTGCGGCCTTGTTAAGGACCAATCATGGGAAATTACTTTCCATCGGACATACTTATAATCAAGGAAGGGTTGTTCCCTTTACCTGTATAATGTCTGTGGAGAACTTGTACCTGTCACTGTTACTTTTGGACATCTGACACTCTAGGGTCAATTTTAACCAATCCCGCCCATTGTGAAACTGACGAGATTGGGTGCAACGTTGGTTTTGCACCCCGCCCAATGTAACTCTCACAACAGAGAGTAATAAAAACCAGTGTCGCACTCGACCCCGTCAGTTTCACCTTGTACACCAGTCACTGAAAGCAAACATGCAGGTGCAGCAAGCAGTTAGGAAGGCTAATGGTATGTTGGCCTTCATTGCAAGAGGATTTGAGTACAGTAGCAAGGATGTCTTGCTACAGTTATACAGGGCCTTGGTGAGACCACACCTGGAGTACTGTGTGCAGTTTTGGTCTCGTTACCTAAGAAAGGATATACTTGCCACAGAGGGAGTGCAGCGAAGGTTCACCAGACTGATTCCTGGGATAGCAGGACTGTCGTATGAGGAGAGATTGGGTCGACTAGGCCTGTATTCACTAGAGTTTAGAAGAATGAGAGGGGATCTCATTGAAACGTATAAAATTCTGACAGGGCTAGACAGACTGGATGCAAGGAGGATGTTTACCCTGGTTGGGGGGTCTAGAACGAGAGGTCACAGTCTCAGGATACGGGGGTAGGACATTTAGGACTGAGATGAGGAGAAATTTCTTCACTCAGAGGGTGGTGAACCTGTGGAATTCTCTACCACAGAAGGCTGTGGAGGCCAAGTCACTGAATATATTTAAGAAGGAGATAGATTTCTAGACACAAAAGGCATCAAGGGGTATGGGGAGAGAGCGGGAATATGGCATTGAGATAGAGGATCGGCCATGATCATATTGAATGGCGGAGCAGGCTCGAAGGGCCGAATGGCCTACTCCTGCTCCTATTTTTCTATGTTCTATGCTTCTATGTTTCCCGATGGGTGGGTTTGGTTAAAATTGACCCTATCTCTATAAAGAAATTGCAGAGTGAGAAGGTATTCATTTCCTCGTGTGTGTTTAGTGTGTTGCGCAGGTGAATTTTTACCTCATGAGGCACGAGCTTCCTCACAAAATGGATGGAACGGAATCCTCAAAAGTCCAGTAAAAATCTCGGAATCCCATGCAATAAAAATGGAATTTCATTTATTCAATCACCGTAAACCAGAGGCACTGGTTATTGCAATACTCCATTACAGCATCCATTGGAGCTTGGAGCCCTTTCGTAGGTGAATCGTTCTTCTCTTTACTGGTGTTCAGCCATTCTGTCCTCCACTCTGCATAGCGGTAAAAGGCATCCGAGAGAATTGTACTGGCAGAGCGGGCCATTCAATGCACGAGGAATGTTAAAGAACCCTTACTGTAGTCCTGCTGTGATTGGCTGATGTTTCTTCCGTTACCCATGTATATAACTTGGCTGTCATCGCGCGCTCGCTATAAAATAGCCTGTTCACGCATTCTTGCTAGTTGGTGATCAGCCAGCAAAGAATAGCCCTCTCTCAAATTTACCATTCAAAGAGGAATTTCAGGTCCCTGGAGTCACAGTTGGAACACTTGTATTTAATCAAAATTCTTTATATTGTACATTGATGGCTTCTCCTTGCATCCCACGATCCCAAATCAGGGAAAACCTCAAAAGAAAAAACCCAGTATAGCCAAAACAGAAGAGGTATACACAGCTTTTGGGTAAGAGGATATCAACACGTTGCGTTATAATAACAAGAGCTCTTCAGGAAAGCAGAGTAGCCTTGTTATACAGTCCTGAGCATTGAGGCAATGAGTAGACATCTCTTAGTGTTCAACTGACCATTGCAGTTGTTTTTCTTCCAACAAGATAAACCCAGGACAGTCTTTCTTACTTAGAAACCTTCTGAGTCAACTTTTGCATTTTCAGAAAAAGTAATCGATTGTATAAAATATCCCGAAAGGCATTCAAGACAGATGAGGAAAGGGTAATCCAAATTCAGGTCATATTTAATATATCATTAAAAAAATGTAATAATGAGTTTATGTTAAAATTTAGTACCTTCTATAAGGGGATAGCAAGAACCCTTCCTGTTGACATGACCTGGCTTTTAATTTTTAACATGAATTATTTTTGCCAAAGAGAAATCCAGTCATAAATTTAATAAAAAAAACATAAAATGCACCTATGATAAACTTGGATCTTCCTTGTTTAACAACCAGTTTCGATGATGTGGTAAGGGCTGAACTGCATGTCCATATTAATGTATGTTACTGACACTAGTATCTAGTCTCAGACTGACTAACATTAGCCCATCTCAAAACCATGGTTGACTTGCCGAAGGTCCATCAACGTCTAAGGAAAGACCAAAACGCAGTACTGTGTGACCAAAACAATGAGGATTTAACCAGTTCGCATCCTCGATGCAAGTAATTGATAACAATGCACTCTGAACAGACAACTTTTCAGCTTTCGGCTTGCAGGCCAGTAGCACTACTTGTTTTTAATAGTCTGCAGTCCTTCGTTAAGAAAAAGACGAAGCATTCAACGGTTGTTCCCTGCCTCTTTGTGAGGCCTGAAGAGACAGCAACACTGCAGCCACATTCCCCCACCAGCCCCCCCACCCACCCCCCAACACAACTTTGCAAAATGGTTCCCACCACTTCTCACTCAATGTGAATGGAGAAATCCTGAAGTTCTCAGGACTGGGAAAGGGTTCAGAGAAGATCTCATTCCAATACAGTTGCTCCTGAAACCTGGTGATCTGATGAAAAGTGATCAAACTGTTCCTCCATTGCTTTGTAGAGATCGGCGTCACTCCGAGAGAGTCTGAACCGGCGATCTGGATACTGGGTGTTGTCGAACGGCACGCGATGAACACACTGTACATGCGTTTTCAGGTTCCCCTTCTGGGAGGCACTGTAAGGACAGTATCTGCACTGGAAAGGTCTCTCTCCTGTAGCACAGAAGAAGAAAGTGATTTAAGTTAAGGGCCACCGTCCCCCCCAAAAAGTTATCCGCTTCTCTTTTCAGATGCTGACAGTCCTGTTTTGTGTTTACAGCAGTTTCTGTTTTTTTATCTAAAATATACTAGCAGCTCTCCTGTGGCATTCCTCCAATTCTGGCCTCTTGCGCCTCCCCGGTTTTCATCGCTCCACCATTGGCGGCCGTGCCGACAGCCGCCTAGGCCCGAAGCTCTGGAATTCCCTCGTTAAACCTCTCCGCCTCTCTCTCCTCTTTTAATGTGCTCCTTAAAACCCAGCTCTTTGACCAAGCTTTTGGTCACCTGTCCTAATAACTCATGTAACTCGGTGTCAAACTTTGTCTGATAATCGCTCCTGTGAAGCGCCTTGGGACGTTTTACTACGTTGAAGGTGCTATATAAATGCAAGTTGTTGTTGTAAGTTGGAGGACAAGCTGAAATGTGAAGTGTGACTGTTAACATTTGACGGGCAGTAAGTGTGATACTTATGGGAAGTGTGCACGGGATACGAGACTTCTCACATCTTATAGATATACACAGGCAGGTAGAATGGAAACGCTCAGAAATACTGCTACACTGGAAACTCAGTAGACAGGAGGGGATCATTACATATACATATAGACACTTCTATCTTTATAATCTAATGCCTTATTGAGATCAGTAGTATCTCTTTTAGGTTTGCCAACCCTCCAGGATTGGCCTGGAGTCTCCAGGAAGAGAAGATCTCCAGGACACAGCTGGGAGCAAACCTGGGAGTAAAATCATCGGGGCGTTTAAAAAAAAATGGTGTTCTTTCATTTTCTCTGAACACTTTTGTTTATTAGTTGTAAATATTTTGGAGATGGAGTGGGTGGCACGGGGGAAAGGCTAATTGACCGGGCGGGAGGTGGGAGGTCATGTGATGAAACCTCCAGGAATATATCCAACCAGAGCTGACAACCCTAATCTCTTTGCCATTGGGCCAAAAATTCGGCCCTTCCCGGGTGAGTACGCGCTGTGTACTCACCCGTAAGGCCTCCTGAAGTGCCGGTTTCCTGCATGCACTGCGCATGCGCGGGAAACCGGAACTTCCGGTCTGGTGAAGGGCGCGGTTCAGAGGTGAACCGCGTGCGCGGTAGAGGCTGCGCGCACGCAGCAAACTTAGGTTTTTTTTCAGGTTTCTACGGGAGGGTAAGTATTGAAGAACCTGCGCTTTTAAAAAGGAGGCGCAGGACCCGTTTTCAACAAGGTAAGTGGTTAATTAATTATAATTTAAAAAAATTATCAACAGGTTTATCATTTTTTAGATACTTTAAAGAAAGGTAAGTTTATTTTTAGCACTCTTAAAAAGTATTTTAATTTTTTTTTAAATTTAAATTTTTGTTTAAAGTAGTTAATTTATTTAACTTATAGTTATTTTATAAATGTGATGGGTTTTTAAAAAATTTATTTTAAGTTTAGCTGTTCTTTTGGGGCCGATTTCAATTCATAGATTTGACAGGTCTTCCTGTCAAATCTATGAATGAAAGATGGTCTGCTGCCATTGGCTCTCCATGGCCCACGTGATCCCAGGGGACGCATCGCACTAACTGCGCCCCTGGGACATGCAAGCACTGCGCGCCGGCAGTTGGGAGAGGCCCAGGAGCTGAAGTTCCCGTGGGCCCAGAGGTCAACGGCAGGCGCGGTAGGTAAGTGCGCGCGTGATCCTTACCCCCGCAGCAAGCCGGAGAGGCGAATTTCAGGGCCAATATCAAACATAACAAATATCAAGTCTGTAGGGGAGGCAGTAGCCGTGTTAAAATAATGGCTCTCTTCTCAGATCTGAGTCTAAATACCAGTTTGACCATTTTTGGAGCCTGATTGCTTTCCTGGATGACCTCTTGGCCAAGCCAGTTCACAGAAGTGAATCACTGCACATCAGAAGCAAGAAAAGGTTGGAGGAGCAGTTTAACCTTCAAAGAAACACACATCCCGTTAGTCAACCGTTAAGCATCATTGACAGTCTCTGTGCAGAGTAGTTCCGAGCCAGGAACACTCACCTCCCCAGCTGAAGAAGGAAGCTGTATTACAATAGGGAGATATTGGACGGGGGGGGAGGGGGGGGGGGGAGCAGGTGGGGGTGGCAGGGGATGAAGAAAGAAAAAGGGTACAAATAACATTCGCATTCACAATCTCAGTCAGGCGGGCAGATATGACCGAATCATTGAATCGTCTTAAGCACCTCAATTAGATCACCCCTTAATCTTCTAAACTCGAGGGTTGAGCCGGAGAAGAAGGGGCAAGCCCGGGCCAGCAGCGGCCCACGGTATTATTGTGGAGCCAGGAGGGCACTCCTGTTTCTTCCAGCTTCACAACAATATAACTTTGACAGTTTCGTGGTCGTTTGTGGAGCGGCCTTCAGCGGCCCCTTTAAGGACAACCGGCCTAGGAACCCGATTTGCAGAGTAAAGTAGCCTTACGCCTGTTTTTAGGCGGTTGGGTTGCTCGTCCATTTACAGGCCTGCCGGAATGTGGATTCAGATGGACTTTGGGTGTCAATAGGGTGGCAAAGGTCCCCATTTCCCCCCCGCCTCACCCCTTTCAACTCCTGGCCACCTGATTTTCAGGCGTAAAACAGACAGCCATGAGTTGAATTTCTCCCCCAGTAAGAGCCACAATAGTGAGCTTATTACATCTGTCTCTGTACCCACACAGCTTCCAGACGACCACTGGTGGAAATAGGGAAAACCTGTACAGAAGACGGAGCAGCTTTCTTCTTATTTATTTATTTATGAACAACAGGTTAGATAAAGAACCACGTGGCCCGGCTAATATTTATCCTTCAACCAGCATCACTAAGACAAATTATCTGGTCATGTATCTCATTGCTGTTTGTGGGAGCTTGCTGTGTGCCAATTGGCTGCTGCGTTTCCCTACATCACAACAGTGACTACATTTCAAAAAGTACTTCATTGGCTGTAAAGCGCTTTGGGACATCCTGAGGTTGTGAAAGGCGCTACAGAATCATAGAAACAGAATGGTTACAGCACGGAAGGAGGCTATTCGACCCGTCGAGCCCGTGCCGGCTCTCTGCACGAGCACTTCAGCTAGTCCCACTCCCCTGCCCTTTCCCCGTAGCCCTGCAAATTATTTTCTTTCAGGTACTTATCCAACTCACTTTTGAAAGCCACAATTGAATCTGCCTGCACCACCCTCTCAGGCATTGCATTCCAGATCCTAATCACTCGCTGGGTAAAAAAGTTTTTCCTCATGTCGCCTTTGGTTCTTTTGCCAATCACCTTAAATCTGTGTCCTCTGGTTCTCGACCCTTCTGCCAATGGGAACAGTTTCTCTCTATCTACTCTGTCCAGAACCCTAATGATTTTGAACACCTCTATCAAATCTCCTCTCAATCTTCTCTGCTCTAAGGAGAACAACCCCAGCTTCACCAGTCTATCCACGTAACTGAACCCCTCATCCCTGGAATCATTCTTGTAAATCTTTTCTGCACCCTCTCTAAGGCCTTCACATCTTCCTAAAGTGCGGTGCCCAGAATTGGACACAATACTCCAGTTGAGGCCGAACCAGTGTTTTATAAAGGTTCATCATAACTGCCTGGCTTTTGTACTCTATGCCTCTATTCATGAAGCCCAGGATCCCGTAAGCTTTTTTAACTGCTTTTTCAACCTGCCCTGCCACCTTCAACGATTTGTGCACATATACCCCCAGGTATCTCTGTTCATGCACCCCCTTTAAGATTCTACCCTTTAGTTTATATTTCCTCTCTTTATTCTTTCTACCAAAATGTATCACTTTGCACTTTCCTGCGTTAAATTGTATCTGCCATGTGTTCGCCCATTCCACCAGCCTGTCTATGTCTTCCTGAAGTCTATCACTATCCTCCTCACTGTTCACTGTACTTCCAAGTTTTGTGTCATCTGCAAATTTTGAAATTGTGCCCTGTACACCCACGTCCAAGTCATTAATATAAATCAAGAAAAGCAGTGGTCCTTGAACCGACCCCTGGGGAACACCACTGTATACCTTCCTCCAGTCTGAAAAACAACCGTTCACCACTGCTCTCTGTTTCCTGTCACTTAGCCAATTTCATATCCATGCTGCCACTGTCCCTTTTATTCTATGGGCTTCAACTTTGCTGGCAAGCTTATTATGTGGCACTTTGTTGAACGCCTTTTGGAAATCCATGTACACCACATCAACTGCATTGCCCTCATCAACCCTCTCTGTTACCTCATCAAAAAACTTGATCAAGTTGGTTAAACACGATTTGTCTTTAACAAATCCGTGCTGGCTTTCCTTAATTATTCCACACTTGTCCAAGTCACTGTTAATTTTGTCCCTGATTATTGTTTCTAAAAGCTTCCCTACTACCGAGGTTAAACTGACTGGACTGTAATTGCTGGGTTTATCTTTACACCCTTTTTTGAACAAGGGTGTAACATTTGCAATTCTCCAGTCCTCTGGCACCAGCCCCGTTTCTAAGGAGGATTGGAAGATTATGGCCAGTAACTCCGCGGTTTCTTCCCTCACTTCCCTCAGCATCCTAGGATGCATCCCACCCGCTCCTGGTGATTTATCTACTTTAAGTACAGCCAGCCTTTCTAGTACCTCCTCTTTATCAATTTTTATCCCATTCAGTATCTCCTCTACCTCCTCCTTCACTATGTCTATGGCAGCATCTTCTTCCTTGGTGAAAACAGATGCAAAGTACTCATTTAGCACCTCAGCCATACCCTCTGCCTCCATGCATAGGTCTCCTTTTTGGTCCCTAATCGGCCCTACCCCTGCTCTTACTACCCGTTTACTATTTATATGCCTATAGAAGACTTTTGGATTCCCTTTTATGTTAGCTGCCATTCTACTCTCATACCCTCTCTTTGCCCCATTTATTTTCTTTTTCACTTCTCCTCTGAACTTTCTATATTTAGCCTGATTCTCAGATGAATTCTCAACCTGACATCTGTCATACATGCTCTTTTTTTGCTTCATCTTACTCTCTATCTCTTTCGTCATCCAGGGAGCTCTAACTTTAGTTGCCCTAACTTTCCCCCTAGTGGGAATGTACCTCGACTGTACCCGAACTATTTCCTCTTTAAAGGCAGCCCATTGTTCCATTACAGTTTTGCCTGCCAATCTTTGATTCCAATTTACCCGGGCCAGATCCATTCTCATCCCACTGAAATTGGCCTTCCTCCAATTATGTATTTTTACTCTAGTTTGCTCCCTGTCCTTTTCCATAGCTAATCTAAGCCTTTTGATACTATGATCACTGTTCCCTAAATGTTCATATATAAATGCATAGAATTTTACAGCATAGAAACAGGCCATTTGGCCCAACAGGATTTATTAGTGACTATTTTATATTTATGGTCCTAGTTTTGGAGTCCCCCCCCCACCCTCCGCCCCAAGTGGAAACATCTGTCCTATCGAACCCCTTCATAATTTTAAAGACCTCTATCAGTTCACCCCTCAGTCTTCTCCAATCTAGAGAAAGGTGCCCCAGCCTGTTCAGTCTTTCCTGATAGCTGTACCCTCTCAGTTCTGATATCATCCTTGTAAATCTTTTTTGCACTTTCTTCAGTGCTTCTCTATCCTTTTTATAATACGGAGACCAGAACTGTGCACAGTGCTCCGAGTGTGGTCTAACGAAGGTTCTATACAAGTTTAACAGAACCTCTCTGCTTTTGAATTCTCTTCCTCTAGAAATGAACCCCAGTGCTTCGTCTGCACTTCTTATGGCTTTGTTAACCTGTGTCGCTACTTTTAGTGATGTGTGTATCTGTACCCTAGATTTCTTTGCACCTCTACCTCATTTAGACTCTTATTTTGCAAACAGTATGTAGGCTCCTTATTCCTCCTACCAACATGCACCACCTCACACTTATCGATATTGAAATTCATTTGCCATTTACACGCCCATTCTGCAAGTCTTCCTCAGTATTGACTATACACCCCAATTTGGTGTCTTCCGCAAATTTTGATATTGTACTTCCAGTATACGATTCCAAATCATTGATGTAAATGATGAAAACAACAGTGGTCCCAGCATTGATCTCTATAGAATACCACTTCCCACCTCCCGCCAGTCGGAGTAACTACCTTTAAGCCCTATTCTCTGTTTTCATTTTTTTTTGCCAGTTTGCTATCCATTCTGCTATGTGTCCTCTTACTCCACAGGCTCTGACCTTAGTCATGCCAGTCCTTTCTGTTCCTTATACAACGTATAAACGTATCTGCTTCAGCTACACCGCTGCTCTTAAAAGATTTTTTTTTATTAGTCTCTGATGTTTGCCATACTCAACAATCCAGCCAATGTCAAGGCAACTGATAAGCTGACGGAGTCTAAATCTTGAATGTCAGCATCAGGTTGGGATTCAAACCCAAGTCTCTTAGTATATAGTACAGCCATAGCTGCCCAAACATTCACATTTAATCAATCAAAAAGCTGGTCACCGACATTATGGCATGAAAGCAGAAGCCAGATAAGGAAAGGAAGATTCTCGGAATGGCTCGTCAGTGTCACAGATAGTTGTGCTTTTCTTTCGTAAAGAATCACAGACAAGAAAAAAAAGTCAATGCAGACTACAAATAGAAAGATTTGAAATTGACAGATTAATAGATGGAACTCAGACAGATGGAGAATGTAGCCATTTCGGAATCCAGGTCACTAATGTAGCTTGGCTCAATCACTCACAAGATGATCACCTTCAGATATCCAGTATTGAAGGTTTACACTGATTCTGAAGCACGAGAATTCAATCAGCTATTAGAGTCATTTTCACAAGTTGTGCCATATTCTAATCTAATGAACAATCACCGAAAAGAAAGTAGGAAGGGGATTTGCAATATGCTATCACACCCTTGAACTATTTCCCTGTAGCCCAATGATGGAATTTTTTGCTGTTACAGGCCTATGATGTTACTCAGGAACATATGCGTGTACAAGAACCGGAAAAGACCACATTAGTCCATTTGAGTTGAAAAACAAAATACAGAGTTCACTTGTCGTTTTCTTATGCAGCGCTACAGAAACACCCGCTTTTCTGTGCCCCGTTATGATGTCATCATTTCCCTCCGGATCATTCTGACCAAAACTAGGGGCCACAAACATAAGATAGTCAATGACGTAAGAAAACTACTCGGCACTTGGTCTAAGCGTTAAACAAAGCTTTAATCAACTGTTTTCCAACATGGAGATCTAGTTGTGTCCTTCACTAGTTCCGGTTAAGGAATGTCCTAAGCAAGCTGGGCCCATGCCCGAGTATTTATACTCTCCCTGGACAGCGCCACCAGCAGGCCGCCCAGTATTACTTCATACAAGATTCATGTCAGTCACTAATAAATCCAATAGGGAATTCAGGACAAATCCTTCATTGCCCAGAGAGTGGTTAGAATGTGGAACTCGCTACCACAAGGAGTGGTTGAGGCGAATAGCATAGATGTATTTAAGGGGAAGCTAGATAAACACATGAGGGAGAAAGGAATAGAAGGATAAGAAAGAAAGCCTTGCATTTATATAGCGCCTTTCACAACCTCAGAATGTCCCAAAGTGCTATATAGCCAATGAAGTACTTTTGAAGTGTAGTCACTGTTGTAATGTGGGAAACGCGGCAGCCAATTTGCGCGCAGCAAGCTCCCACAAACGGCAATGTGATAAATGACCAGATAATCTGTTTTTTTAGTGATGTTGATTGAGGGATAAATATTGGCCAGGACACTGGGGAGAACTCCCCTTGCTCTTCTTCAAAATAGTGCCATGGGATTTTTTACGTGCACCTGAGAGGGCAGACGGGGCCTCGGTTTAATGTCTTATCCAAAAGACTGATAGGGTTAGCTGAAGAAGAGTGGGAGGAGGCTCGCGTAGAGCATAAACGCCAGCATAGACCAGTTGGGCCGAATGGCCTGTTTCTGTGCTGTAGAGTCTATGTAATTTTATGTAATTGTGATGTCATGTGCATTTTATGCTGGGCACAATGGGGAAATACTATTGGTTCCATCACTAAGCGATTTCCCACTTCTTTTCCAGGTGGAACTTTCGTTTGCGGGAGGTTTGCGACACACATAGCGCCGCCTGAGGCTATAATGATGTAAAACTGCAGTCGCATTATGGCTGTCACAGAAACGCAAAGCATAAGCTTATAAAAATGAGTTGGAAATGGCAGTATTACGAGCCAAGCAACATTCGTGCCGTTGTGCCCATGGGATCGTTTTCCTCAAGTATTAATAATTGATTCATATCACTTTGAGAAAATATCTTATGGAAAAGCGTTTTCTTGCTGTGAACAGTTTTAGCAAAATGTGTTCTAAAATATATATGCACAAGAGTGATCACATAATCCTCTTTCCCTGTCACAAGCAAGGAAGGCAAATGCAAATATCCAATGGCGATGGTGCTATGCCATGTTACCTAATTAGAAAGCAGTCATAGCTCTTGTGCTGGGCTGTTAACCACGCTGTTCATTTTTGGCTACAGAGAGGACACAGAGAAGAGATACTTAGGTAGGAATTATGAGTTCTATAATATCACTGAGGCAGGCCGTGTGGTGGTTACAAATTTAACAACAACAGTTACAATAACTTACATTTATATAGCGCCGTTAACATAGCACAACATCCCAAGGTGCTTCACAAGACGATTATTAATTAAAATTTGACACCGAGCCACGTAAGGAGATATTAGGACAAGTGACCAAAAGCTTGGTCAAAGAGGTAGGTTTTAAGGAACATCTTAAAGGAGGAGAGAGAGCTAGAGAGGCGGAGAGGTTTAGGGAGGGAATTCCAGAGCTTAGGGCCCAGGCAGCTGAAGGCACGGCCGCCAATGGTGGAATGATTAAAATCAGGAAGCCGCAAATGCCAGAACTGGATGAGCGCAGGGATCTCAAGGGCTTGTAGGGATGAAGGAGGTTACAGAGATAGGGAGGGCCGAGGCCATGGAGGGATTTGAAAACAAGGATGAGAATTTTAAAATTGAGGCGGTGTTGGACTGGGAGCCAATGTAGGTCGGCGAGCACAGGAGTAATGGGTGACAGGACTTGGTGCGAGTTAAGATACGGGCAGCAGTGCTTTGGATGAGCTCAAGTTTATGTAGGGTGGAAGATGGTTTAGGAAGGGAATAACAGCTTGCATTTGTATAGCAGAAAAAGGCTGCAGGAAAGTCTTCGATATGAACATACGAGATTGAGGGGAAAGAGAAGACCAGAAGGTCCATCAAGCCTGCCCCACCCAACATGATGGCCGGACCATCATGGCTAAACACTTCCTCTCACCCTCCCCCACCTCCCTGCAGCCAGTTAATCTCTGGGGAACGGCCGGAAAAAAAAGAGGGCCAATAAGGGAAAAGATACTCTGGAAAATTCCTTTCCCACCCCCTCAGGTGATCAAAACCAGTCCAGAAGATCAGAAGATAGTTTTTTTTGCAAAGATGGGAAAAAGACACAGGTAGAAGATAGGCCACTACTAAGACGCAGGTAAAGAAATAAGGCAACTTTCAAGCTCATTGATCTAAACAACAACCTAGCTTTAAGGAGATAACTGGCGCAGGCCCAAGCAGCAGATCAATCAGTCGTGGCTCAGTGGGCAGCACTCTTTCCTCTGAGTCAGAAGGTTGTAGGTTCAAGTCCCACTCCAGAGACTTGAGCACAGAAATCTAGGCTGACACTCCCAGTGCAGTGCTGAGGGAGTGCTGCACTGTCGGAGGTGCCATCTTTCAGATGAGACGTTAAACCGAGGCCCCGTCTGTTCTCTCAAGTGGACGTAAAAGATCCCGCGGCACTATTTTGAAGAAGAGCAGGGGAGTTCTCCCTCGTGTCCTGGCCAATATTTGTCCCTCAACCAACATCACTAAAACAGATTATCTGGTTGTTATCACATTGCTGTTTGTGGGAACTTGCTGTGTGCAAATTGGCTGCCGTGTTTCCTACATTACAACAGTGACTACACTTCAAAAGTGCTTAATTGGCTGTAAACATAGAAACATAGAAGATAGGAGCAGGAGTAGGCCATTCGACCCCTCGAGCCTGTTCTGCCATTTAATGAGATCATGGCTGATCATCCAAATTCAGTACCCTGTCCCTGCTTTCTCCCCATATCCCTTGATCCCTTTAGCCTTAAGAAATATATCTAACTCCTTCTTGAATATATTTAATGAATCGGCCTCAACTGCCTTCTTTGGTAGAGAATTCCACAGGTTCACCACTCTCTGGGTGAAGAAATTCCTCCTCATCTCAGTCCTAAATGGCTTACCCCTTATCCTTAGACTGTGACCCCTGGTTCTGGACTCCCCCGCCATCGGGAACATCCTTCCTGCCTCTAGTCTGTCTAGTCCTGTTAGAATTTTATAAGTTTCAATGAGATCCCCTCTCATTCTTCTAAACTCCAGCGAATATAAGCCCAATCGACCCAATCTCTCTTCATACGTCATTCTTGCCATCCCAGGTATCAGTCTGGTGAATCTTCGCTGCACTCCCTCCATGGCAAGAACATTCTTCCTCAGATAAGGCGACCAAAACTGCACACAATACTCAAGGTGTGGTCTCACCAAGGCCCTGTACAACTGTAAAGCACTTTGGGACGTCCTGAGGTTGTGAAAGGCGCTATAGAAATGCAAATCCTTCGTTTCTTTAACACTGGGGGTGCAGTTTGGGCAAACCTTGTAAATTTCGGCATGGGATCTAATTTGAATAATTATTCCAAAGAAAATGAAGCTTGCACTCGCCAGTAGTGTAGCTTTCTTTAGCTCACCAAAGGTGTCCGCAGAAAAATCTGGCTTGCTGCCAACTGAGTGTGCAAAGCGTCCCACTGCAAGGGTCTTGCCTGACAGCGAGCTCCACAACACAGAGCCCTAGATGCTCTGAGGGTAGTTTGTTAGTAGAGCGTACAAAGAATTAAATAGAATTTACAGCACAGAGCCAGGCCATTCAGCCCCACTGGTCCATGCCGGTGTTTATGCTCCACACGAGCCGCCCACATAAGAACATAAGAAATAGGAGCAGGAGTAGGCCAATCGGCCCCTCGAGCCTGCTCCGCCATTCAATAAGATCATGGCTGATCTGATCCTAACCTCAAATCTAAAGAACACAAGAAGTAGGAGCAGGACCCGGCCACTCAGCCCCTGGGCCCGCTCCGCCACCCACAGGGCCCTGACCGATCCGAACTCAGCCTCATGTCCAATTTCCTGCCCGCTCCCCGTAACCCCTAATTCCCTTTACTTCTAGGAAACTGTCTATTACTGTTTTAAATTTATTTAATGATGTAGCTTCCACAGCTTCCTGGGGCAGCAAATTCCACAGACCTACTACCCTCTGAGTGAAGAAGTTTCTCCTCATCTCAGTTTTGAAAGAGCAGCCCCTTATTCTAAGATTATGCCCCCGAGTTCTAGTTTCACCCATCCTTGGGAACATCCTTACCGCATCCACCCGATCAAGCCCCTTCACAATCTTATATGTTTCAATAAGATCGCCTCTCACTCTTCTGAACTCTCATCCTCCTTCATCTCACCCTATCAGTGCAACCTTTTAGTCCTTTCGCCTTCATGTACTTACCCAGCTTCCTCTTAAAGGCATCTACGCTATTCGCCTCAACCACTCCATGCGGTATCAAGTTCCACATTCTCACCACTCTCCGTGTAAAGAAGATTCTCTTCGTGACTATCTTATGTTTATGGCTGTAAAGAACTTTGGGACATCCTGAGGTTGTGAAAGGTGCTATATAAATGCATAGAATTTTACAGCACAGAAACAGGCCAGTTGGCCCAACAGGATTTATTAGTGTCTATCTTATATTTATGGCCCTTAGTTTGGACTCCCCCCAAGTGGAAACATCTTCTCTACATCTATCCTATCGAACCCCTTCATAAATTTAAAGACCTCTGTCAGGTCACCTCCCAGTCTTCTCCTTTCTAGGGAAAAGAGCCCCAGCCTGTTCAGTCTTTCCTGATAGTTCTGGTATCATCCTTGTAAATCTTTTTTACACTTTCTTCAGTGCTTCTCTATCATTTTTATAATACGGAGACCAGAACTGTGCACGGCACTCCATGTGTTATCTAACCAAGGTTCGATACAAGTTTAACAGAACCTCTCTGCTTTTGAATTCTATTCTCTAGGAATGAACCCCAGTGCTTCGTCTGCACTTTTTATGGCCTTGTTAAGTTGCGTCGCTACTTTTAATGATTTGTGAATGTGCAACCCCTAGATCTCTTTGCACCTCTACCCCATTTAGACTCTTACTTTCCAAGGAGTATGTGGCCTCCTTATTCCTCTTACCAAAATACACCAGCTCACGCTTATCTGTATTGAAATTCATTTGCCAACGTTTTTTTTTTGCAGAACACTGGCTTGGTTCAATTTTCTTCCGGGTCAAAAGCTGTGAGAACAGAGATGGCTGCAGCTAGATCTGAACGTATTAATGGATGATTGTGACTATGTCTGCAAATGCTCCGGTGGTGAGCCTGCATTCTATTTATCCCGATGCAGAGATGCCGGTGTTGGACTGGGGTGGACAAAAATGAGAAGTCGCACAACACCAGGTTATAGTCCAACAGATTTATTTAAAATTACAAGCTTTCGGAGCAACAGCTCCGAAAGCTTGTAATTTTAAATAAATCTGTTGGACTATAACCTGGTGTTGCGCGACTTCTCATTTCTATTTATCCCGTCATGGATACAATGTACAGCTAGCGACACAGATTCAAAGGGGCATACATTTGTATGTACGGGTGTATTCCTTTGTATTTTTACTTGAAGTATACTAGGAGTGAAAGTCAGGGTTATTATCACGAAATGAAAGTCGCCACTAAGTATTGCCCCAGATTTATGTTTCTCTGCTGAAACAATGGAACGAGAGACAACTAAGATAGGCAGGCTACTCTATTGCCTAGGGGGAAGTAAATCTTCTATCTTCACAAAGAACTTCTCTCTCTTTTCTTCAGCTTGGGTGCATGCCAATGTCAAGGAGATCCTTTGCCACTCCTCCCCCCCCCCCCCTAAAGAATACAGCAGACCACTGAAGTTGATAAAATACAACTGTTAGCGTTTCACAAAAAAAAAACCATTTCTGTCGTAGCGCTAGCTAAAAATAGACTATCTATATGTGCAATCATTTTTGTAACAAAATTAAAATAGATTTTCTATTAGGTTGTAGAGTTAACAGGGGCAAATTCAGAATTGAATCTGGCTGCTTCTAATTGAAGCTGTGTGTGCAACACACAAAAGCCCGTCTATCCCTCTTCGCAGTTACTTTCTGCATTCCGGAATTTAAAATTCTTAAATCACATTTAGATCAGGACAAAAAAACACATACCACAGTGAAAACTGAACACTTTGGAGTCATAACAAAGCTCTAAATTAAAAATAATAGGGCTAAAGGCATTAAAATCATAAATATTAAAATGAACGGGGAAGTTCATTTACTCCTAACTGCATATAACAAATGGCAGTATCCCCATTGGCTAAATCGTACATTCAGCATAAGGATTATTTTAAACTGCAGAAAAGTGAAAATTCTTCCTTTGCTCAAATCTGAATTTCCTGCAGTAAATCAGTAAATGTATTTTTACATTTTTTTCGCACAGCTAAATCACTCACAGCGGCAGATATACAATTCCAGAGGGAGCAATTTATCATAAAGTCCAATTTAGCCAAAGGTTTGGGACTACCAGTATCCTGAACTTAATATACAATAAGGGACACTTTTTCCAACTGTTTTAAGAATGTAAACAATTAAATTGCTATTATTGCAGTGCCTTCCATGCGCCTAGCTTCTGCATGTCTGCTCGGAATGGAAGTGTTAAATTGTTGTTGGAGTGGTGGTAGTTAAACAGAATAGCTGGCTGCAACTTGGACACATACTAGAAGCCTGTGTAAATGTCACGGCTAAAAGCAGTGAACTACAAATGCAGTAAAAGAAAATACGACTAGCATTTCTATAGCGCTTTTCATGACCTCAGGACATCCCAAAGCGCTTTACAGCCAATGAAGAAGTACTCTTGAAGTGTAGTCACTGTTGTAATGCAGGAAACGCGGCAGCCAATTTGTGCACAGCAAGATCCCACAAACAGCAATGTGACAACCAGATAATCTGTTTTAGAGATGTTGACTGAGGGATAAATATTGACCCAGGACACCGGGGAGAACTTCCCCTGCTCTCTTTGAAATAGCGCCATCGGATCTTTTACATCCAGCTGAGAGGGCAGACGGGACCTTGGTTTAACTAAGGATGTTCTTGCCATGGAAGGAGTTCAGCGAAGATTCACCAGGCTGATACCTGGGATGGCAGGAATGACGTATGAAGAGAGATTGGGTCGATTGGGCTTATACTCGCTGGAGTTTAGAAGAATGAGAGGAGATCTCATTGAAACTTATAAAATTCTGACAGGACAGGACAAACTAGATGCAGGAAGGATGTTCCCGATGGTCGGGGAGTCCAGAACCAGGGGTCACAGTCTAAGGATAAGGGGTAAGCCATTTAGGACAGAAATGGAGGAGGAATTTCTTCACCCAGAGAGTGGTGAACCTGTGGAATTCTCCGCCACAGAAGGCAGTAGAGGCCAATTCATTAAATAGATTCAAGAAGGAGTTGGATATATTTCTTAAGGCTAAAGGGATCAAGGGATATGGGGAGAAAGCAGGGAGAGGGTACTGAATTTGGATGATCAGCCATGATCGCATTGAATGGCGGAGCAGGCTAGAGGGGCCGAATGGCCTACTCCTGCTCCTATCTTCTATGATTCTATGATTTAACGTCTCATCCGAAAGACGACACCTCCGACAGTGCAGCACTCCCTCAGTACTGCGCCGGGAGTGTCGGCCTAGATTTTTGTGCTCAAGTCTCTGGAGTGGGACTTGACCCCACGACCTTCTGACTCAGAGGCAAGAGAGTGCAACCCACTGAGCCACGGCTGATGCAAGTGCATACATAGCAGCTGAACAATCGATGGAAGGTCACTAGTTCTGTGCACTTCACCAAACTCCAGGTTTTAAGTCTTGCGGTCTACTGCACTGAGGATAAATAATGCAATGATAAACCGACAACATCATCTATAGTGTAATGAGTTGAGCCGATTTGTCATCTGCCTATACCCGATTGATTAGAACTGACAGCACAGGACAGGTGAGTGATTATAAAAGTGTAAAATAAGAGAGCAATCCATAACTGATGAATGACCAGATCAATTCAAAAGGTCTACATCGATCAGGCAATTATGATGCAGGAATTCCCAGGAATCCACCCCCCCCCTCCCCCGTAGTTAGTTTTGTTGCTCATAGAATTTGGTAACGATTTTATGTAATCATTGGTGAAATATTTTTCACACGGAGAGATGGGTAGACAAATGGACCTTATTGCCTCTCAAGTGCCCTTTCTCATACTGCAGCGGCAAGGGAGAACATAAGAAACAGGAGCAGGAATAGGCCACTTGGCCCCTCGAGCCTGCTCCGCCATTCAATAAGATCATGGCTGATCTTGGGCTCAAAGCCACTTCCCTGCCTGCTCCCCATTACCCTTCACTTCCTTATCTTGCAAAAATCTGTCTATCTCCACCTTAAATGTATTTAATGACCCAACCTCCATGGCTCTCTGGGGCAGAGAATTCTACCGATTTACGACCCTCTGAGAGAAGAAATACCTCAGTTCTAAAAGGGCGACCCTTTATTCTGAGGAGGGATAATAAGTGGTGTAAAACCTAAGGAAATTCTATAGGCCACGAGTTAGTCAGCCAGAACGAGTTTTGCCCATAACCAGCTAGCATTCTGTGCGACCCATCATTTTACCAGAATCATAGAAATTTACGGCACAGAAGGAGGCCATTCTGCCCATCATGTCCGTGCCGGCCGAAAAACAGCTATCCAGCCTAATCCCACTTTCCAGCTCTTGGTCCGTAGCCTTGGCAGGTTACGGCACTTCAAGTGCATATCCAAGTACTTTTTAAATACGACGAGGGTTTCTGCCTCCACCACCCTTTCAGGCAGTGAGTTCCAGACCCTCCCCACCACCCTCTGGGTGAAAACATTTCTCCTCAACTCCCCTCTAATCCTTCTACCAATTACTTTAAATCTATGCCCCCTGGTTATTGACCTCTCTGCTAAGGGAAATAGGTCCTTCCTACTACCGATTCGAATCCGAACATGTTTTGGACGATGGTAGGTGGAAACTCGGTAACTTTTGCAGCTGTTTTCTCGCAGGCTGTGTGGGGAAAAAAATATATAAACAAAAGGTACGTGCGCTAATATTCATAGGATGTAACACTTGCCTGTAACCACTTGAGGACTGCAGAAGGATTTTTGCACTGAAACAGGAAATACAACAAGGGTTAAAATGCTGTTGTTTATTCGGAGAATGCTGCAAGTAAAGTTCTACGTTATACGGTATTGCACATCACTCGAATTCTGCTTTATAAATAGTCACTGCAGAAGATCATTTTCATAGATGTTCTGTAAGGCAGGGTTATTTTGCAAATTAACAGGTTTCATGGTAAAAGGGTGTACAGATTGTCATTTCAGGTAAAAAAAAATCCCAAACTTGGTACAATCCTTTGTTAAAACTATTGAAGATATATTTGAAATTATGTTATGGGATACTGTTCTATACATGCATCTAAAATTCTACGGTGGTGAAAATGGTAACCCATTTAACCCCTGCTAAAACACTAGAGAGGAATTTTAGTTGAAAATGCAAAGAGTTTGTCAGCTATTATCCGACAGCGTAAGTTCAAGGCCTTGTTTTTTTTCTAAAATTAATTAATTAATCTCTTACAAAGTTAATCTTCCTATCTTTTAGAGCCCATTGCTGCTTTTGCAAGCAGTCAGTGGTAAGTAAGTGAATAAACCTGGGGCAATCCGCTTTGTTTTGGTCTCTGTGTAAAATTCCGAGCCGCTTCATGGACGGTCACTGGAAGCTGGGGTGTCGGCAGAGGCCACCTCTGAGGATTGGGGTTCCCCTTGGAAACCCACTGGCCCACTTTACATGCATTTGTAAAGAACGGGTACACAATTCTGTAACACACAGCTCCCAGAGGGAATCTTCCCCCCCAAAATTAGCAGAGTCACGGCGGCAGGTCGTCATGGCGACAGGTCACCTCGGTGCTGGGGGTGGGGCACGGCATGGGGTGAAAAAAAATGGCATTGATCTGCAACGCGCTACAAAATATAGAGAGCTGCATTTTCTGCGGATGTTCCCCGACTTCTGGCCAAATGTTCCTTGGAAAGTAAGAGTCTAAATGGGGTAGAGGAGCAAAGGGATCGGGTGGGGGGGGGGGGGTAGGGGGGGTACAGATTCACAAATCAGTAAAATTAGCAACGTAAGTTAACAAGGCCATAAAGAATGTAAACAATGCAGTGGGGTTCATTTCTACAGGAATAGAATTGAAAAACAGAGTAGTTATGTTAAACTTGTATAAAACCTTGGTTGGGCCACACTTGGAGTATTGTGCACAGGTCTGGGGTTACTGATGAACTTACGCCAACGTTATAGCAAGAGATCGTCAGAACCCCAAGGAAATTCCAGGCATGCATACCCATGTAGGATTAATTCTGCTTTAAAGGATTAGTCAATTGTAAGACATGCTTCCAATTGATAAAAAAAAATATTTAATATTTTTATGCAGGTAGCAAAACTGTTGAAGGAACATTGGAAACCAATACAATAATCTTTGACAAAAGCAAAATACTGCGGATGCTGGAAATCTGATTCTCTCAAACAATGAAATCTGAATCAATAATTTTTGATGCGTTATCCACATCTTAATTTGATAGACCTTAGCTTGCTTTCCTCAAAACCTCAACCCTGCAAACTTAACTCGAAACCTTGCAACTGGACCTGAATCTAACTTTGATCCTTGGCATGCTGCTTATTAAATCAATGTGATCTGCCATTGACTAGAAGACCTTGGCTCAAATCCCAGTCTCGTTCGGCATTTACATAGTGGTTTCCCCCAATGGCATACTGCCCATTATAGAGCTGACTCACCAGGCACGGCAATGTCAGGACGTTAGATGCCTTGCCAGTGGGAGGGGTTGGAAAATCCTCAGGGGTCCCACCTCCAGTTGCCCATTAACAGAAGCTATCCACAGAGCAGCCCTGGTGCATGGCTTAGAGTCAGCAAGGTACAGTGAGAGGGGATCTCATTGAAACATATAAAATTCTGACAGGGCTAGACAGACTGGATGCAGGGAGGATGTTTCCCCTGGCTGGGGGGGGGTCTAGAACGAGGGGCCACAGTCTCAGGATACGGGGTAGGACATTTAGGACTGAGATGAGGAGAAATTTCTTCACTCAGAGGGTGGTGAACCTATGGAATTCTCTACCACAGAAGGCTGTGGAGGCCAAGTCACTGAATATATTTAACAAGGAGATAGATAGATTTTTAGACACAAAAGGCATCAAGGGGTATGGGGAGAGAGCGGGAATATGGTATTGAGATAGAGGATCAGCCATGATCATATTGAATGGCGGAGCAGGCTCGAAGGGCCGAATGGCCTACTCCTGCTCCTATTTTTCTATGTTTCTACAGGCACGATTGGCCTCTTTCTGTGCTGTATCATTAAGTAGCCTGCCTCTCTCATGCAGGAGTACAGAATCTGAGGCGCAGGGCAGTGCAAAGGGGATAAAACGAGGATAAAATATACTTTTTGCCATTTTTAGAGGTTTTGTTTTTTGGACTGTCAGTGTATAAAAGGTGCTCTCCTGCAGAAATGGCAACTCATTGCTTGTAAAATGCTGGTGGTCGGGAGACAAAGTGAATCAGATATGGAAACACTCACAACAACTCAATTTTACCATCACCTTGAGAAGTTCGAGAGAAAAGGAACAATTGAATGATCTGGTGCTGCTGGAGGGAAAAGCTTCTCTGAAGAAGGAAAAGGAAGGCAAGACTAATATAAAACACAGCAGGACTCACAAACCAAGTGCGCAAACCTTTATAAATCTGTCGACGACTAACTAATAAAGTAATAAGCAGATCATGTACTGAGAATTTTGTTTGTAATTTATATTGTGTGTCCTCTATGTCATTCTCCTCTCCAGCTTTGAAATGTGTTGTGAATGTCTCCAGCTTTTGATTAAATCAGCTGGGGGTACAGATCTTCATAATAACAGTGCATGACTGCATCAGGAATGCAGGAGAACAAAATAGCTTTAATCAATCATTAGCGATTCAGGATTTTTTTTTTCCTATTCTAAATGTTAGCTGGAGACATCAGTCTTATGCGATTGTATTTGCCTAACTGTGTGCAAAAAAATAAGAAAAACCCTTAGCAGTGGCTTCCCTACTTAATTCATTCTGATGTCATGGTGTGATTTTCTGATTGAAACCCATTTGACTTTTCTGATAAAATCGTACAGCACAGAAGGAGGCCATTCAGCCCATCGTGTCTGTGCCGGCTCTTTGAAAGAGCTCTCCAATTAGTCCCACTCCCCCCTGCTCTTTCCCCATAGCCCTGCAAATGTTCTTTCTTTATCAAATATTTATCCAATTCCCTTCTGCAAGTTACTATTGAATCTGCTTCCACCACCCTTTCAGGCAGTGCATTCCAGATCATTACAACTCTCCTGCCACTGGAAACAGTTTCTCCCTATCTACTCTATCGAAAACCCTTATAATTTTGAACACCTCTATTAAATCTCCCCTTTAACCTTCTCTGCTCTAAGGAGAATAACCCCAGCTTCTCTAGGCTCTCAACATAACTGGTACCATTCTGGTAAATCTCCTCTCCACCCTCTCCAAGGCCTGAACATCCTTCCTAAAGCGTGGTGCCCAGAATTGGACACTAATACCTTAGCTGAGGACTAACCAGTGATTTCTAAAGGTTTAGCATAACTTCCTTATCATCAATCACGACCCTGCCTTAGAAACAAGCTGGTTGCTGATAATTAGTAACTGAGGACAATGAATATAAGAGCAGGGAGGTTATGCTAGAACTGTATAAAACACTAGTTAGGCCACAGCTGGAGTACTGTGTACAGTTCTGGTCACCACATTACAGGAAAGATGTGATTGCACTAGAGAGAGTACAGAAAAGATTTACGAGGATGTTGCCAGTACTGGAAAATTTTAGCTATGAGGAAAGATTGGAGAGGCTGGGGTTGTTTTCTTTGGAACAGAGGAGGCGGAGGGGAGATTCAATTGAGGTGTATAAAATTATGAGGGGCCTAGATAGAGTGGATAGGAAGGACCTAGTTCCCTTAGCAGAGAGGTCAATAACCAGGGGGTACAGATTAAAGTAATTGGTAGAGGGATTAGAAGGGAGTTCAGGAGAAATGTTTTCACCCAGAGGGTGGTGGGGGTCTGGAACTCACTGCCTGAAAGGGTGGTAGAGGCAGAAACCCTTGTCACATTTAAAAAGTACTTGGATGTGCACTTAAAGTGCCGTAACCTACAAGGCTACAGCCCAAGAGCTGGAAAGTGGGAGTAGGCTGGATAGCTCTTTTTTGGCCGGCACGGACACGATGGGCCTGAATGGCCTCCCTCTGTGCCGTATACTTCTATGATTCTATTTCGCTTAAGTTTACCCAATAATACCAGCTGTTACCTCATATATTTTATCAACCTAAAGTGAGCACAGCAGAATAGAAGGTGACATGTCCTAAAACGTCACAGCTGTAGACACACTGATCATTCTTTGCACCACTGGGTGCAGTCTACCCAGATATGTCAGGTGATAATGTAATAATGTCTTCCCCCACCCCACACCACTCAGGCTTACTCATTTTACTTCACTTCTGTTAGGTTCACAACGGGAAATTGCTGTATCTCAGTGACTGCCATGAAAATGACAAAATAGCAAGGAATAAATACATTGAGCAAAAAGCATCAGTTCCACTGAGTTGATGCCTCGGTGAGGAAGATGGTATAAAAAAGGTCATTAATACTGGAGTCAATCTTTTCCAGCTCATTTTGAATGTATAAGTGAAGGAGTTAATATAAAGGTGTGATAGTGTATTTTGTTGCCATTTTCTCACAGTATATGACAAATAAGATCCCAGCAGATGAACGATAAACCACCTACCTTAGTTGTGGCTTCTGTATTCTTAAAATTAAATTTAGTCCGCTGCTGAAACCCTCATCCATGCCTTTGTTACCTCCAGACTCGACTATTCCAACGCTCTCCTGGCCGGCCTCCACCTTGCACCCTCCGTAAACTTGAGCTCATCCAAAACTCTGCTGTCCATATTCTAGCTCGCGCCAAGTCCCGTTCACCCATCGCCCCTGTGCTCGCTGACCTACATTGGCTCCCTGTCCGGTAACGCCTCGATTTCAAAATTCTCATGCTTGTTTTCAAATTCCGCCACGGCCTCACCCCTCCCTATCTCTGTAACCTCCTCCAGACCTATAACCCTCTGAGATCTCTGCGCTCCTCCAATTCTGGCTTCTCGCACACCACTGGCGGCCATGCTAAGATCCAGAATTCCCTCCCTAAACCTCTCCGCCTCTCTAACTCTCTCTCCTCCTTTAAGACGTTCCTTAAAACCTACCTCTTTGACCAAGCTTTTGGTCATTGGTTCTAATATCTCCCTATGTGGCTCGGTGTCAAATTTTGTCTGATAATGCTCCTTTGCGGCGCCGATGTCACTGTTATTTATGCGCAAATCGCACAGCAATTTCAGGCGAGGGGCAGATGCGCAGTTAGACAAGAAATACTGGACGTTGCTATCCGAGATGCGCTGCCCCTCCGTAAACTGCGCAAAAACGGCATCTCGCTGTCTGACTCATTTAACTGCATTGAGCGGTGGGAAGTTCCTGTACTGATGTCATAGATACGGACTAAACTCGCAACAAAAAGTTAGGGCTTGTCCATTTCGGTCTAAGCACCTTTTTAACGGCAGGGTAAGCCTTAATTACTGCCAAACAACCTCTCTGGCACTGAAGATGAACTTTTACTAGTGTGGAGTCTCATTCCTTCAGATTGTAATTGTTGTTGGAGTTTTTACTTTTTCTTCATAGAAACAACATAAAAAATAGGAGCAGGAGTAGGCCATTCGGCCCTTCGAGCCTGCTCCGCCATTCAATATGATCATGGCCGATCCTCTATCTCAATACCATCTCTCCCCATACCCCTTGATGCCGTTTGTGTCTAGAAATCTATCTATCTCCTTCTTAAATATATTCAGTGACTTTTCCTCCACAGCCTTCTGTGGTAGAGAATTCCACAGGTTCACCACCCTCTGAGTGAAGAAATTTCTGCTCATCTCAGTCCTAAATGTACTACCCCGTATCCTGAGACTGTGACCCCTCGTTCTAGATCCCCCAGCCAGGGGAAACATCCTCCCTGCATCCAGTCTGTCTAGCCCTGTCAGAATTTTGTATGTTTCAATGAGATCCCCTCTCATTCTTCTAAACTGTAGTGAATACAGGCCTAGTCGACCCAATCTCTCCTCATACGACAGTCCTGCCATCCCAGGAATCAGTCTGGTGAACCTTCGCTGCACTCCCTCTGGCAAGTATATCCTTTATTAGGTAAGGAGACCAAAACTGCACACAGTACTCCAGGTGTGGTCTCACCAAGGCCCTGTATAACTGTAGTATAACTGGAGCAAATCGATAGCTCCGAAAGCTTGTGATTTCAAATAAAACTGTTGGACTATAACCTGGTGTTGTGCGACCTCTCAATTTTAACTGTAGTAAGACATCCTTGCTCCTGTACTCAAATCCTCTTGCAATGAAGGCCAACATACCATTTGCCTTCCTAACTGCTTGCTGCACCTGCATGTTTAATTTCAGTGACTGATGTACAAGGACACCCAGGTCCCTTTGTACATCAACATTTCCCAATCTAAAAGAGACTGGGCATCTGGAACTTGTCTCTTTTATCTCTCTCTCTTATTCCCATCTTGCTTTCCGTCTCTTTATTTCGCTTTCTGTACATGATTTGGCATTTGTATTAAATATTCTCACTTACACTTCCTGGTTCAGACTCTGCGCTGCTCATTAGTCATTCTTCAATCTGATTGGGTAAGGACACACACAGTTGCTTGCCCTATTCACACAGGTTCCAGATGCCCTGTAGAGGGCGCCGCGCCGCTTCGATCTCCCACTTGCAGCAACTTGCCACGCGAAAGCTCGTAGCAATTTAACGGGCAAGAGCAAGTCTAACTAACGGTGGTTGCCATTCGTTTGCCAGTTACCTGGCCCGTTACTTAACTTCTCTTGTTACTAGGATGACCAGACACAGTGCAACTTAGTGATGTAGGAAGATGTTGACGTGCCACTCATAGAATCATACAGCACAAAAAGAGGCCATTCTGCCCATCGTGCTTCTTTGAAAGAGCTACCCAACTAGTCCCACTCCCCTGCTCTTTCCCCATAGCTCTGTAAATGATTCCTTTTCAAGTATTTATCCAATTCCTTTTGAAAGTTACTAATGAATCTGCTTCCAGCACCCTTTCAGGCAGTGCATTCCAGATCACAACAACTCGCTGCGTAAAAAACAATGGCCCAGAAATTCAACAACGCTAAAAACCGGCCGTGTCACCGCGGGCCGGTGTTAATGGCCACCGAAAATGGTTGTGCTGGCAGGACCGATAAATTGGCGCTTGGGACTAATTAACATTAGCCCAGCGCTAAATTCACAATGCAATGCCGTCCTGGTGGCGTTTACACCGGCAGGAGGCCCCAATGGAGTGAGGTCAAAATGTCATTGCAGCAGGAACAGCCTGCTCTGAAAGCGAGACTGTCATTTCAGAAATCAGTTCGGTCTCTTAAAGGGGAACTGCCTTCTGAAATTAAAAAAATAAAAATCATGTAAAAATAGGCAGTTTTTAGTCCTTACAGCTCAACTGCATTCTGAAAAAAAAATTAACATTAAAAAGAATTCCCAAATGGGAATCTTCAGCTCTTAAAGCTGAATTCCCTTCCAAACCTCAAAAAATGGGAAATGTGCTTCAGCACTAACACAATTGGCTCAGCAAGCCAGGGAAGGGGCACCCAGGGTCTCGCACGCAGCACTCCAGCTTTGTGCAGGGGGTCAACACTGCAAGAGAGGTCCTCGACCCACAGGGGCCAGGAGGCCTTCCAGAAAGAAGGATGTGAGACCACATCACCGAGGCTGTCACTGCCAGCAGTGTTACCCCCACCACCTGGCTCCAGTGCCCAAAAAAGCTTCATGGCCTCAGACCACTGGTCAAGGTCAGTGAATGCATCTTCAAAAGGCGTCTCCTACCAACTGCACCACTAGCCTTACATACCGCCCATTGCACGATTCCCGCTCCCCTCCATGTCACTCACCTAGCAACAATCTGTACCAATCACGAGGCACACCTCCCATGCCTAGCTTCACCTCACTCCCTTGGAGGAGACGGTGCTGGCCATTCTTGGCAGGGGCAGGGCTGAGCCCTTGGCCAACGGTGGGGCTGAACGGATACAAGATGTTGGTATCCTCATACTTTATCCTCCTTCTCGCATGCACCTCTTGCTTTCCCGCCCTCCCCTCACCACAACTGCACCCTTGTGCCTTCCTCATTTCACACACCCAAGAAATGCAGCCTGCCCACCCAGTGGTTGAAGAAGAAGAAGAAGCAGAAAAAAATCCATCACTTGATTTGACACTCTCAGCCACCAGCTCCTCAAGGTCGACCAGCAAGACCATTTGCAGTGTCCCCCACTTAAAGTCAGCAGCCTTCCACCAGCCATGCTGCAGCCACTGGGGTAGCACTGCGTGACATCAGTAGGATAGGCAAAGGCACACATAAGACAGTCACTAAGGGAATGCATAAAGGTGATGAGTTGATTTCTTGTTGTCATATTGGATGAATAGATGTATAAAGTTGGATTGGAAAGTTTGCTTTGTGGTGGCTTTTATTTTAGCATTGTGGCCAAGAGGACACTGTGATGGTTAGTAACAGATTGGGGTTGTGGTCACTGGTACCGCAGGCAGATGATTCCATCTCGGATATACCAGCCAGAAAGGGGCTGTCTGGGTTGCATCCTTCCTTCTGCTTCCACCTCTTCCGTGTCTTCCTCTTCTGTGTCTTCCTCTTCTGCGTCTTCCTCTTCTGCGTCTTCCTCTTCCCTCTGCGAGCGGATGCTGTAAATGTGAAATAAAAGCATAAAATGCTGGAAATACTCAGCAGGCCAGGCAGCATCTCGACCTGAGACGTGAACTCTGTTTCTCTCTCCATGGATGCTGCCTGACCTGCTGAGTATTTTCAGCATTTTCTGTCTTCTCAGAGGCCTTCCTTTACTACCCGAGGCCTTGCAAGCGTCCAGTAGCACTCCGTGCACACTTTAAAAACTTTTAGCATGTATTGCACCAAGCCACTACATCAATAAAATAAAAAATAAAAAATCCAGTTCAAAATGCAAACTTACCTGAAAGATGTGTGTGTCTCTTTAGGAAGTGCTGACAGCGTCTCTGTCAATCTGCTGAACGCTCGCTTTTCAGAGCGAGATTAGGACCCAGCGCTGAACTCAGCGCTAAGGTTGAAGTTCACGGCCGTGGCGTCAAGTCGGCGTTGCACGTCACGCTCTCTTCATTTACATCTCCAGGCCTAAGGTTCTCACCAAAATGGCGGCTGGCGAGTCCCGTGCCAGAGAATGGCGCTAGAGTGGCGGCTGCCATTTTTCGCCAGGATTGCGGTGCAAACGAGTGGCGATAAGTAGCCCAATTTTGAGGCCAATTTCTCCTCATCTCCCCCTCCGGTTCTTTTGCCAACTGCCTTAAATCTGTGTCCTCTGGTTACCGAGCCGCCTGCCAGTGGAAACAGCTTTTTCCATACTTACTCTACCGAAACCCTTGTGCTGTCTTTTATCAAATACGCTTGTGTGTGGAGAGGTAACTGCATCAATGGACTTCAGTGATATTTTTTGTAACGCTATCACTGCAGAGACACAGCGGAAAGCTCCCACATGCACTGTAACCATTAGAAACTTGCCCAGCTTATAGACATGACTCCAGAGAGTGAAGGGTACAAAACTATTACTTTGTAAAAAAAAAGAAGAGCGGACAGAAAGTTCCTGAGTTACGACAAATGAACGCCCAGTCCACTAAGGGCAATCTAATCTTTCCTTTCAACTCATTTGAAATTTAAATATTTGGGGATTTGCCAAAGACGCATTTTCGAACCTAACATCGGAACTTCCTGACAAAGGGGTTTGCAAACAGGAAATACTTGACAACTTTTATGACTGATCTGATATTTAGACAGCGACACGCCTGTCACGACCGTGAGGGATGGCTTTATATCCGTTGTAAATTTGAACAATTGACATCTGCTGGGATCGAAAATAGTGCGTCGTGGGATTTCAGAGATAGTTTATGAGTCCGCTTTCTGAAAGTTAGCAAGTTAAATCAAATGCTCAGTCGAAGAAAATAACCCCATCCAGTTCAAAAACCAGAAGAAGACACGTTTCAAAAAAAATTGTTGCCATAATAAACCCCCAGTGAATTGCAGGTCTGTAATCCAATCAAAATGTTCAGAGCACATCATAGACTGCAACAAAAGCAAAATACTGCAGATGCTGGAAATCTGAAATAAAATACACTTGACATATATATATATATATATCAAATATTGGTGCATCATTCATTTAACTAATAGTGTACTAACATCATTAGCAGAGCTCCAACATTGTGATGTGAAACTGGTCGCACAAATGTTGATATCGTCGAGTAAATTTCAGCAACAGAAACATTCTTACATTTAAAGACTGTGTGATTCATGAATCCTAAAGCACGGGAAAATAAATGTAACCCTCATTATGCAACTATTTACATTGCATACACACAGTTCAATAGTCCAACGAGATTTACGAGGTATTTACAAACTGAAGAACAAGTTTTGTTCACTAAAAGCACTTGCACATTTTTTCAGTAGCAAGACATTCATGTTACTTGAACTGGATTGCTTTCGGAAGTGAATATATTTATTTTAGTTTTTCCCATGAGTTGCCACAAGGTGAGCGTTGCACGTAAAGAATACATGCAACGTTATAAGGTCGCAGCAACAATAGAGCTGGGATCGCCACATGAGCACAATGGGCCAGAATGTTCTGTTAAAATAACAGTGAGGCTCCATGCTTGCTTCTCATGAGTGTAGGGAGCGCTATGAATGAAAAAGGCAGCGAATGAGGAGAGCAGCAGCTCTTAAAGGGCTGCTGATCCATGTAACTGTGGGTGTCATTATGGCTTTGTGGACCAGGTAGGAATGGGAAAGTGGGCAGAACTGGCTCTCTTCAATGGCAAAATGTTGTCCGTCGCGCATGAAACGCTACAGCAGGAGGATGGTAGCCATACTTAAGCCATAGATGAACCCTCCTGTGTGAGTTAATGCGCAATGGGAAATGGGGGAGGAAATGGATAGAGTAAATGTTGTCTTCTATCTTCATAGATTGTGGGAGCATACGAGGAAGAAAGTCTCAGGTTTGAGGAAAAGTGCAAAGGTAAGGTTGTCCACAATTTGACCACTCAAATTAAATCTACGCCTATAGTATGCATGGCACAAGCTCTGTGTCCCGAACATAAGAAATAGTAGCAGGAGTAGGCCATTCGGCCCTTCGAGCCTGCTCCGCCATTCAATATGATCATGGCTGATCTTCTACATCATCTCCACCTTCCCGCACGATCCCCATATCCCTTGAGTCCCTTAGAGTCCAAAAATCTTTCGAACTTGGTCTTGAATATACTCAACGACTGAGCATCCACAGCTTTCTGGGGTAGAGAATTCCAAAGATTCACAAACCTTTCAGTGAAGAAATTTCTCCTCATCTCAGTCCTAAATGGCCAACCCCTTATTCTGAGAATGTGACCCCTTAGTTCTAGATTCCCCAGCCAGGGAAAACATCCTCCCAGCCCCTTAAGAATTTTATACGTTTCAATGAGATCACCTCTCATTCTTCTAAACTCTAAGGAATATAGGCCTAGTCTACTCAATCTATCATGGTGTAGCATTAGTAATGGAGCATGGGACACACTGGCATAACTCTCTCATCTTGACACCAAACCTCCTCCGTCCACAATGCTTCAGCTTGAACTTCGTGGATGACGTGACAAATGCTTGTAATGTGTCACATAATTGTTGCATGTTGTGCCATCAAATCAAAATGCCATCCAATACTACCAGCATTTTTAACATCTGCACTAGGAGAACAGTGTACTGCTGTTCACTTAATGATAGCTTTAGGATTGACTGCATCCCCTAACTGGCAACAGCATTGAAAGAGGTGACGATTCCCATTTTTAGTACTGTGAAGGTATTTCCCTATCTATAGTGATGCTTTCCTATAACGTAATAGTGGCCAATTTCTTGGCCTATTTAGTGGTCATAGTTCTTCAAGAAAAACAATGCCATGTAACATAGGACCACAATAAATATGAGTGCTGTGATGTCGGAGTTCAACAAATGCACATTTTGGATCGTGAGTTGCAGAGATTGGGGGGAAAAATTGGTGTACGCCAAGAGAATTGCCGGTGTCACTGGCAACTCAAGTTAAATGCTGCTGAAAATGGCCCCAACGCTACCGGCCAAAAATTCGCTCTGGGGGTGGCGATGTGGAGCGCAGCGCTAGCTTACTGTGCAACGCCCCCCTGGTGGTGTTAATGGAATCCTCCGACCCAAAGTTCCCATTCACAGTCAGAGTTACATCTTCTTACAGCCTCTGGGAGCGAGGCTGTGGAGTTCACAAGGCATTGTGGGTAATTAAAGGGGCTATGAATTAAAGGGGCAATGCACTCAGAACTAATAAAGGGCCGGATATTCCGATCCCTACGGGTGTCTACGCGCTGTGTACCCACCCGTAGGGACATTGGAAATGCCGGTTTCAGGCATGCACTGCGCATGTGCTGGAAACCGGCATTTCCGATCTGTCAAGAAAGCTCTTGACAGATCCTCCGGCTGCCCGGGAGAAGGGCCTCTGCGAGGGGAGAGTTCCGCTTTTTGGAGACCCTCCGCCCGCAGAAAACCCTTACAATTCTTGCGCCTGGTAAAAGCAGACGTAAGGATAAGAGTTGAAAAAAGTAAAAAAAAAAATGTTTCCACTGATTTATCATTTAAAAATACTTTAAAGAAAGGTAAGTTTATTTTTAGCCCCGTTAAAAACTTTCAAAATAGTTAATTTATGTAATTTCAAGTCATTTTAAAGTTTTACTATGTTTTGGGGGTGATCTCCATTCATATAATTGACAGGTCTTCCTGTCAATTGTATGAAGGGAGATTCCCTTCTCTGATTGGCTCCCATGGCCCACGTGATCCCAGGGACGCTGCGAACTACCTGCGCCTCTGGGATACGTGGGCCCTGGTGACAGTGCCTCTGTCAGTCTGTTTGCACGCTGGGTTTCCCTGGTGTGGTTATGACCCAGCGGGTTGAAGTTGACTGTGGTGACGTTAAGTCGGTGTTGCACGCCGACTGACGTTACCACGCCGCCATTTTTTTTTGTAGGGCGCTACTACTTACTGGCAGCACTACCGGGACATCGAAAATGGAGGACGCTGCAGGACCCGCCACCATCTGGCGAAAGAGCGGCAGCTGACGCTCTTCTGCCATTTCTTGCCGGTAACGGGTGGCGTTAAGCCCCCGAATTTTTAGCCGATACACTATTGTAGATATTTAAAACCACACACCTTTTAGATTTAGAATCTCTTCTGTTCTCTGACTGGCCTCCAATCTTCCAGCCTGCATGAACTTCAACTCATCCAGAACTCTGCTGCCTGTATGCTAACTCGCACAAAATCCAGCTCACCCCAGTGCTCGCTGACTTATGACTCCAGTTCCTCCAACGCCTCGATTTTAAGATTCTCATTTTCGACGTCCCGGTAGTGCTGCCAGTAAGTCATTGTCTTCAAATCCCTCATGGCCTCACCCCTCCCTAACTCTGTAACCTCCTCCAACCCTCCAAGAACTCTGCCCTCCTCCAACTCTGGCTTCTTGCGCACCCCCACTCGCCAGGGGGTGGGGGGGGGAGGATTCTAATCATGGGGAGGGTGGTTCCGATGGCGGGGGTGTGTTCCAATTGTGAGTGGGGGGGGGGGTCGGGGTCCCGATGGTTGTCTGTGGGGGGTAAGCAGATGGTAGTCGGGGGGAGCGCGGGCAGGGGTGTTTACTGAATAGCTTGTTGGGCCGCGCAGTGCGGTCAAGGCACTTGCTTATTGGATTCAGCCCTTCTTGCCTTCTTTCAACTGCCGGGTTTCCCAAGGCCTGCCCCTCGTCCCACCTCCATTAATACGGGAAGTGAGCGGGTTCGAGGCGGGTTGGGTTCCTGTTTCAGATATTTTAATTTTAACCTCTGACCCGACCCCAACCCACCTGTTTTTGGGAGTTAAGATTCAGCCCATCATTTCTCATCTCTACCTCAGGCTAGGCAAGGGTGAATGGGAGTACTGAGGTATCATTATCTCAATACTTTTAGCATTACCTGCTGCTCACTATATACTCAGATGTGAACAGTTTGCTTTACATACTTTCCATCCATAAAATATTCATGTTCAGAACAGTTATTTCCACATTCTGACCACAGAAAATTACTATAGGATCTGGATGAATGACATGAATGGAGATCTTGTGAAACTACCATGGGTTTTATGGCTCAAAGCAGTACTCCATCACAGTATAAAGGACAACTGGAGCAGCTACGTACCTGTTCCTTTAAGAATTTTGTGGAAACATTTTTCAAAGGTACAAGCAAATGACCCTTGACCCGTTTCAGGTGTTGGTTTTGAGCTAAATCTACAAGGCATTGGAGCAAATATAAAAACAGGGAAGTAAGAAATATTTGTAGCATTTGAAAAAAAAACCCTATAAAAACCTTTTCACAAGGTAGGTATGATCGAGGAAAGCCATTCAGCTCATCTTTCCAGAAAGAATCTACAGCCCCACTGCAATATACTGTATCGGTGTCAGCCATGGCTCAGTGGGTAGCTCGCTTGCCTCTGAGTCCGAAGGTTTGTGGGTTCAATTCCCACTCCAGAGACTTGAGCACAAAAATCTAGGCTGACACTCCAGTGCAGTGCTGAGGGAGCAGGGTGCTGTCTTTCGGATGAGACATTGAACCGTGGCTGTCTCCTCTCGCGGATGGACATTAAAAGATCCCACGGCACTATTTCGAAGAAGAGCAGGGGAGTTTATTCCCCAGTGTCCTGGTCAATAATTGTCCCTCAATCAACATCACACAAAAACAGATTATCTGGCCATTATCATGTTACTGTTTGTGGGAGCTTGCTGTGCACAAATTGGCTGCCACATTACAACAGTGACTACACTTCAAAAAGTTCAATTCAAGGTTGTGAAAGGTGCGATATAAATGCAAGTCTTTCTTTCTTTCAATAGATTCCAGGGTGTTTTACCTCCACTCTTTTAACTGGGTGTCTGTTCTATCATTCACTGTGCAGAGAGAACTTCCTGACATCAGGAATTTATGTTTCACTAAATTTGCCATTTGCTACTTTGAGCCTCTTTGTCTTAAGTGTCCCAGTCTAGCTTGACGGCAGTATGTTGGCTTTTTTCCTTCTCCATCCCGTTTACCAGGTTAAATGTTTTTATTTTATGAGGTTCCCTTTTATTTACAGTACCTCCTTTAAAAGGCTAAATTAACCCAAGTTTCTCCAATGTTTCCTAACAGCCAGTCCTCTGGTGTCAGCAGTTAGCTCCATGGTTCTTCTCTTACGGTACCTCCAGAGTCTCAATGCTCCCATTGTGTCTCCGTGAACAAATTGGGCGCACTCTTGTTAATCTGCTAACCTTGAGATGTATAATCACTTGTCAGAGAGCTAGCTCCTGCCGTTTGTGCAGGGACGTGCCTCTTCACAATGTAGCTCACGTCACTCATAAACATGCTCCTCTTAGGGCAATACTCTCGCCGCCGTTCCCATGCAGAAAGCCCTTATTAATGATCCATGCTGAAGCAGTTGCACCTCTCGGGAAACACTGTAACGGATTATTGTACTGTGCTTTGGGTCCCGGGCAGATGGAGTATGATATTTTTATTGGCCCCAGCCCCAAGTATTTGTGCCCTAGTTTTGTTAAATACTGTAGTTGTTTTTAGTCAGAGAACTTTGTTAACTGGCCTTATGGGATGTCTGCATAGGTAATTTTCCTTCCCAATGAAAACACATGTGAAAGAGATGTTGACCAGGGACTATATTAATAGATTATTTCAATATACAGTGTTTAAGGACACACAGTACTTGCGGTTTCGTTGCATGACCTGCTTGAGGTCCCAAGACCTCAACTGTCGTAACTTTGTTTCAAGCACGCTCTGTTTTTATTTTTAAACGTGCACAGAGTAAGATTGTTTGTTTGCACAAAACAATACATACCCGTGTAAAAATAGTGAGAACTATTTGTTGTTCAGGAGTAGCAGGGGGGAAAGCAAGAGGTATTTTGATCACAATTAGGACCCAACTTTTCCCCTCCTCGTGGTCCAGGCACAGATGAGCAAGCCCGATCGGCACATACCACAGAAAGGCTGCCGAGAAGCTGTAAACCTCAACTTGGTGGAATGATGTCTAAAAACAGAGTTGATGGCTGTCTTCCACCCTCCACATTATAAATTTCCTCCACATGTCTGTCACTAAAGACATCGAGTTTTATATCGAGCTCGCTCCTTATTTAAATGAAAATATTTTTTTTTCCAGAAAGGAATCCCTGCCAGGCAGGAGCTCATTCTTGCTGGTTCATTTTTAGAAAGTTATTTTTACTTAAGTCAAGCAAAACAACCCACTGATGTGGGGAAGCACAGTGTGTTTGTTTTTTTAATTATTAACTGAAGGCAGGTTGCCCTGATTGAATTCAATGAGTCCAATCATAACTGTTGCTCTCTCTGCGAAATAAACAAGCTTGTGTTGAGACTCGCTCAATTCAGTTGCTTGACTTAAACAAAATCATTTCTAACTACTCTCCTGCTTCCTAAGTTTCTGTGTCTGGGGGTGGAAGCCTGCCCCAGCAGCTTTCTATTTAAAAGCCTGACTGTCAGTGTGTGTTGTTTTTGTCCCTATTTTTATCTCTGAATCAGACTGTTTGCAATCTTGGCATCCTACTCGTCCCGGAGACAAGCTTCCAACCCATTATCCTCTCCATCACAAAGACCGCCTACTTCCACCTGCGTAACATCGCCCGCCTCAGCCCATCTGCTGCTGAAATCCTCATCCACCCCCTGAATCCTGTGCTCCTCCGACTCTGGCCTCTTGTGCATTCCCCCCCCCCCCACCCCTCCATTTGCCACACCATTGCCGGCCGTGCCTTCAGCCACCTAGGCGCCACATTCTGGAATTCCCCCCTTAAACCCCTCTGCCTCTCCACTTCCCTCTCTTCCTTTAAGACCCTCCTTAAACTCCATCTCTTGGTCGTCCCTCTTGATAGCTCCTTCTTTGACACCTCTGAGTCAGGAGGTTGTGGATTCACGTCCCACTCCAGAGACTTGAGCGCAAAATCCAGGCTGACACTTCAGTGCAGTACTGAGGGAGTGCTGCACTGTCTGAGGTGCCGTCTTTCGGAGGAGACGTTAAACCGAGGTCCTGTCTGCCCTATCAGGTGAACGTAAAAGATCCCATGGCATTATTTCGAAGAAGAACAGGGGAGTTCTCCCTGGCGTTCTAGCCAATATTTATCCCTCAACCAACATCACTAAAAACAGATTAACTGTTCATTATCACATTGCTGTTTTTGAGGCCTTTCTGTGTGCAAATTGGCCTCTACATATCCCTCATTACAACAGTGACTACACTTCAAAAGTACTCCATTGGCTGTAAAGCGCTTTGAGACGTCCTAAGGTCGTGAAAGGCGCGATATAAATGCAATTCTTTCTTTCTTTTCTTTGGCTGAATGAATATTTTGTTGATTATGACTCTCGGAAGTGCCTTGGGTCACCTTTTTATGTTAAGACTCCACACTCCCTGACCTGTGCCATGAGTCTCTAGTACGGCACCTTACTGAAGGCCTTCTGAAAGTCCATGTACACCACATCCACTGCATTGCCCTTGTCTAACTCTTTGTGTTATTTATTCGAAGAATTCTATGTAATTCTATGTTGTGTGACTGGCTTGGCATTACAATGTGCACTCAATGTGCGTCCACCTCTCTGCCACAGGTAAAATGGCAGCTCTGATCAGAGGCTAGGCTACACATAATGGAATGTTACTTAATCATTTTTTCCAAGTATAACCCGGAGAAGTAATGAAATAATTTTAGAAAAAGGGATTACAATTTTAAGATGTGAACTCTGAGACAAGACCTCTGCAGAACCCTGCGGTTAGAAAGTGGAACTCGCTACCACATGGAGTGGTTGAGGCGAATTGTATAGATGCCTTTAAGGGGAAGCTGGGTAAGTACATGAGGGAGAAAGGAATAGAGGATAGGATGAGATGAAGGAAATAGAGTGGGAAGAAGCTCGTGTGGATCATAAACACTGGCATAGGCTGATTGGGCCAAATGGCCAGTTTCTGTGCTGTAAATGCAATGTAATAATATCGTGGAATGCTCCTTTAGAACACACCTAATGCAGCAATAAGCAGGTTATGTTACCAACTGAGAATAAAAGTCTCATTTTTTAAGCTATTATGGCAATTTAACAGTACAATCACTAAAGATACCAGCTACTAAGACAGTTAGCTTGTGGCCAGAAAATAGCAATTTAATACAACACTTAGAGTAGGAGAGTGTGCTAATAGCTGCCTGGAGCCACTGCCCTTTTTAATTTGAACATTTATGCTGAAGAAAGCAATCACTGACAACATTAATTATAAACATTTGAGTAAGAGTGCACACTGCTTGCATTACTTACCATTTGGCCTCTGTCACTTTACATCACTCTGGCTTACCCATGCATCATTCACACTTATAATGATGCACTTACTTATCTGACTGTCTTATATCATATACGGATGTCTTCTTCACAAGCTAAATCCACTGCAGGCTTAACTAGCCGACTTGATTCTTAATGACTGTCTATAACTAAGGACTGCATTTGCTGAATTTTAAAATACCCAAAGCATAAATAGCTAATGCTAAAGCATCCCGATATAGTCTTACTTTTTGACTACAGTAATACATATACTGTGCAGTCGTACCCAGTTTACAATGATTATCAGGGTGGGAGGGGAACTATCTTTGCATAGGAACAGGAGGAGGCCATTCAGCCCCTCGAGTCTATTCCGCCATTCAATTAGATCATGGCTGATCTGTATCTTAACTCCATCTACCTGCCTTGGTTCCATAACCCTTAATACCCTTGCCTAACAAAAATCTAAAATCTATCAATCTCAGTTTTGAAATTTTCAACTGACCGCCCCCCCCCACCCCCGCAACAGCTTTCTGGGAGAAGAGAGTTCCAGATTTCCACTACCCTTTGTGTGAAGAAGTGCTTCCCGACATCACCCCTGAACGGCCTGGCTCTAATTTGAAGGCTGTGCCCCCTTGTTCTGGATTCCCCCACCAGAGGAAATAGTTTCTCTCTCTCTACAGAGGGATCTGGGGGTACAGATACACTGATCACTAAAAGTAGCGATGCAGGTTAATAAGGCCATAACTTGGAGTACTGTGCACAGTTCTGGTCTCCATATTATAAAAAGGATATAGAGGCACTGGAGAAGGTGCAAAAAAGATTTACTAGAATGATACCAGAACTAAGATGTTATACCTATCAGGAAGATTGAACAGGCTGGGGCTCTTTTCTCTAGAAAAGAGAAGACTGAGGGGTGACCTGATAGAAGTCTTCAAGATTATGAAAGGGTTCGATAGGGTAGACGTAGAGAAGATGTTTCCACTTATGGACGAGGCCAGACCTAGGGGCCATAAATATAAAATCGTCACTAATAAATCCAATAAAGAATTCAGGAAAAACTTCTTTACCCAGAGAGTGGTTAGAATGTGGAACTTGCTACCACAAGGAGTAGTTGAGGCGAAATAGCATAAATGCATTTATGGGGAAGCTAGATAAACACATGAGGGAGAAAGGAATAGACGGATACGCTGATAGAGTGAGATGAAGTAGGGTGGGAGGAGGCTCGTGTGGAGCATAAACACCAGCACAGACCAGTTGGGCCGACTGGCCTATTTCTGTGCTGTAAATACTTTGTAATACTTGTAATAAACTATCAATTCCTTTAATCATCTTAAACACCTCAATTAGATCACCCCTTAACCTTCTAAACTCAAGGGAATACAAGCCTAGTTTATGCAACCTGTCCTCATTGTTTTACCATTTTAGCTTCGGCATCATTCGGGTGAATCTGCGGTGCATCCCCTCCTGGTGGACTGTAAATTAAGCTGGCCTCTCAGGTCGGGTTCAAGTTTGAATTAGTCATTTTAAATGACGCTCGCTTTTAAGATTACCTATCTATAGTGATTACCGAACATCAATTTCAAAATTAGACAATTGAGACTTAAGGGGACTTAAGAAATTACCCTAATCCATGCCTTTGTTACCTCTAGACTTGACTATTCCAACGCTCTCCTGGCCGGCCTCCCATCTTCCACCCTCCATTAACTTCAGCTCATCCAAAACTCTGCAGCTCATATTCCTAACTCGTACCAAGTCCCGTTCACCCATCACCCTCTGTGCTCGCTGACCTACATTGGCTCCCGGTCCAGCAATGCCTCGATTTAAAATTCTCATCCTTGTTTTCAAATCGCTCCAGGGCCTCGCTCCTCCCTATCTCTGTAACCTCCCCCAGCCTTACAACCTTCCGAGATCTCCGTGCTCCTCCAATTCTGGCCTCTTGCCTCAGAGATCGATAGATTTTTGAATATTAAGGGATATGGGGATAGTGCAGGAAAGTGGAGTTGAGGTAGAAGATCAGCCATGACCTTACTGAATGGCGGAGCAGTCTCGAAGGGCTAAATGGCCTACTCCTGCTCCTATTTCTTATGTTCTTATATTCTTGCACATCCCTGATTTTAATTGCTCCACCACTGGCGGCTGTGCCTTCTTCTTCTGTGGCTCGGTCTCAAATTTTGTTTGATAATCGTTCCTGTGAAGCACCTTGGGACGTTTTACTACTTTAAAGGTGCTATATAAATGCAAGTTGTTGTTGTTGTAGTTGAATTGAGCCCCAACAACGGATATTATAGACATGTTTCACAGTTACTCAGTTAATCACTAGAAACAAATGGCCTCTCTAGACAGGTGGCTTTTTAAGACAGATATTTTCATAAACTGAGGATCAGCAACCTTAAAGCCTTTTAAGCGATTAAGTATAAAGCAATGGAAATTTTAATTTGTAGAAGTCCTTATTTAGTTTTGATATTTTGGAGACAGTTTTCCCATCGTTCAAAATTTCTGTTTTATTATTTCACTGATAAACATGCTATTTTTCTCGTTCCTAAGACGCATAAAATGAAGTGATAAACCACAGGCAGAGGTTTTAAAAAGAGGAAGGCAAGTCTAGAGGAAGAACACTCTCTAACTGGAAAATAATAGATTTATTTAAAATTTATATAGCGCCTTTCACGACCTCAGAACGTCCCGAAACGCTTTACAGCCAATGAAGTACTTTCTGAAGTGTGGTCACTGTTGTAATGTGGGAAACGCGGCAGCCAATTTGCGCACAGCAAGCTCCCATAAACAGCAATGTGATAATGACCAGATAATCTGTTTTTAGTACAATAGCAAAATACTGCGGATGCTGGAAAACTGAAATAACAACAGAAAGCGCTGGAAAAGCTCAGCAGGCCAGGCAACATCCGTGGAGAGAGAAACAGAGTTAACGTTTCAAGGTCGAAGATCCTTCGTCAGAACTGGGAAAAAAGCTTTTTTCTCAGTTCTGACGAAGGGTCTTCGACCTGAAACGTTAACTCTGTTTCTCTCTCCACGGATGTTGCCTGGCCTGCTGAGTTTTTCCAGCGCTTTCTGTTGTTAATCTGTTTTTAGTGATGTGGGCCGAGGGATAAATATTGGCCAGGACACCTTGGAGGAACTCCGCTGCTCTTCTTCAAAATAGTGGCCATGGGATCTTTTACGTCCACCTGAGAGGGCAGACGGGGCCTCGGTTTAACGTCTCATCCAAAAGACGGCATCTCCAACAGTGCGGCACTCCCTCAGTACTGCACTGGGAGCATCAGCCTAGATTTTGGGCTCAAGTATCTGGAGTGGGACTTGAACATACAACCTTCTCTTACATGACCTTTATTTAAGTAGAGGTCAATTTGCTGGCCAACACAGACTCGCCATTTTGGATCTCATCCCCTCCACCGTCACCCCAGTGACATCAGTGATGGGGAAAGGCTGCCTTGAGTCCTAGAGTAGCTCCATTTGTTTTAATGGGGCCTGTAATTCAGACCAGGACCAGGAGACTAATCTGGAGTTCCCCGGTCCCAGAAGAACACATTGCCTGCTGGGCACTGCTACATACAGAACGGAAAGTAATTCTCCTCATTTTCCTTCCCCTTTAACTAACCGGTTACCCATCTTCAGCCAAACTGCCTTTAGCACAGGCTCAAGCAGCAACGGCAGCACAAGATATGGCTCCAAAATAAGCAAACTGGTGGGCAATGACCCACAAATCTCTCCTATTGTTATTTTGTTGACATTCCAAATAGCACAGGCACAATTTTTTTTTTTTTACAAAAACAATAAGCAGGATGTTACCAGGGTTGAGGGACTTGAGTTATGAGGAGAGGCTGGAAAAGTTAGGACTGTTCTCATTGGAACAGGGAAGGTTAAGAGGTGACCTAATGGAGGTTTTCAAGATGATGAGGGGTTTTGATAGAGTAGAGAGAGAAAAACTATTCCCTCTGGCGAGTGGGTCAATAACCAGAGGTCACAGATTTCAAATCATTGGCAAAAGATCTAGAGGGGAGATGAGGAGAATTTCTTTCACTCAGAGCGTTGTGGGGATCTGGAACGCTCGACCTGAAAAGGTGGTGGAAGCTGATTCCATCGATAATTTTAAAAGGGAGTTGGACGGGTTCTGGAGGATGAGGAGCTCTCAGGGTTACGGACAAAAAGCGGGGGATGTGGGACTGAGCACGACTGCTCTTTCAAAGAGCCAGCACAGGCACGACAGGCCGAATGGCCTCCTTCTGTGCTGAAATTTCTGTAATTCAAAAATTAAAGTTAATTCTCTAAGGAGCTTGTCCGCATAGCGTGATAAAAAAAATTCTGCAGAGTCAGTCTTGAGTTTTTGACATGGAGAGGGAAGGCTGATGAGGAAAGACAGAGAGCACAGAAAAGATCACCATGATTTTCAGAAGGGGGCAGAAATAAAAACAAAATTAAAAATAATAATAATTATGAATAGAAATGTAACTCCTGCAAGTTGAAGGTATTTGGACAAACGTAAAGCACGGCCAGTGATTAGTGGGTTAGAACAATCTGTAATAGCTGTATCATTAAACGAGCCTGAACTTTGTGAGAATGCTGAAATATATTAAAATGGATGTTATCTCCTCTTCATTTTCATAGTGCTGTTGGCAAATGAATTCATTTACATGTCCAATTCGAACTGTGACAATGACATCTGATAAATATGTAAAAGGTTACTTTACAGCCCAAGAAACAATGACATTTGCTTACGGCGCATAAGGAGGTTTTAACTACAGAAATTAATTAGGATTACAGACCCTAGAAGAGTTTGCTCATGTCTGTCAATTAGAGGCAGGGTTCTTTTTAGAAGAGATGCTTAAAATGGGGGTGGGGGCGCGGGTGAAAAACTTTACTGATGAAATACGAGTGAGGAATAGGAGGCAGTACAACACAATGGAAAGAACCCCTACCTGTGTGGGACCTCATGTGTGTCCTGAGGTGGCTGGGTTGGCTGAAGCACTTCCCGCACTCTCCGCAGATATACTCTCCATGCTGTGTCTGAGTAGCAAGTATCCCTGCGGTCATGGAGGAAAAAGTTGAGAGAAAACATTATTCCAGGAGGATACATCATTAGTATGTGTCGTTATGTGAGGCTACCCTCCAGGCCCCTTTGGATGACAACTGTCAGGCTTCATCACTGCAACCTCTGTCAGGGTGAGCACACCACAGGATTGAGAGGCTGCATGAATTACGTCGAATTAAAAGACGTGCCCTGTGATGTGCCCACTCTAGACATGTCAGGTGTGTGCATTTCAGACCAGATGGATCCACTCTTCAGTCCATCACCCGTCCAGTGGGCATGTTAGGCAGATCAAACTGGCAGAGATAAGTCGTACGGATAATGGGAAGTGAGAAGGACCAGTGTTTCACTATCCCTTCTGGCCACAAATACCTTGGAGACGAATGCAAAGTGAGCAGAGACATCACGGGCTGATCAAATCCCGCCCCCCCCCCAACCCCCCCGCCATGCCTTCTACCTGCCCCGCCACTGCCTCTCCGACCTCGAACCTTCAAGGCACAGACTCTTCAGACATCTATGAATGAAAGTGTCATCACAAAAGACAACTCAAGAAGGAAAGAAAAATTCCTGCCTCCTTGCTCTGAGAAACAAGCGCAAAACTGCTTCATTCAAAATGGCACTGCTGGCGGGCAGGTTTGTACCTCGCAACGTATATTTTCGTGATGTTCCTGCTTGCTAATAAAACAATAATAAAGGTCAAAGAATTATTGGAATGAATTATTTTCGCCTCCACATTCTCATGTGTGTTACTCAGCATTTCTATTAGAATTTTTCTGCCTAGCAACAGAAACTACTCAGCATATCCTGGTAAGTTTAATAAAGCAACAACAACAACACACATTCACATAGCGCCTTGAACGTCGTAAAATGCCCCAAGATGCTTCGGAGGAGTGTTGTCCGAGCAACATAAGGAGAGGTGACCAAAAGCTTGCTGAAAGAGGTAGGTTTTAAGGAGCGACTTCAAGGAGGAAAGAGAGATAGCGAGGTTTAAGGAGGGAATCCTTGGGTGCAGGAACGGGAGGGCAAATTATTATTTAAATGGCAATAAATTGGGAGAGGGGGAAGTACAGAGAGACCTGGGTGTTCTTGTACACCAGTCACTGAAGGCGAGCATGCAGGTGCAACAGGCGGTCAAGAAGGCAAACGGTATGCTGGCCTTCATAGCAAAAGGGTTGGAATACAGGAACAGGGATACCTTGCTGCAGCTGTACAGGGCACTGGTGAGACCACACCTCGAGTACTGTGTACAGTTTTGGTCGCCTCATCTGAGGAAAGATGTTCTTGCCATGGAGGGGGTGCAGCGGCGATTCACCAGACTGATACCAGGAATGGCGGGATTGACCTATGAGGAGAGACTATGTAGTTTAGGGATGTACACACTGGAGTTTAGAAGATTGAGAGGGGACCTCATAGAAGTGTATAAAATTCTGACAGGTCTAGACAGACTAGATGCAGAAGGAATGTTTCCCTTGGCGGGTGAGAACAGAACTAGAGGACATAATTTAAGGATAAGGGCTAAACCATTTAGGACAGAAATGAGGGGGAATTTCTTCACTCAGAGGGTGGTGAACCTGTGGAACTCATTGCCACAGAGGGCAGTGTACGCCAGCTCATTAAATATATTTAAGAGGGAATTAGATATATTTCTACAGGCAAAAGGGGTTAAGGGTTACGGAGAGAAGGCGGGGACGGGATACTGAATTGGAGGATCAGCCATGATCTCATTAAATGGCGGAGCAGGCTCGAAGGGCCGGATGGCCTACTCCTGCTCCTATCTTCTATGTATCTATGTATCTATGAATTCCAGAGCTTAGGGCCCAGGCAGCTGAAGGCACGGCCGCCAATAGCGGAGCGATTAAAACAAGGATAAATCCCGTTTATAGAACATATCTAACTTATTCATCTGCAACTAATCATACAGGATTATGGAATTAAAAAGTATTCTAAATCTGTTCAACACAACAGATTTTTATTCCAAATAATCCTGGTCTCAATCTTCTGAATAGGTTTAGGAGAAACCCTCGGAACTTAGTCATGTTGGTTTAACGTCTCATCCGAAGCTGTTATTTCAAACTATCCTAATACAGCAGCAGTTTATGAACTGCATGGCTGCCTTTGGGAATCGTACCATCTAACTTGCAGCCTTGCAAATATTGCTTTCCCTGACTGGAAGCTCCTGTCAGCATTCTCTCTTTATTCTAGAATGAATAAGAGGTTAAATTCCTTTTAATCAAAGACAGCGAGGCAGGAAATGTAGTGTGGCGTAAGCAGATAGCAGTAGATTGTTACTGTGATTCAGAACAAGCTCAGCAAAACCAGGGGGACTTAACGATGGGCAAAGAAGCAGGGGGAGTGGGGCTAATTCGACAGCTCTTTTAAAGAGCGGGCACCGGCACAATGGGCCGAATGGACTCCTTCTGTGCTGTATGATTCTATGTTCAGGCGGAGGGAGAGAGCATTATATGCCCCACTCTCCGTCATTATTGCCTCAGTGAGGCTGGATGCTAATTACAACAGCATTCAATAGGTGCACAGTGTTGCTAGGCGATAGGAAACCTGGAGGAGACTTTAAATGCCTGCAGCAGACACTGTGATGGACTCAGAAAGCAATGCAGTGCACCGAGTCCTTGGCGACCTTTTTAATATCACACAGCACTTTTTGTTAGTAGATACTTTTGAACTTGCTCGAAGATGTACAAGATTATGCCCTTCTCCAACTGACTGCAGCCTGACTGGTCATTTGCACTTCAACAGCATGTAATTCATTGTGCAAACTCCTTCAGAGATGTTTTGATGTGAAACGAACGATGTTTCATGTAAGATAAAAGTACTTTTATAAAATATAATTTGGGTGTGCGATTACACAGATGTTTGGGGGGGTGAATTTTTGGTAGAAATTGTGATTTCAATGAGCCAAACCTTGTTGGAAAAATAACATTGTGTTAATGACGCACGCCGTTATTAATGCGCAAGTTCAGGGGATGAAGAGATACGCTGTGAGTTACGAATTTCCAGAACTTGCTGGTCGATTTACGGCACTCCACCGTTTGCTTCGTACAAACGGTATCTCGTCCTCAGCCTCCCCGTTATTTTTATAAACTTGCTGGATTTGCATATTAATTGCCTATAAAACCCGCCGCAACACTCAACGGCATTAGCATCGCCGAATCCTCCACCATCAACATCCTGGGGGTCACCATTGACCAGAAACTTAACTGGACCAGCCACTTAAATACTGTGGCAACAAGAGCAGGTCAGAGGCTAGCTATTCTGCGGCGACTGACTCACCTCCTGACTCCCCAAAGCCTTTCCACCATCTACAAGGCACAAGTAAGGAGTGTGATGGAATACTCTCCACTTGCCTGGATGAATGCAGCTCCAACAACACTCAAGAAGCTCGACACCATCCAGGACAAAGCAGCCCGCTTGATTGGCACCCCATCCACCACCTTAAACATTCACTCCCTCCACCACCGGCATACCGTGGCTGCAGTGTGTACCATCTACAAGATGCACGGCGAATAAAATCAGGGATGCTCAGGAGGCCAGAATTAGAGGAGCGCAGATATCTCGGCGGGGGGTTGTGAGGCTGGAGGAGATTACAGAGATGGGGAGGGGTGAGGCCATGGAGGGATTTGAAAACAAGGATGAGAATTTTAAAATTGAGGCGCTGCTTAACCGGGAGCCAATGTAGGTCAGCGAGCACAGGGGTGATGAGTGAACGGGACTTGGTGCGAGTTAGGACACGGGCAGCCGAGTTTTGGATGACCTCAAGTTTATGTAGGGTAGAACGTGGGAGGCCGGCCAGGAGAGCATTGGAATAGTCAAGTCTAGAGGTAACAAAGGCATGGATTAGGGTTTCAGCAGCGGATGAGCTGAGGTAGGGGCGGAGTCGGGCGATGTTACGTAGGTGGAAATAGACGGTCTTCGTTATGGCGCGGATATGTGGTCGGAAGCTCATTTCAGAGTCAAATATGACACCAAGGTTGCGAACAGTCTGGTTCAGCCTCAGACAGATGTTAGGGAGAGGAATGGAGTCAGTGGCTAGGGAACGGAGTTTGTGGCGGGGACCAAAGACAGTGGCGTCGGTCTTTAATTGGAAGAAATTTCTGCTCATCCAGAACTGTATGTCGTACAAGGAGTCTGACAATTTAGAGACAGTGGAGGAGTCAAGAGAAGAGGTAGTGAGGTAGAGCTGGGTGTCGTACATGTGGAAACTGACGCTGTGCTTTCGGATGATGTCGCCAAGGGGCAACATGTAGATGAGAAATAGGAGGGGGCCAAGGATAGATCCTTGGGGGACACCAGAGGTAACGATGCAGGAGCGGGAAGAGAAGCCATTGCAGGTGATTCTCTGGCTACGATTAGATAGATAAGAATGGAACCAAACGTGTGCAGCCCCACCCAGCTGGATGACAGTGGAGAGGTGTTGGAGAAGGATGGAGTGGTCAACCATGTCAATGGCTGCAGACAAGTCAAGAAGGACGAGGAGGGATAGTTTACCTTTGTCACAAAGGATGTCATTTGTGACTTTAATGAGAGCCGTTTCGGTACTGTGGCAGGGGCGGAAACCTGATTGGAGGGATTCAAACATGGAGTTGCGGGAAAGATGGACACAGATTTGAGAGACGGCAACATGTTCAAGGACTTTGGCGAGGAAAGGGAGGTTGGAGATGGGGCGGTAGTTTGCAGGGATGGAGGGGTCAAGGGTTGGGTTTTTGAGGAGATGGGTGCTGACGGCAGCTTTGAGGGAGAGGGGGACAGTACCAGAGGAGAGCGAACCGTTAACAATGTCAGCTAACATGGGAGCCAGAAAAGGAAGTTGGGTGGTCAGCAGTTTGGTGGGAATAGGGTTGAGGGAGCAGGAAGTGGGTCTAATGGACAAGATGAGCGCAGAGAGGTTATGAGGGGAGATCGGAGAGAAACTGGAGAAAGATGCGAGTTCACGGCTAGGGCAGGGGGGATCCTTCGAGGAAGTTTGGCCCTGTGGGCTAGGGGAAGGAAGGGAAGTGGCAGAGGCAGCTGAACGGATGGTCTCAATCTTAGAGACAAAGAAGTCCATGAGCTCCTCACACCTGCTGTCATGACAACTCACCGCGTAAACATTTTTTTCCTCATGTCGTCTCTGGTTCTTTTGCCAATTACCTTAAATCTGTGCCCTCTGGTTACCGACCCTTCTACCACTGAAAACAGTTTCTAAAGAGAACAACCCCAGCTTCTCCAATCTCTCTACATAACTGAATTTGCGCCTGCCCATATATCAACAGTTTTGATAGAGTAAATAAGGAGAAACTGTTTCCACTGGCGGAAGGGTCGGTAACCAGAGGACACAGATTTAAAATAATTGGCAAAAGAACCAGAGGGTGAGATGAGGAGGATGTTTTTGTTACTTAGCGAGTTGTTGTGATCTGGAATGCGCTGCCTGAAAGGGTGGTGGAAGCAGATTCAATAGAAGAGATTACAGAGATAGGGAGGGGGGCGAGGCCATGGAGGATTTGAAAACAAGGATGAGAATTTTAAAATCGAGGCGTTGCTTAACCGGGAGCCAATGTAGGTCAGCGAGCACAGGGGTGATGGGTGAACGGGACTTGGTGCGAGTTAGGACACGGGCTTGAATAAATACTTGAAAAGGAAAAATTTGCAGTGCTATGGGGAAAGAGCAGGGGGGAGTGGGACTAATTGGATAGCTCTTTCAAAGAGCCAGTGCAGGCACGATGGGCCGAATGGCCTTGTACTGTGCTGCATGAGTCTAATTAAATAAGGCAGTAATGCCACAGCGGCATTATATGTCCCATCCTCCGTCATTACTGCCTGAGTGACACTGGATACTACTTCCGCCAGCATTCAACAGGTGTACAGTGTTACCAGGCAACGGGAAACGCGGAGGAAGCTTTAAAGGCCTGAAGCAGGCACTATAATGGAGTGAGGGACTGATGCTAAACAATACCTAACTGCTTCAATTTTTGGCAGAGTAGCGGGGTGAGTAAAATGATTCCAGCTGGGTGAGGCTGCCTGGCCCTTTAAGTTGCTGCAGGAATTCAATCTCGCAGCAGCATTCAAACCCCTCCACCCCCCACAAACCCACCGCATTTCTGTGCCGAGATCCCAACCGCAGGTGGGAATAAGCACCATGAGCAGTCGGAAAACATTTACATGAGGCCGACCGGGGCAATTCTGCTGCTGTCAGCATGAGACACGAACAGCTGAAATTGATGGGCAGGAAAAGACCATCTCGTCCATCAAGCCTGCCCCATGACGGCTCCAGCATCATGTCCAGACACTCTAGGAGCATTTAAACCTCGGCGTTTGAAATTGTTAAAATGTTTAACTTGAGTATAGAAGATTAAGGGGTGATCTAATTGAGGTGTATAAGATAATTAAAGGAGTTGATGGGGTAGATAGAGAGAAACTATTTCCTCTGGTGGGGGGAGTCCAGAACAAGGGGGCATAACTTTAAAATTAGAGCTTGGCCATTCGCTGGTGATGTCAGAAACACTTCTTCACACAATGGGTAGTGGAAATCTGGAACTCTCTCCCCCAAAAAACAGTTGAGGCTGGGGGTCAATTGAAAATTTCAAAACTGAGATTGATAGATTTTTGTTAGGCAAGGGTATTAAAGGTTACTTTTTTTAGCGCCCCGAAAACGTTAGCGCCCCCGCGGCCGAAATTCAATGGTAGCGCCCCAAGCAGGAGGCGGGGCGCTACTGGAAACCCTCCCCCTCTCTCTTGGGACGCTCCCATTGAATATCGCGGCGCTACGTGCAGGAGCGCCACACACGAGCCGGCACGTAGCGCCGCGGTACTGCAGGCCTCCCTTCCCTGATTAAAGGGGGGGGGGGCCTAGCGCAGCGCGCACCGGGGGCCCTGCTGGACCACTGGGGAGCGTGGTGCCGGCGAAAGAGGAGAGCCGGGCTGACCGATCGCGGCCTGCATCCCGCAGCAGGAGGCCAGAGGGGGCAGGTGCTGGCAGGCGGCCCCAAAATTATCGCTGTCCCGGCCGCAAAAAATCGCCCACCTGACCCTGTCGGACATAGCGTCCGGCGGTAGGTCAGGGGGCGTGAACCACGTTTGCGGCCGGGGCGCGAGCGGGGCACTGCGCACGGCGATGACGTCATCGGCGGAGGTGCTACCGCCACTGCTAACCTCCTGCTGAATTTCGCGGGAGGCGTTAGCAGCGCCGCGCCCAGGCGCTAGTTGCTTTATGCTGTGCCCAGGCGCTAGTTGCTTTGTGCCGCACCCAGGCGCTAGTTGCTTTGTGCCGCGCCCAGGCGCTAGTTGCTTTTTCCCCCTAAGTTTTTATTGAGCTGATGGGATTTATTAAACCCCTTTTCCTCCAATAACCTAGGGCATATTCAGTCATTGGTTGTTTACTTGATAACTATCAATGTCATATAAACCCATGCTATCTAAGTGTAGTCACTGTTATACCATTATTGAGGCTTAAACACCTCATGCATTTGTTACTAATCTAAACATTCATTGTGAAACCAGCTCACGTGAGCCATTAGAAAGAAAACCCCACTCTCTTGAAAAAAAGAAGCACACTCTCTTATTGTAGAGTTTCAAAACTGACTGGAATACTAACTTTACCTGTACCTGTTGGATCCAAAAAGGGGCTGTTAGCACCCCAGCTTTGGTACAAGGCAGACAGGTCTTGTGGACTGTAGGTTGTAAGCATGTTAAAAGCGTCCACGTGCTTGGACATGTCTCCTGGTTCTGGAGGCGACTCCTGTTCGACAGCGCGTAAAGATGTAGAGAGTCCCACTGGATTGGAGCGAGGTGGCATCAATAGATTCATCTGCCCCTCTGATACGCAGTTCCCTGATGATGCCAGCTCGTTTGTCCCTGTCGACCTGCACTCTTGTTGAAGCAGAGCAGTGGCTTTATGCTTAGTGTGCTGGTCACCTTTGGGCAAGGCTTGGCAATCTGGCTCGAGACGGACTTGGATCTTTGTTGGGTAAGGTTGGCAATGATTACCAGAAAGTGCGCAACCAACACCCTCCTCTTGAAAAAATAGATCTCGGTATTTTGTAATACTCTCCATTGGTACGCCGTATCTCAGAACTGCGGAACGGGTATTAAAAAACTTGTTTTCAAAATTCCCAGCTTGTAATGTTTTGTGCTGTAAACCTGTATTTGACTTCACTTTTAGTTCTGAAGTAAAACTGTATTCCCTGTGGCTGTTGTTTGATCTCTGGCACCAGTAAGTATCTAGACCTGGGCCTGCTGGAGGGACGGTAACTCTGGACTGCGATGGATCAAGTAGCTTGCTAGCAATCCCCGAGGCCAAGAGAGCAGCTTTGGGTGTTGGTGATTTGCTCTGACAGGGGGGGTGGGTACGTACCGGTCTGGAGGTGGGCATGGGAGAACTCTCCTTGCCGTTCAGCACAGGAGGAGGGCCCGTGCGTCTACTGCCAGCAACACCGACCAAGTCGTGGTCCGTGGCTTTCAACCCATTCCTGGGAAGCCATTTCGGAGCAGGGGCGCTGCAGTTCAACTTGTGTATGACACGCTGATGCATCAAGAGAACTTCAGGGTAAAGAGTTGCGTGATTACAAAACTGGCAAAAATGCATGATCATAGCATTCTGTGGTGATGAGGTAGGTGAGTCCTTCAGAACGAAATTATCCTTGCGAGTAACGTTTTTTAAAAATGTTGAGGTCAAATCCAAAGGGAATTCATCCTGGGCTGCATTTCTGTTGGTATCGATGGTGTGGACTTTATCTGCATCTTGTGAAGGCCTTTCTACACTTAAAATGTTGCGATTTGAACTCTCCAACTGAGGTGACCCTGAGCTCTTTGACATCATTCCACTGTTTGATGTATTCTGACAACCTGGGGGTGAGCTGGACGGAAGGGTATTTTCCATGACGCTGTAAAATCCAATAAGCTCCTGTTTCTGTTGTCCCATTGGTACTTCCGTTTCAGAAGTAGAACAATACTCCTCAGAGGCTGTAGCGATCCCTTTAGCATCCAAATAGCGAGTGGTATCGCTAGAAGAGAGAAAGACTCCAGCTGTATCAGGCAAAGGGGTGTGAATCCTGTTGGTGGGATCTGGAATATCCGCATTAGATTCATTCTGAGGAGCTGTGCGACGGCAGTCCGTGTGGTAACTGAGTGGAGGCGACTCAGTCACTGTGTAGTCAAAAGGAAAACATTTGTATGGCTTTTCTCCTGGGGAGATATAATAAAACACAACGGGCTTTCAAAACAGATGCACTCACAATTAAAATACATTTACTGTTTACACTCCAGGAAGACGTGCCTTTTTACAGCACTTTTCACAACCTCAGGATGTCCCAAAAGCACTTTGCAGCCCATGACGTACTTTTTGAAGTGTGCGGTCACTGTCGTAATGTAGGAAACGCAGCAGCCAATTGGCGCACAGCAAGCTCCCACAAACAACAATGAAATAAATGACCAGATCATCTGTTTTAGTGATGTTGGTTGAGGGATAAATATTGGCCAGGACCCGAGGGAGAACTCCCCCCCTGCTCTTCTTCGAATAGTGACCGTGGAATCTTTTACGTAAACCTGAGAGGGCAGACGGGGCCTCGGTTTAACGTCTCATCCGAAAGACGGCACCTCCGACAGTGCAGCGCTCTCACTTACACTAGAGAGTTACAAAGTGTTGGCTATTTGTGTTTTGTTCACTTCTGGATCGTGTTCAGTTTTATGTGAAGCTAATTGGCAAATAATGTCATTTGGCATCACCCTGCTAAATTGGCAAAAGGCAAAATTAAATTCCAAAATCAAAACTGTCTGGGTGCATGTTATGTATGAAAGGGCACATCACCATTCTAAGTCATAGAATCATAGAAGTTTAAGGCACAGATGGAGGCCGTTGGGCCCATCGTGCCCGTGCCGGCCGAAAAAGAGCTATCCAGCCTAATCCCACTTTCCAGCTCTTGGTCCGTAGCCCTGTAGGTTACGGCACTTCAAGTGCATATCCAAGTAATTTTTAAATGTGATGAGGGTTTCTGCCTCTACCACCCTTTCAGGCAGTGAGTTCCAGACCCCCACCACCCTCTGGGTGAAAAAACATTCTCCTCAACTCCTCTCTAATCCTTCTACTAATTACTTTAATTCTATGCCCCTGGTTATTGACCTCGCTGCTAAGGGAAATAGGTCCTTCCTATCCACTCTATCTAGGCCCCTCATAATTTTATACACCTCAATTGAATCTCCCCTCAGCCTCCTCTGTTCCAAAGAAAACAACCCCAGCCTATCCAATCTTTCCTCATAGCTAAAATTCCCCAGCCCAGGCAACATCCTCGTAAATCTCCTCTGTACCCTCTCTAGCTCAATCACATCTTTCCTGTAATGTGGTGACCAGAACTGCACGCAGTACTCTAGCTGTGGCCTAACTAGTGTTTTATACAGTGTTGTCTTTCAGATACATAATCAAATGGATCTAACCAGAGCTTTTTATATTATATTCTATAGATAAAAATATAAAAACAAAGGTTTGACATGCACATATGTAGAACCTCCAAAAGATGTGCAAATTAAATGATAAATAAAGAATCAGTAGATCCCTTATTAATATCATGACTTGGGAAAGTTGAAAATACATTCTATGTTTAAATTCTTGTGTACATTGCTACTTTCAACTAACTAATGAGCATTAATAAATGCAGCTACCAGGTGAAAACATCTCTAAGCTCTTCACACATTTAATGACTTTCAAAGTGCAATCACTTATTTTGGCAAACTAAAGCATTTGCTGCCCGTGTCCTAACTCGCACCAAGTCCCCGTTCACCCATCACCCCTGTGCTTGCTGACCTACATTGGCCCCCGGTACATCAACGACTCAACTTTAAAATTCTCATCCTTCTTTTCAAATCTCTCCATGGCCTTGCCCCCTCCCTACCTCTGTAACCTCCTTCAGCCCTACAACCCTCAGAGATCTCTGCGCTCCTCCAATTTTGGCCTCTTGCGCATCCCCGATTTTATTCGCTCCACCACTGGTGGCCGGGCCTTCAGCTGTCTATCCCTAAGCTCTGGAATTCCCTCCCTAAACCTCTCCTCCTTTCTACCTCTCTCTTTCCTCCTTTAAGACGCTCCTTAAAGCTTAACCTCTTTGACCTGGCTTTTGTTCACCTGTCCTAATATCTCCTTATGTGGTTCGGTCTCAAATTTTGTTTGTGAAGCGCCTTGGGACGTTTTTACTACATTAAAGGCGCTGTATAAATGCAAGTTGTTGTTGTTGCCGGAAGGTGACACTGGGTGAAGAGACTGTGGATATCGGAACCGCTATACAACAAGGCAGTCGTTGAACTGCGCTAAAATAAACATTGGCCTGCCAAAAACTGTCATTAATGCCTCTTCTAGTATTCATGCGGAGCTGCACAGAAGAAGGACTCTTTCAAATGGAGGGCAATGCAAGGAGCATGGAAAGGCAATGGAAAGGGCTCACCTTGGTTATTTGGACTAGTTACACTGCTAGGTACTGGTACATTGCTATACCTACTAACCTTGGTCTATTGAATCAGCCTGATGCATAATAAGTTCACATAATTCACGTCCTGTCCATTTAACAAGTCAAAATCAGCGTTGTTTATGTGCGTGTCAAAGCCTAACTGCACAGGGCTGGTCTACAAAACCCTAAAAGAAGGTCTGATTTTAGTGACTAAAGCCAACCACACAAATCATTTCTTCATTCAGCTCTGTGTGCTTTATTTTCTCCACGGCTCCAAATCTGGCCTATCCGCCTCTGAATTCTGATGTCGCTGAGTTATCGCCAATGATCCCCCAAAAAATGTCAAATATATTTTAATTTTGCACATAAATCATTAACAAAAATAGAAGAAAATCATGAACAGTTCATGGCATTATTAATTCAGCTTTATAAATTGTGACCATCATAAAATGACTCAGATGCACAGTGACCTCTACCATAACTCTGACTGTAGTCTTGTTTTGTTTCAGTGTTCCCTTTCACTTTGTTTCCTGTTTTAAGGTCATTATACCCCACACATCATCCCCTTCACCAAGTATCAGGTGACCTGAATTAGTCCTCTTACTGCCAATATCAACCTATTACTAAGTATAAGTAAAAAATGTTTTTAATTGAGAAACCCTAGGCGAAAGCTTAGGACATCACCAAGAGCAGATAAATCAGAAAGACGTCCACCTAAGAGGGCAGACGGGGGCCTCGATTTAACGTCTCATCTGAAAGACGGCACCTCCGACAGTGCGGCACTCCCTCAGCACTGGAGTGTCAGCATGGATTTTGCACGCAAGTCTCTAGAGCGGGACTACGATCCCACAACTCTCTGGCTCAGAAGCAAGAGGGTTACCCGCTGAGCCACAGATGGGCACCCAAGCAGGATGGTGACCTGCTCCCAAACCTCGAACAAAGCTGCTCTTAACTTGGTCACGAGGAGGCATGTAGCAGTATCTACTGGCAACTGCTGAGACCATGAATTCCAGTGGTGGGAAGGGAAGGTGAGGGTGAAGGGAATTAAAACTGTGCCCTTCTCCACTCCGTAGCATGAACTCCATTTTTACTTTATTTTGTAACGGCAATTTAATCTAGTGCATGGTAGCAGATTGGTGGAGATATCAACACACAACGAGGGAGAGAACTGGGGATGGGAGGGTTTGGGCATTTAGGTGGCATCCAGCAGTTTCTAGTAACAGGTGCCCAATTCATCCCTCTAGTCCTAGTCATCTGAAAGGTCAGCGAGCCTTCTCTCTAAGGTGGGAATCACTGGTCTCAGAGTTAAGAGTGTTCAAATCATTTATAGAGGCAGAATCTGGAATCTGGGTTGAATTTGGCCTTAATCTGCCACTAGAAAGAAAGAAAGCCCTGGATTTGTACAGCACCTTTCATGACCTCAGGACGTCCCAAAGTGCTTTACAGTCAATGAAATGCTTTTGAAGTGTAGTCATTGCTATAATGCAAGATATGCGACAGCCAATTTGTGCACAGCAAGGTCCCACAAACAGCAATGTGATATGACTAAATAATCTGTTTTTGTGATGTTGCTTGATATTGGCCAGGACACCAGGGAGAACTCCCCTGCACTTCATCGAAATAGTACCAGGGATCTCTTACATCCACCTGAGAGGGCAGACGGGGCCTCGGTTTAACGTCTCATCCGAAAGACAGCACCTCCAACAGTGCAGCACTCCCTCAGCACTGCACTGGGAGTGTCAGCCTAGATTTTGTGCTCAAGTCTCTGGAGTGGGACTTAAACCCACAACCTTCTGACTCAGAGGCGAGGGTGCTGACCACTGAGCCACGGCTGACACTGTATATTATAAATAATATACCTCCCTGTGTATAGAATAATTGTAATTGCAAGAGGTCGATTTGTACACCTCCCAAAGGGAGCCTCGACCCCTCCATATCTCTGTAACCTCCTCCAGCCCTACAACCCTCCCAGATCTCTCCTCCAATTCTAGCCTCCAATTCTGGCCTCTTGCGCATCCCTGATTTCTATCGCTCCACCATTGGTAGCCGTGCATTCAGCTGCCTAGGTTCTAATCTCTGGAATTCCCTCCCTAAACTCTCCATCTCTCTACCTCTCTCTTCCTTTAAGGCGCTCCTTAAAACCTACCTCTTTGACCAAGCTTATTGCCACCTGTCCTAATGTCTCCTTATATGGGCTTGGTGTCTGATAACGCTCCTGTGAAATGCCTTGGGACATTTTACTACATTAAAGGCGTTATATAAACACAAGTTGTTGTTGTTGATGTTATAGGTACTAAAGGCTAGTCTACCTAATTATTATCTGATCAGACATAAAGCACATTAAAAACCAAGGCCTAGCAATTTGATCGAGTTCGAATCCAGGCACGATCAGCGTGCAGAACGCGCCTAATGAGGCTGGCGGCAGGACCACGCCAAACTGGTCTACTGGCCTCATTGTACAGCGAGCTGAGGCCCAAGGAACTGCTCACTGGTCGCAGGGGGTTAGCAGGATCGACGGACAAGGACCCCAGGTTAGGCTGGGGTAGGCCAGTCAGTCCTGAACGCAGCAGGCCCGAAGCCTGGGGAAACCAATTTCCGGCTTGAGTCCTGAAACAGGCGTTGGGGCCCTTATTAACATAATCAAGGGGCCTAACACCTGTTTGAGGCCTGTAGACGCCTCTACAACGCCCAAACCAATATGGCGTCGGATCGCGTTTACGGTGCTGATCGGGCGCAGGAGTTTGGCTCCTTAAGTTGGACTTCTTTGAACTCAATTTTCGCTCAGGAAACGGGCACAATGGGGTCCATCTTCACCCCCTCCCCCCTCCCAGAGTCTGCCAACATCAAGATTATAATAAATAAGATTCGATATCTAAAAAAATATATTCATAAACTGCACTTTCTGGCATTTTGATTACATGCACTGTCCCCATTTCTATTTTTCTTTACATTTTCTGTAAAAAGCTCAAGGGATATTCTTCTGAATCGAATGGCCTGCAAATCAAAAAACATGCCACTAGGTGGTTCCACTTCCAAACGGCAACTGCACGGAAATATCAGCTGCAGATCTGTGTCGTCTTAATCATCCTCCTTTCCGAGCACTTTCTTCACTAGAGAGCAGCAGAGACTGCGTTAACCTTAAACAGGGAATCTATTTTCACTAGAACGGCAGATAATACGGCTTTAAAGTGCCATTAAAAATACATGTAAACAAAAGAGGTACAGCGGCAATTATACACTGGCAAAAATCCCTTGACATACGCAAAGCTACTGGCTCAGCTCCTCCAGTTCTTGTTGTTAGCTTATATCTGACATCTGATTTTACACAAACGCATTAGCCTGAACAAATTACAATGAAGAGGGCATCAGAAATTTGCCCACCGCTCTTCCCCGACACACAAAATCCCTCTTAATTACTCAAAGGCATCTAAGGAAAATTTTATAGAGGCACTGGAGAAGGTGAAAAAAAGATGATACAAGAGGTTATAACTATCAGGAAAGACTGAACAGACCGGGGCTCGTCTCTCTAGAAAAGAGAAGGCTGAGGGGGTGACCGGATCGAGATCTTTAAGATCATGGAAGGGTTTGATAGGGTAGACGTAGAGAAGATGTTTCCACTTCTAGGGGGGGGGGGGGGGTTCAAGATGCATTTAAGGGGAAGCTAGATAAACACATGAGGGAGAAAGGAATAGAAGGATATGTTGATAGGGTTAGATCAGTTAGGGTGGGAGGAGGCTCGTGTGGAGCATAAACACCGGCACGGACCAATTGGGCTGAATGGCCTCTTTCTGTGCTGTACCTTCTCTGTAATTCTATGTAATGTTTGAGTGTCATGTGAAAAGAATGCAGCTAGATTGTCGGGCATTAACGCATAAAGCTGGGATGATTATTATTAGAAAACATGTATAAATTTCCATCTGGAACTTAAACTAACACTTACAGATATAAATATGGAATGGGATAGTGGTTGATGCAAAGTGTTGCTTATTACACACACGTCATCTTAAGTAGCACAGTCATGAATAAAGAAGTGTGATCTGTTCTCAGACTATGCTGCACAGAGATTTTTTTTTCGTTAACAGGATCAAAAGCAGAACATTTTTTTGAGAGTGAGACTCCCGTCCAACAAAATTTCCTTCTTTACCCTTTCTAGGTCTCTTCTCTCACAGTAGTCACCATCATTGGCTGATGGACAAGCCCTCTGCCCCTAGAGCTTCACAAATGTCACTCTGAAACCGGCAGCTCGGCGAGGTGCGACTATCTGTTTTCTCCTCCTCCCTGCAAGAATCACCCAGAATCTCCTCACGTTTCTCGACTGAGATCTGGACCTCAGTGTGTGGGGATCGCAAATATGTCCCCAATCTTGGAGTGCATGTCCACAGATCCCTGAAGGTAGCAGGGCAAGTAGATACGGTGGTTAAGAAGGCATACGGAATGCTTGCCTTTATTAGCCGTGGCATAGAATACAAGAGCAGGGGGGTTATGCTTCAACTGTATAAAACACTAGTTAGGCCTCAGCTAGAGTAGTGCGTGCAGTTCTGGTCACCACATTACAGGAAAGATGTGATTGCACTAGAGAGGGTACAGAGGAGATTTACAAGGATGTTGCCGGGAGTAGAGAATCTTAGCTATGAGGAAAGACTGGATAGGCTGGGTCTGTTTTCCTTGGAACAGAGCAGGCTGAGGGGAGACCTTATTGAGGTGTATAAAATTATGAGGGGCATAGATAAAGTGGATAGAAAGGACCTATTTCCCTTAGCAGAGGGGTCAAAAACCAGGGGGCACAGGTTTAAAGTAATTGGGGGAAGGTTTAGAGGGGATTTGAGGGGAAATTTCTTCACCCAGAGGGTTGTGGGGGTCTGGAGCTCACTGCCTGAAAGGGTGGTAGAGGCAGGAACCCTTACCACATTTAAAAAGTACTTGGATGTGCACTTGGGATGCTGTAACCTGCAGGGCTACGGACCAAGAGCTGGGAAGTGGGATTAGGCTGGATAGCTCTTTGTTGGCCGGCGCGGACACGATGGGCCGAAATGGCCTCCTTCCGTGCTGTAGCTTTCTATGATTCTATCTACTAAGTCAAATTCAACCCCAGCATGCTTAAGAACAGGCAATCAGGGAAGCTTTTCAATTCTTAATAATGATTTACAACACTCTCGCCTTTGAGTCAGAAGGTTGTGGGTTCACGTCCCACTCCAGCGAGACTTGAGCATGAAATCTAGGCTGACACTCCCAGTGCCAGTACTGAGTGGGTGCTGCAGTGTCGGAGGTGCCGTCTTTCGGGTGAGACGTTAAACCGAGGCCCCGTCTGCCCTCCCAGATGGACGTAAAAGAGCAGGGGAGTTATCCCCAGTGTCCTGGCCAATATTTATCCCTCAATCAACATAAGGATAAATTTTTAAAAATCACTGAAAAAAATCGCAATAAAACATCATAAAAATTATTTTTGTTTCCTGCTGCACCTAAAATGCTGGGCTTAATTTTACATCTGTTTTGAGCTAGTGTAAATGCAGGAAATTAGTGCCAGGCAATGACTATCTCCAACAAGTGGTCATGATGCGGAGATGCCGGTGTTGGACTGGGGTAGACAAAAATGAGAAGTCGCACAACACCAAGTTATAGTCCAACAGTTTTATTTAAAATTACGAGCATTACGAGCTGAAGAAGGAGCAGCGCTCCGAAAGCTCGTAATTTTAAATAAAACTGCTGGACTATAACCTGGTGTTGTGCGACTTCTCATTTTTATCTCCAACAAGCGAGAGTCTAACCACCGCCCCTTGACATTCAACGGCATTACCATCACCGAATCCCCCACTATCAACATCCTGGGGGTCACCATTGACCAGAAACTTAACTGGACCAGCCACATAAATACTGTGGCAACAAGAGCAGGTCAGAGGCTGGGTATTCTGCGGCGAGTGTCTCACCTCCTGACTCCCCAAAGCCTTTCCACCATCTACAAGGCACAAGTCAGGAGTGTGATGGAATACTCTCCATGGAATACTGGAGGCAGTTCAGCGACGATTCACTCGGTTGATTCCTGAGATGAAGGGGTTGACTTATGAGGAAAGATTGAGCAGGTTGGGCCTATACTCATTGGAATTTAGAAGAATGAGAGGAGATCTTATTGAAACAGATAAGATACTGAGGGGGCTTGACAGGGTAGATGCAGAGAGGATGTTTCCCCTCGTGGGGAAATCTAGAACTAGGGGGCATAGTTTCAGGATAAAGGGTCGCCCTTTTAGAACTGAGATGAGGAGGAATTTCTTCTCTCAGAGGGTCGTAAATTTGTGGAATTCTCTGCCCCAGAGAGCCGTGGAGGCTGGGTCATTAAATACATTTAAGGTGGAGATAGACAGATTTTTGCAAAATAAGGGAGTGAAGGGTTATGGGGAGCGGGCAGGGAAGTGGGTTTGAGCCCAAGATCAGCCATGATCTTATTGAATGGCAGAGCAGGCTCGAGGGGCCAAGTGGCCTATTCCTGCGCCTATTTCTTATGTTCTTATGTTCTCCACTTGCCTGGATGAGTGCAGCTCCAGCAACATTCAAGAAGCGCGACACCATCCAGGACAAAGCAGTCCGCTTGATTGGCACCCCATCCACCACCTTAAACATCCACTCCCTCCACCACCAGCGCACCGTGGCTGCAGTGTGTACCATCTACAAGATGCACTGCAGCAACTCACCAAGGCTTCTTCGGCAGCACCTCCCAAACCACCTAGAAGGACAAGGGCAGCAGGCGCATGGGAACACCACCACCTCCAAGTTCCCCTCCAAGTCACACACCATCCTGACTTAGAAGTATATCGCCGATCCTTCATCGTCGCTGGGTCAAAATCCTGGAACTCCCTCCCTAACAGCACTGTGGGAGCACCTTCACCACACGGACTGCAGCGGTTCAAGAAGGCGGCTAACCACCACCTTCTCAAGGGCAACTAGGGATGGGCAATAAATGCCGGCCTTGCCAGCGACGCCCACATCCCATGAAAGAATTTTTTTAAAATTAGCGTATCTGGCTCTTTAGCCTGGGGGGGGCGGAACCATTATAATGCGCCGCGACACGCCCGGGGGGGCAGAGAGTGATAGACAGGCGTTAAAGAGTGAGGAAATTTGGGGGTAATGGAATTATGTGCGTAACACACATGCGCCCGAGTTTTCTCGATCATTTACACCGGGTGTTTCACTTCACGCCCCGATTGCAGGCGCCCCACCGGAGCAAATACCCAGGAAATTCCAGCCCAAGAGTGTTACCTGCTCAGGATTGTGCGTGGAATAATAAACCGGGGGAAAGATCTTTTTATATATATGACTACCAAACACTTAACTGCTTTCCATCAGGCATGTGTGCTTCCAGTTAGTGTGACAGATGTCGGCTTTAGCTCAAATAAATGCAAACTTTTAGCGGAACTGGGAAAAATTTACTGCCAGCAAATGGTTGTAAAGAACACTTTGTACCGCCAGCAATTCATACAGTTTAACAAAGTGACAGCTCCGTGTAGCATAGGCAGCCTGATGATCGCTCCTTATCAGCCATTTACCCTTTGAAAAACCACGTTAAAACATGATCCTGCACCTCTTCCTTTGTTCGTATATGGTTACAACCTCTAACTGTTGTTCTATCCCTTCTATTAATAACCGCCCTTGATCAATCTGTCCTTGCAAAACTACCGCCCCGTCCCCCAACCTCCCTTTCCGCTCCAAAGTTCATCGAATCTGTTATAAAAACAGAAAAATGCTGGAAATGCTCAGCAGGTCAGGCAGCATCTGTGGAGAGAGAAACAGAGTTAACGTTTCAGGTCGATGACCCTTCGTCAGAACTGGAAAAAGCTGGAGATGGGACAGGTTTTTAAGCAAGTGTAGAGGCAGGGAAAGGGGGGAGGGGAGGAAAGAACAAAAGGGAAGGTCTGTGAGAGGATGGAAGGCAGGAGAGATTAAGAGACATTAAGAGAGATTAAGAGATGGTGCAAGGCAAAAGGAGATGGTAATGGGACAAGTTAAGAAACAAAAACATTTACAGCCTTCTGGACTCAACATCGAGTTCAACGATTTCAGACCATAACCTCTGCCCCTATCCTTTTTTTTTCATTTATTTTATTTTATTTTTTTCTCTCTCCCACATGGCAGCTGTCTTTCATTCTGCCAGTGCCATTTATACTTCTCTAGAGCCATCTTTTGTTTCTTAACTTGTCCCATTACCATCTCCTTTTGCCTTGCACCATCTCTTAATCTCTCTTAATGTCTCTTAATCTCTCCTGCCCTCCACCCTATCACAGACCGTCCCTTTTGTTCTTTCCTCCCCTGCCCACTCTCCCTGCCCCTGCACTTGCTTAAAAACCTGTCCCATCTCCAACTTTTTCCACTTCTGACGAAGGGTCATCGACCTGAAACGTTAACTCTGTTTCTCTCTCCACAGATGCTGCCTGACCTGCTGAGTGTTTCCAGCATTTTCTGTTTTTTATTTCAGATTTCCAGCACCTGCAGTATTTTGTCCTCGAATCTGTTGTCGCCTCCCCAAGTCAGTGCCCATTCCCCAGGTAGCTCCGTTCCTGAACCTCTCCACTGAATCTTCTCGAATCTTCTCCCGCTGCGCTGAAGCAGCCCTGGATAAAGTGACAGATGACATTTCCAGTGAGTGTGGCCATGGTGCACTTACACCGTCAGCACTTACCACAGGCAGGCGCGTATATCGGGCAAACAGCGCTAACCGTGTGCCTGTACCATAGGAGGCAATTGCAAAGTCGCCGCTTACAATGTATTAAACCTGCCGGTTATCTTGGGCCATTCAATATTTTCTTCGCACCTTGTTATTCTCCCTGTACTTACCGATGTAGTACAGGTTGAGCGTCCAAAATCCGGAGTTCCGGAATGTTCCGGAATCCGGGACGATTGGTGGCAGGGTCGTCCGGAATCCGTAAAATGTTCCGGAATCCGGACACCCTGGCAAACCGTTTCCGCCGCCAGCCGGGTGACGTCCAAAAACCGGAAATATCGCAACCTGGGCCCAGGCATTTCCGGACTCGGAACGTGTTTCTGATGTCCGAAGTCCGGAAACGCCCGAACCCAGGTTGCGATATTTCCGGACTTCGGACATCAGAAACACGTTCCGAAGTCCGGAAAAACACGAAAACCGGCTCGGCCTCAGTCCCGAGGTTGTCGGATTCAGGACGCTCAACCTGTAATAAACTTCCTGTTTTGCCTTTATATCACAAAGGAAGACTGTATAGATTCTAAACTGCCCCGCTTGCGACGATGGATATGAATGCTTCTTTTGGAATGAAAGAGGTGGCACTTGAGTATCAACAGCAACACTGTAATCATCTGTATGGCCAATGTTTCGGAGTTACTTCTGCTTATTTTTGGAAGGTAAAAGCTGTCAATGTTCCAGTTGAAAATGGAGCACGTTTCGCAACAGAGGGCACACAAAAGTTAGTGGATATCTGTAACTCTCTCCCAAAAAGCTGTTAGGGCTAGGGGTCAATTGAAAAATGTCAAAAATAGATTTTTGTTAAGGGTACTAAGGGTTACGGAACCACAGATGGAGTTCAGATACAGATCGTCGATGCTCTAACTGAATGGCGGAACAGGCTTGAGGGGCTGAATGGCCTCCTCCTGTTCCTATGATTGTTTGTTCCTATAAACCGCGACAAATGGGAAGCGACAACTGCACTATTGGCTTTCAAAGAAGCCGGGAACTTAAATTACATGCTATGCTTATCAACCTCATTGTTTTTGTTGTATTTTGCTGTCGTCTTTGATGTAATGCTTTCCTGACTGACCTGGTTGGACACCATCCACACCTTTGATTGCCGTGATTGTCTCTCTGCCGAGGTGTGATAAAGGGCAGTTAGAAAGATTAACTGTAGTCGTCTGGCATTGTTCTCTGACTATTTATGCTGTGCCCATATGTATTTCTTCACTTCACCTGACGAAGGAGCAGCGCTCCGAAAGCTTGTGATTTCAAATAAAGCTGTTGGACTATAACCTGGTGTTGTGCGACTTCTCACATTTGTCCACCCCAGTCCAACACCGGCATCTCCGCATCATGGCTTATCAAAGATGCAGCTAGATTTCAACAACAACAACATGTTGTTTATATAGCGTCTTTAACGTAGCACAACGTCTCAAGGCGCTTCACAGGGAGTGTTATCAGACAAAATTTGACACCGAGCCACATAAGGCGATATTAGGGCAGGTCACCAAAAGCTTGGTCAAAGAGGTAGGTTTTAAGGAGCATCTTAAAGGAGGAATGAGAGGTAGACAGGCGGAGAGGTTTAGGGAGGGAATTCCAGAGCTTAGGGCCACCAATGGTGATTAAAATTGGGGAAAAGGAGGAATAAACGTGCATTTCTACAGCGCCTTTCATGACCACAGGACGTCCCTAAGTGCTTTACAGCCAACGAAGCTGTTTTGAAGTGTGGTCACTGTTGTAATGTAGGAAACACGGCAGCCAATTTACGCACAGCAAGATCCCACGAGCAACAATGTGATGTTAACCAGATGATTTTTTTTTTTTAGTGATGTTGGTTGAGGGATAAATATTGTTCAGGGACACCGGGGGAGAACTCCCCTGCTCTTCTTCGAAATAGTGCCATGGAGTCTTTTATGTCCACCTGAGAGGGCATACGGGGCCTCAATTTAACATCTCATCCGAAGGACGTTATATCCCAACCCAGCATGAGCAACATCTTGGGAGAACCAGTAATAATAATAAGAACAAAATGAATTTTCGCAGTAAGGAAGGTCAAAGACTATTGTAGATTAAGGTGCTGATAATGGGCAGATTTTCCTGTTCCTGCTCCCGGGTGAGCTATAGGATTAGCTGAACGTAGCAGACACAGAAGAATCGAACGGATGGAGCACAAACCCCATAACAGAGCCCGCTAGATCCTCGGTTCCTGGCGGGCTCCGTTAGTGAGGTTCGTTCCTCCCCACTTAACGTACCTGTACTGGCTGTGCCCAAGTGACCCAATAATCCCACTCACAGGAGAATCTACCCCAGTGACTAAACATTTTCTTGAGTGTCAACTTTACATAGAATATACAGCACCGAAACAGGTCATTTGGCTCAGCTAGTCTGTGCTGGTGTTTATATTCTACACAAGTCTCCTCCCATTCTATCTCCCTCATCTCGGCCTTTCAGCATATCTTTCTATTCCCTTTGCTCTCGTGTACTCGTCTAGTTTCCTTTTGAAAGCACCTAAGCCGTTTGCCTCAACCACTTCCTGTGGTAGCGAGTTTCACATTCTAACCACTCTCTGAGTAAAGAAATTTCTCCTTATTTCCCTATTGGATGTATCGGTAACTATCTTGTATTTATGGCCCCTAGTTTTGGATACATTCTCTCTGCATCTCTCTGCATCCAACCCACTCAAAATTTAAAAAACCTCTGTCAGGTCATCTCTAAAGAAAAAAGCCCCCAAGCTGTTCAATCTTTCCCAATAGCTGTAATCTCTCAGTTCTGGTACCAATGTTACAGTAATCTTGGTGACCAGTGCGGCTGCAGAAACTGAATCCGTTATACAAATTAATCTTCAGTAATGCGGGAAAAAAAGAACAGCTTTAGATGTTACGCAAGTACAATTTGAAAAAAACAATTTGCTCATAGTTAGTCTGCAACACCGGTTTCTGTTACACCTACGTAAGTTTTGATCCAACGGCATCCAACTATATTACATCGAATGTACAGCACGAAAACAGGCCATTCAGCCCAACTGGTCCATGCCGGTGTTTCTGCTCCGCACAAGCTTCCTCCCACCCCTCTTCATCTCACCCTATCAGCATAACCTTCTATTCCTTTCTCCCTCATGTGTTTATCCAGCTTTCCCTTAAATGCATCTATGCTATTCGCCTCAACCACTCCCTGTGGTTGAGAGTTCCACATTCTCACCACTCTCTTAAGAAGTTTCACATTGAATTCCCCATTAGATTTATTAGTGACTGATTTATGTTCATGGCCCCTAGTTTTGTTCTCCCCCACAGTGGAAACATCTATGATATTTGCCTCAATTACTCCATGTGTTAACCAGTTTCCTTGGCCCATCTTTGTTGCAGATTGTGACTTAGACTGATCACATACCGACTTGTAAAGAAAGGCTCAGGATTTTTATTGCCTGCTCAAAATAGCCTGGCCTATGATGTTCACATGGATATCAGGGTATCAATGCGGTCATCACTGAGAACAAGGATCGGTATAATGCCTCATTTTCTCCCGAGTCACAAAATATTCTGGGGGCCTATCCGTGATTTTTTGTCAGACATACAGTTGTAATAATGTGAAAGATTTGAGTTCCATTTCATGTGCAGCTCAGAACATAAAAGCCTGCTGCACCTGATTTGCATCCTGTTAACAGCACACATTGACTGCAAAAAGTGACACGAAGAAATTATTACTCCATTCCCGAATGTAGTACAACCAGAACATTTATATAACGTCTTTAGAGTAGTAAAATGTCCCAAGGCACATCACAGGAGCGTTACCAAACAAAAATTTGACACTGAGCCACATAAGGAGATATCAGGGCAGATGACCAAAAGCTTGGTCAAAAAGGTAGGTTTTAAGAAGCAACTTAAAGGAGGAGAGGGAGGCGGAGAGGTTTAGAGGGATTTCCAGAGCTTAGGGCCGAGGCGGCTGAAGGCACGGCCGCCAATGGTGGAGCGAAGGAAATCGAGGATGTGCAAGAGGCCAGAATTGGAGGAGCGCAGAGTTGTCGGAGGGTTGTAGGGCTGGAGAAGGTTAGAGAGATAGGGAGGGCACGGTCATGATGGGATTTGAAAACAAGGTTGAGAATCTTAAAATCTAGTACAGTACTACAGAACAAATGTTCCAGAAATCACATTCTACTTTTGACATAAAAGCTAGTCATTATGTTGGTCAATAACCCAGGTTAGTAACTGACTGTAGTTTAACTTAAGAGAGAAATATATACATGTCTTCATATTGTGCAAAGAACATCAGGAAAATCTAGCAAATTACATATATAGACTGCAAGTTCATATAATCAAATCATCTATTTCTCTGTTTCTGACCAGAACTATTTTGTGAAAGATGTAAGCTTAATGCTCTGCATGATGATTACATTTGCTACCTTCCAATCCGCTGGGACCGTTCCAGAATCTAGGGAATTTTGGAATATCACAACCAATGCATCCACTGTCTTTGCAGCCACCTCTTTTAGAACCCAAGGATGTAGGTAAGCAGGTCCAGGGGATCTGTCGGCTTTTAGTCCCATTAGTGTCTCAATTACTTTTTCCCTACTGATATTAATTACTTTAGGTTCCTCGCTCTTATTAGCCCCTTGGTTCTCCACTATTTTTGGTATGCTTTTTGTGTCTTCTACTGTGAAAACAAATACCAAATATTTGTTTAAAGTCTCTGCCATTTCCTTATTCCCCATTATAATTTCTCCTGTCTCAGCCTCTAAGGGACCAACACTTTCATTTGCTACTCTCTTCTTTTTTACATACTTGTAGAAGCTCTTACAATCTGTTTTTATATTTCCTGCTAGTTTTACTCTCATATTCTATTTTCTCCCTTTTTACTCACTCCTTATCTTTCTAATATCTGCGCCATTCCAATCACTGTAAGTAATGAGTAGCAGAAACCTGTCTCCCCTCTTTAAGAGTTCAATCACTCAAAGTGTTTTATATATTGAGCTAGACTGGATTAATCTAAAAGCTGTATTAATACATCTTATTAGGCTGATATTGAGTTTTAGCAATGCAGTTGGCACGGTGATAATAGATACTCTGTAATGTTTTACACTGGTGTGGGTGGGGAACAGGGATCTGATTGAAGTATTACAGTGCATCTCATTGTTGAAAACACCTCAGCCCTCATTACACCTTGAAGCACACTGCAATGTTCATTATTACTGTGTGTGAATGTAATCAGAGTAATAATTTATGTTGAAAACAGGTTTGCATTTAAATTTGATTGCACTGTTGCGGAAAAAAACGAACTAAGCCCTAACTATAAATGTTAATTAACAGTAAATGATAACTAACACAAAATGTGTTACAGGCAGCTGGAATTTAACCATCGCTTTTGAAATTCAAGTTGTTAATCACACGTCAGTGCCTGTAACCTCTGCCAATAAACTTATTAATAAAGTACAGTACATTTATTTTATTTCTAATGTACCGTCACTCTGGAAACGATCACCACATTCTGTAGTATAATGAAGAAGATTAGAAAAAAAAGACATGATGATATTTTCCAAATTATGCCCAACTCGTCTCGATCACGGTGATACTTCGCAGTTCTGCACCTCCAAATAGCTCTGGGGATGAATTAGTTTTGATAAATGAAGGGTTTTGATAGAGTAAGTAAAGAGAAACTGCTTCCAGTGGCAAAAGGCTCGGCAACCAGAGGACACAGATTTAAGGTAATTGGCAAAAGAACCAGAGGGTGACATGAGGTCAATTTCTTTTACGCAGCGAGTTCTTGTGATCTGGAGTGCTCTGCCTGAAAGGGCGGTGGAAGCAGAGACAATAATAACTTTCAAAAGGGAATTGTTTAAATACTTGAAAAGGAAAAATCTGCAGGATTAATGGGATGTAAAATCAATCGCGGTCAAAGGGGAGTAAGGTCAGGTGGGGTGTGAAACCCGCCCCATTTGCGTCAGGGAGGTTAGGGTGGAAACCGCCAGATAGGATAAATTAAAATGTCCCGTGCCATTCCCGCAGGTTGCGATCTTAGCCTGCTTTTTCTGAGCAGGCGAGAGAGAGAGGCACCTGTCGGCAGGCAAGCGGGGTCCCTTCTTTAAATGAAGCAGATGGGGCTCCGATGATGGAATCAGGGTTCGACTGCTATTTTAGCCCTTAGCCCTGCCCCGGGGGAAAGTTGCTGTGGTTCCCCGCCAGACCGAACTGGTAGCAAGAGTAGCTGGGGTCAGAAGAAGCCCAGAAGAGGTATGGGGGATTTAAAACATTTTTAAATATATATATATATATATAGTTTCCTGGTGGGGCCAGGAGGAGTGGGAGTTCTCCTTCAGGCCCCACGAGAAACCTTAGGCCTCTTCTACCTTCTGTGACCGGTGGGCACCGCAGGGACTGGATGTTCTTTAATTTGATAAGTTACCTTTGTCTCTTTGTATGAGTTGGGTGTTTATTAGTTGTGCCCCCCCTTGAAAAGGGGGCACTTTTGTTAAAGGCTATTTTTATTTGGGTTGACAACATTGAGCCCTTAAGGGTGGAATTAAAAGAGTTCGGCTTCTCGCCCCCAACTGGGAGACCCACCCGAACCCCCTCCCAACTACTTAGCTCAGTTACCGGGGGCCTGTCCTTCGGGTCACCCATGGCAACTGGTTCCTGCCCGCCTGCAAGCTGCCGCTTCCCACAGGGTTTGGGTGGGAGACTGACGGAGCCTATGCAGATGAGGCCCAGGGAGTTAAACCGTCCTCTGGTCTCAGTCAGTGGAGGTGCAGAGGGTTTACTGTCCATCTTGTCCGCCCCCACCCTCCCTCCTACCCACCCCCCACCACACCGAGTTAAAATGACCTCGGCCTCGCCCCTTCCTATCCCTGTAATCTCCTTCAGCCCCACAACCCCCCCGAGATATCTGCGCTCCTCTAATTCTGCCCTCTTGAGCATCCCCGATTATAATCGCTCAACCTTTGGTGGCCGTGCCTTCTGTTGCCTAGGCCCTAAGCTCTGGAATTCCCTGCCTAAACCTGTCCGCCTCGCTACCTCTCTTTCCTCCTTTAAGACGCTCCTTAAAACCTACCTCTTTGATCAAGCTTTTTGTCACCTGCCCTAATTTATCCTTATGTGGCTCGGTGTCAATTTTTTTTGTCTTATAATACCCCTGTGAAGCACCTTGGGACGTTTTACTACGTTAAAGGCGCTATATAAATACAAGTTGTTGTTGTTGTTGAAGAAGAATATTAGGTCTGATTTTGTGATCCCCCATCAAATTTCATCTAAGTAAAACTACTTGAATTAATATAGCACCTTTAACATAGTAAAACATCCCAAGGGGCTTCATAGGAGCGATTAGCAAACAAAATTTGACATTGAGCCACCTAAGGAGATTTTAGGACAGGTCACAGAGGTAGGTTTTAAGGAGCGTCTTAAAGGAGTAGAGAGAGGTAGAGAGGCGGAGATGTTTAGGGAGGGAATTCCGGAGCTTAGGGCCCAGGCAGCTAAAGGCACGGCCGCCAATGATGGGACGAAGGAAATTGGGAATGCGCAAGAGGCCAGAATTGGAGGAGCGCAGAGAGTTGTGTGGCTGGAGGAGGAGGGACGAGGGATTTGAAAACAAGGATAAGAATTTTAATATTGAGGCGTAGCCAGACCAGGAGCCAATGTAGGCCAGCCAGCACAGCGATGATGGGTGAGCGGGTCTTGGTGCGAGTTAGGATACAGGTAGCCAGAGTTTTGGATGAGCTCAAGTTTAGGGAGGGTGCAAGATGGGAGGCCGGCCAGGAGAGAGGTGAAATGTAGTGCAACCGATCAGACAAGAAGTCCCAGCAGAAAAAGGTGGTGGTATCAGTGTGTCTTCTTCCAATGGTGCCTGTACATACCCTTCCAATAGTGTCTGCTTACCCCTTTCTGATCGCACTGGTACATCCTTTACCGACTGCATCTCCGCACCCTCCTCGGAGCTGTCGGTGCCTTCTTCCCCCAGCCCCTGTGCCGGCGCATCTTCTGGGGCTGAAGCTGAGCTCGGGGTGCTAGGTCTACTGGTTGAAGTAGAGTCCACTTCACTTGTGGAACCACGCCTAAGCTCCTGACATACCCGTCCACCCTCACGTCCACTCTTTCTGTTCTTTCTGTGAACTCTCGAGTGGAGCACCACCTGATGATAGGTCCGGAATACCTTGCCACACTCAAAACACTCGGTACTTTTATTCTGCGGTGATCTTCTGCTGTGGCGAGATGTGGGTCTGAAATCGGTGCCACTGTTGCACTCCCCAGGGCTGGCTGCCTGACTATCTTTTTCTGATGCATTATTTGTCCTGTTGCGCCTTTTTGGATAACCATTGTTCTGAGTGTCTCGTTCCCGTTTGCGCTTCTCAGCATCAACGAGCATGTATTCTCCTTTATCTTTATTGTAAGCGATATCTGTATCTGGAAGACCCCCCTCCAACCCGCTATGTCTTGTGTACTCAGTGAGTTCTGCCACTTTTCCCTTGGTGGCCAACTGCCAAGCTTGATAGCTGCTCACGGGATCTAGTTCAGCCACCCCCTTTGCAAACAAGCGACTTGTAAAAGTGTCCAGCATCACGGACGGCCTCAAATTCAGGGACCTGAGGAAACAGTCCTTTGTTGTGTTTTCAGTGACTACTGCCTCCCTTACAGTCTTTGATTGTTCTTCAGAGCAGTCCTCAGATGTTCTATAGTGTAGTTTCTCGTGTTCTTTTAAGCTTTCCCCGCTCGGGAACAGGTAACCACATTTCATGCAGATTTTGTACTGCGAAAACGCAATGCCCATTCCGTCTTCCTGCACCACATCATTAATGGTGGCCAAATTCTCGCAGTCGCTTTTACTCATTTTGTTTCTGTTCCCGTTCCGCGTGCTGTGCACCTTCATGTGGTTCTTGAGGAACCAGCTTTCCTTGAACCTGCGCCCGCAAACGTGACAGCCGTATTCAAATGAGCCATTGTGTTTCTTCATGTGGGCCTTCAAAAACCAGGACTGAGTGAAGGTCTGATGGCACGTTTCACACGTGAACTCATTGGCAGGCTGCTCAATCTTCTCACTCTCGCCTTCATTTTTTGGCATCTCCACGGTGATGTGGATTTTCTCGATATGGCTCAACAATTCATCGTCCCGTAACGTGACGTATTCACACAATCTGCACTTGTACGACTTGTGCAATAGTTGAACGTGCTGGTCCAACTGGTCCTGCCTCTCAAATTTTCCTTTACAGCACGAACACTGGAATGTGAAGGCACTGTCGTTGCCATTCGGCAGCACCTCCTTCTCTTTCTTAAGCCTCCTGAGAACGATCTTCCCATTATCTGCCTTTGTTAATCCGATCTGTGCCTTACCGCAGGACGAGGTGCTCTTAGCGGAGCTGACGGACATATCAAAGCTCTCAGATGCGTTGAGCTCCTCGGATTGTTGCTCTCCCAGATTTGTTTCATGCCCCTCGCTCAGGTCTCCCATTTTGTGGGTCCGGATGTGTATTTTAAGGTTCCCTTTCTGAGAAGCTCTGTGGTCACAATACGGACATTTGTAGGGCTTTTCGCCAGTATGTGTCCGCATGTGGACTGACAGCACGCTAAGGAACGTGAAGCTCTTTTCACAAATGCGGCAAGTAAATTTTTCAGCCTTCCTCTCGTCTCCGTCATCGCCGTGGCAATGGGCGTGATGTAGTGCGTTGAGCTTTTCTGCCTCTGTGTCTTCCTGCAATTCCGTGTCTGTGTTATCTTTTGGACCCATCGCGAATGGCTTGTTTCTCAAACGCTTGCTTGGCGGTAGCATCATAGCTACTGTGCAAGGCTCTTCCTCCACTGTTTGTTCCTGGGAGCCCATGGGTCTTATCACCAACTCCCTTTAACCCCTTCAAACGTCATTACTACTTCGATGTTCAGCTGTCAAACTTTGCTGAAAAGTTCTGCTTCTTTTTTTTGTTGGCTGGACCTCAAGTCAGTTGAACATATCCTTCAAAAGGAGCGGGCCAAAACCTATAATTTAAAGAGAGAGAAGAAACAGATTTAAGTGGTCGTCGCTAAATGTGATGAGGTAATATTTCCCCAAAGGAAATTCTTACCAGAGTTTGGTACACATAATGAATTACTTGAAAAACACCCGGACCTTGATAAAACCTTACAAATTAAGAACAAGAAATGGTTAGCGGAGGGGGAAACTCGGGTCAGGGTTCCTGCTGATGACTATCAAGTGTTCCCTACTGAGAGAGCCTGTGTGTGGATGCCATGAAGGACAGGATCGCCCTCGGATTGTTTTGGCCCCATCAGTAGCCAGGGAAGCCGACCGACGCTCGCTGTCGCTACTTAGATGACATACCAGAGCCTGAGGCACAATACCCAGCAAGCAGTCAGTGCCATCGGCGGGGGAGGGAAGGGTGTCTCGCAAATGAGTAAGACAACTTGAGAAACAAAGTGAACGAGAGACCATACATTCTTCTGAATAGTTAATTATAGCAGCTGGACTATCACCCTGTCTGTTATGAGAAAATAGCGTCCTTGCAATAATTCTACAATTATTCTTTCTTGCTTAAATAGAAGTCCCTTGTTTGCGGAAAACACAAAAAAAATGTGATACCCCCCCAGACACACAAAAAGTACGAGCGACATATTCACAAGTACATAATGTGATCACATTACAAAGTTACAAAGTATTTACAGCACAGAAACAGGCCATTCAGCCCAACAGGTCCATGTCAGTGTTTCGGCTCCACACAAGCCTCCTCCCACCCCTCTTCATCCCACCCTCACAACATCCCGCACAATATCCGGCAAATATCCCTCATAATATCCTGCACAATATCCAACGCATAATATCCATCACAATATCCCTCGCAATATATGGCACAATATCCCTCACAGCACACGGCGCTCCAAATGTCATTTGAAGGTTTGATGGTTCTGACAGGAACATCGTGACAGGAACATCGGAACAGGAGGAGGCCATTCAGCCCCTCGAGCCTATTCCGCCATTCGATTAGATCATGGCTGATCAGTACCTCAACTCCAATTGGCCCGCCTTCGATCGAGCTGCTCCTGGCCCACAAGGAAGCTAAAAAAAAAATTAAATACAATGACCTCTCGTGGCCTCTCCTGGCCCGGCTCCTCTTGCTGCCTGGTTGGCCTGGTGGTGAAGCCACAACGGCTACCCCGCGCCAGCCTCCAGGTTAAAATACGGTCAGGCCCCGATGACATCATCGAAGCCCGATCTGAATATTTAAAGAAGGACCCCGCTGCCTTCCGGCGGGGTGTCTCTCCCTCTCGCCTGCTCAGAAGAGCAGTTTAATATTGCAGCCTGCGGCGGGGTCGATGCCGCGAGTAAGGCCCGCAGGCCATTTCAAAATTGCTCGCCCGCCCACTGCTACCAAAACTTACCCCCCAACAGCACAGCTCAGGAAATCACAGCACTGCAGATAATTCTCTGTCCATGAATATCCTGCAGTCATAAATTCAGCCTTCAAATGTCATCGGCTGCAACAGCAACAGAGAACTTGAATAAAAGATCATCACTTTTTAAGGCTCTAATGTGCACGATCCATTTTACAAGGAAAACAGCTGGGGGCATAAGCCAACTGAACAGGAGATTATTCATGATCCACTAAGAATGATTTGTACTTCATCACAAGTGGTTCTGTATTTGGCAAGTACAAAATCACCCCCCCCCCCCCCCCCAAAATTAAGGCATTAAATAAGGTAAGAAATAGGAGCAGGAGTAGGCCATACGGCCCCTCGAGCCTGCTCCGCCATTCAATAAGATCATGACTGATCATTGACCTCGACTCTACTTTCCCACACTATCCCCATATCTTGATTCCCTTGGAGTCCAAAAATCTATTGATCTCAGTCTTAAATATACTCAACGACTGAGCTCCACAGCCCTCTGGGGTAGAGAATTTCAAAGATTCACAACCCTCTAAGTGAAGAAGTTTCTCCTACTCTCAGTCCTAAATGGCCGACCCCTTATCCTGAGACTGTGACCCCTAGTTCTAGACTCGCCAGCCAGGGGAATCAGCCTCTCAGAATTAACATGATCATTAATCGCAAAATTTAACTGCTCAATCCAAAATGTAATTGTTAGGCGATTGGGCTGTGGTGCTTCCTTCTTCCCTTGGGATGGGCAACGCTTTCTGGTTACAGTAACAACACTGCTGTGCGCCAGGGAGATCTCTGAGGATTATGGACGGTGGGTTAGAGGAAAAACTCCGCAGGATTAACTGTCACCTTTGGACCTTCTCCAGATGTTTCTTCGACAGCACCTGCCAAAACCGCGACCTCTACCACCTGGAAGGTCAAGGGCAGCAGGCGCATGGGAAGACCACCACCTCCAAGTTCCCCTCCAAGTCACACACCATCCTGACTTGGAAATATATCGCCGTTCATTCATTATCGCTGGGTCAAAATCCTGGAACTCCCTCCCTAACAACACTGTGGGAGTACCTACACCTCACGCACTGTAGCGGTCCAAGAAGGCGGCTCACCACCACCTTCTCAAGGGCAATTAGGGATGGGCAATAAATTGCCAGCGACGCCCACATCCTGTGAATGAATTTTTAAAAATAATTCAGAACTGGATTGGCCATGCTCTTTATAGCATTTTTAAACTGCCATTGAAAAATATTCCATTGGTAGCTCAATTATACGTACATCTGGTACTCATGTAGTAACAGTTGCCAAAATCTGTGGACATTAAGATAGGGAGGAGCTGCCTGATCTGGGACGATGCTTTGAATATCTTGTGTTGTAGACATGGTCCTCCTAGATCTTTGGGTTCCTCGCTGTGCTCCTGGTCTCTTCTAACAAGCTAGTATCTTGCTCTTTATCAGATTGTAAGTTCAAGATATGCATCTGAACCTTCTCGGTTATAACTTTTATTTCCACTGTAAACTTGAGCTCATCCAAAACTCTGCTGCCCGTATCTTGACTCGCATCAAGTCCCGCTCACCCATCACCCCCTGTGCTCGCTGACCTACATTGGCTTCTGGTCCGGCTACGCCTCGATTTTAAAATTCTCAACCTTGGTTTCAAATTCCTGCATGGCCAAGTCCCTCCCTAGCTCTGTAATCCCCTCCAGCTCTACAACCCTCCGAGATCTCTGCGCTCCTCCAATTCTGGCCTCTTGCGCATCCCCGATTTTCATCGCTCCACTATTGGCAGCCGTGCCTTCAGCTGCCTAGGCCCTAAGCTCTGGAATTCACTCCCTAAACCACTCTCTCCTCCTTTAAGATGCTCCTTAAAACCTACTTCCTGCCCTAATGTCTGCTTATGTGGCTCGGTGTCAATTTTTGTTCTATAACGCTCCTGTGAAGCGCCTTGGGACGTTATACTACGTTAAAGGCGCTATATAAATGCAAGTTGTTGTTGTTTATTGCTGCGATTCGATAATATTATTTGCTGACAAGGCAGAAGCTACACAGCAAACAGTGCAAGCAAGCATGAGACATTACCATGTTAAGTTTGGATGCTGTCTGCAACTTTAGTGCACAGAACAGAGCCACAGATCATCACAATCTCCCATAAACAGCTTCTATGCTGCTAAGTCAGGATAACGCGTGCAGAATTGTAATTAATACTCTACATACTGGACGTGGAACTTTCCTGCTGTTTTTTTGCACAGCTCTGTCTACGACACACTGATCTCCTCTTACAACGTCCTGCTCTCCTGCTGCCTTCACAGAACCATGCATCCATCAATGGGCATCTTCAGAATGCAAGCTTTATATACTGCTTTCAACGAGTCATTGTGCCTATTAGTGTCCCTCCACCCGCCGCGCCCCCCCCCCACTCCTCTCCCTCTCTCACTCCCACGGGCCAGAAGCAACCAGCATTGCGACAGCTGCAACAGTTAAGTAACTGAAAGTAATAAAAAGTAACCGTGAACAGCTAACATCGACAAAATCAAACCTCTCGCTTGCATTATTACCATCACATCGTCACAGGAATGAGTTGTACTTGAACACTCTTACTCACGCAAGCCTCCTGTTTTCTTTTGAGCGCCGGGTTCTGGCAACTTGAACAGGGCTCTCAGTGGTGCTGCACTGCAAAAAAAAATAGCACGACCCTTGTCTTCTGGTTCAAAAAATGCCAATCTGCAGTTCAGTGCACTAAGAGGAGAAACAGAACTAAATAAAGTTGCTTTTTCGGGTCTGTTTTTAATGACCACAGCGAAGATGCTCAACTTCTCGTTTGCAGAGGCATCAAAGTCTCTGCGAGTGCTCTATCTCGATTATTAACACTTTCAAATAAAAACTATTTCCCTCCAGTAGTCTTAGATCATAGAATCATACGGCACCGAAGGAGGCCATTTGGCCCATCGTGTCAGTGAAAGAGCGATCCAATTAGTCCCACTCCCCCCGGCTCTTTGCCCAGAGTTAAGTCCCCCTGGTTTTGTTGAGCTTGTTCCGAATCACGGTAACGATCTACTGCTTTCTGCCTTTGCCACACTACATTGGCTGCCTTGCTGTCTTTCATTAAAGGAACTTAACCCCTTATTCATTCTAGAGCAAAGAGAGAATTCCAGTCAGGGAAAGGAAAGGAATATTTGCAATGCTGCGAGTTAGAGGGTATAATCCCCAAAGCCAACCATGCAGTTCACAAACTGCTGGTTTATTAGGCTAGTTTGAAATAACAGCTTCGGAGGAGACGTTAAACCGAGGCCCCGCCTGCCCTCTCAGGTGGGCGTGAAAGATCCCATGGCGCTATTTCAAAAAGGAGCAGGTGAGTTCTCCCTGGTGTCCTGGGCGAATATTTATCCCTCAAACAACATTACTAAAAAAAAATGTATCTGGCCACTATCACATTACCGTTTGTGGGAGCTTGCTGTGCGCAAAATAGCTGCCGCAGTTCCTACATTACAACAGTGACGACACTTCAAAATTACTTAATTGGCTGTAAAGCGCCTTGGGACGTCCTGAGGTCGTGAAAGGCGCTATATAAATGCGAGTTTTTCTCTCTTTCTTTAGATCAATAGCAAATTAAAAATAACATTCTTACCATGACACATGTATATAGCAGAATATACCAGAAAGATTTAGCACCAGTTCATTACTTTCCCTGAAAAACAGTTCAAGTTTGGTTCTTTTTTTAAAAAAAAATACAAATTCCTTGAAAGAGCATTGGGATATTACATCATCTGTACAGGTTACAAGTTACCTAAAACAATGATATCACTTGAAGACTACCCTGCATGATACGTGAAGTCCACACGATCACAAGGTTACAACATAAATAACCAATCTGGAAATCTTCCAGAACAAAATAGAAGCCATGCTCAAATCCTGTGGCCACTAAGTGATTCCACATGGAAATGTAGCCCTTTTATTTATGGTGCTGAAATGTGCAACATGATCACTGAGTTCAAAACGTACAAAAAAGCAAACGACAAAGCTGGCAGCATTAGCACTATTTACGTAACCCGTTCTCATGTGCGCGTCTTGTATTGGATTTAATATTATACACATGGAAAGAGCTGGCATCTGAGAAAATATGTCAGGCTCTTTTTGTTCATGGTTTCCAACTGTTCAGCGAGGTCTTTATAGCTTCCCGTTCCCTCTCACTTCCTCCTCCCACCTCCCTCAACTCAACCAGCTAACTCCAAGAGGCACGTGAAACCATTTCACAAGACACTAAAATTGAGTTGGCTGGGAAATAAATTATCGTTTGAGCCGTCCTCTAGACTAATGGGACAGTGCAGCTCAGCAGGCTCTTTTGGCTCGAGTCAGCATCACCTCCATAAGCATCGGCGTACTCGACTCGATTGTCCCCTCTGCCCTCGGCAGGTAAACTAAAGCCTTTCGGCTGAAAACTCCCCCCTTTCCCAGCCCCTACACTTGCTTAAAAATCTGATCCATTTCCTGCTTTCTTTCCAGTTCTGACGAAAGGTCATCGACCTGAAACGTTGACTCTGTTTCTCTCTCTTCACAGATGCTGCCTGACCTGCTGCGTATCGCCAGCATTTTTCTGTTTTTATTTCAGATTTCCAGCATCTGCAGTATTTTCTTTTTGTCCTAATTGAACTGAACTGGTTTCTTGTAGCCAGAAAGCCTCGTTCTTTAACGTTAAGTGCCTCGATCCCGGTCAACACCGATCAGGATTTGGCAATAAACAGAAGAGGCTTTTCCATACACCCCTTGACCATAAAATCATTAGCAAGTAATTTCCTAAAGGATGTAACAAGCCATTCACTTGAAAATAAGAAGAGGTTTAAGCATTTAAGGGCAGCAGGTTCAATTCTGCACCACAATAGACCCCCACAATAATTAGAGATTGTTTATGGGACGACACAATGAAAGGGGTCACGATCCGAAATGTTATATTAAATAATTCGGGTCTGAGCTCTACATAATAAATGCCTCAGTGGGTAGCATTCTTGTCTCTGGGTCACCAGATCATGGGTTCAAGCCCCACTCCAGAGACTTGAGCTCAACATCTAGGCAGACACTCCAGTGCAGTGCTGAGGGAGTGCTGCACAGTCAGAGGTGCTGTCTTTCGGATGAAACATTAACCTGAGTCTACCCTCTCAGGTGGATGAAAAAAAGATCCCATGGCACTATTTCAAGGAGAGCAAGGGAGTTCTCCCCTGGTGTCCTGGCCAATATTTATCCCTCAATCAACATCACTAAAACAGATAATCTGGTCATTATCACATTGCTGTTTGTGGGAGCTTGCTGTGCGCAAATTGGCTGCTGCGTTCCCTACATTACAGCAGTGACTACACTTCAAAAGTACTTCATTGGCTGTGAAGTGCTTTGGGGCGTCCTGAGGTTTTGAAAGGTCGTATATAAATGCAAGTTCTTTATTTCTTTTTGCATGATGTGGTACTGGCCCATTCAGACTAGGGGAGGCTCAGATATAGTCTGTGCTGAGTTGACCAATCTCAGCCAAGGCAGTGGGGGAACTTGGTGCCCTGGGCTAGAGAGAAGAAATCAGCGATAGTTCCCACTCCTAAATGTCTGTCCAATGAATCTCTGCTGAAAAAGTATACGTGTGTAAGAGATTTTTAAAATTCTCATTCTTGATTTCAAATCCCTCCCTGGCCTCGCCCCTCCCGACCTCTGTAACCTCCTCCAGCCCTACAACCCTCTGTGATCTCTGCGCTCCTTCAATTCTGGCCTCTTGCGCATCCCCATTGGTGGCCGTACCTGCAGCTGTCCAGGCCCTCAGCTCTGGAATTCCCTCCCTAAACCTCTCCGTCTCTCTACCTCTATCCTTTGAGACGTTCCTTAAAACTCACCTCTTTGACCAAGCTTTTGGTCACCTGTCCCAAGATCTCCTTACGTGGCCCGGTGACAAATTTTGTCTGATAACGCTCCTGTGAAGCGCCTTGGGATGTTTTACTACGTTAAAGACGCTCTATAAATACAAGTTGTTGTCGAGGGCAGGGTCGAATTGGTTACTGAATAGCGTGCTGACACTAAGGGGTAGATTTTCTACTTTACCTGTAATAAAAATCGGGTGGTCTCTGAAACGGGCCGCTGATTTACATCACTAGTTTTACGCCTGGGTGGTAAGTTAAAAATCTACCCTGTAACCATCTATCAATCTCAGTCTTGAATATACACAGCGACTGACCATCCACATCCCTCTGGCATAGACAATTCCAAAAGATGTAAGCCTAAATTCCCTAGAGTTTAGAAGAATGAGAGATCGATCGATTTTTGGATACTAAGGGAATCAAGGGGTATGTAAGAAAAACATAACCACACAGTTAAAAAAATAGTTAAAGTGCCACCAATACTTAAATAAAAGTAATAAAAGCAGAAAATGCTGGAAACCCTCAGCAGGTCAGGCAGCATCTGTGGAGGGAGAAACAGAGTCAACGTTTCAGGTTGGTGACCTTTCGTCAGAACTCAGTAGATACCTGATCAAAAGCGCAAAGGGAAACAGAAAGCAACGAAGGCGAACAAGGTAAAAGAGACTAATGGAAATCCCGTCAGACAGAAGAGCAGAACTTCTTCAAGGTGGGCATTCCTGGAAGAGAAGTGGCAGTGAATTCACCGCGAATACTAAAGCAAAATAATGCTGGAAATCTGAAATAAAAACAGAAAACGCTAGAAACACTCGAAACGACCTGAAACGTTGACTCTGTTTCTCTTTCCACAGATGCTGCCTGACCTGCTGAGTGTTTCCAGCTTTTTCTACTTAAAATACAAGTCAGAGTTATAGACATTACCACATGCATAGCTGCAATGTCACACAGAGATCGTGTGGAAATCTGCTAAGCTCCGTGAGAAAAAAGCTTTCTTTGTCCAATTTTTACAAATTCAGCATGAATACAGTGGTTAAAATTTATGGGGGAGAAATTGGGTACCTTTGCGCCTCCCGTTATCACCTGCAGGGGGCGATAACGGGGCGCTAACCACTTACCGCCCGGGCGCGGCGACAATATCGCCTCCTGCTAAATTCGGCGGGAGGTTTGCGGCGGCGGTGTGGCGTTGCGCCCCGATCTCCTTCGCCCGGGGATCGTGACGTCATCGCCGTGCGCACCGCCCCGGTAGCGCCCCGGACCCGAACTTCGGTACCGCCCCCTGCAGCAGCGCTGGGCGAAAACACCGACAGCTGCAAGAGGCGCTGATCGGGAGGCCGGGCGCTTCGGGGGCGAAAGTTAAAGGGGAGGTTGCCGAGGTAAGTCCCTATATTTTTTTTAATGGTTTTGCTCAATTTTTTTGGCTTCCCCTGGGCCGCGATCGATCAGCCCGGCGCTCTGCTGGAGTGCATGGGGCTGATCGGGCCAGATCGCGGCTGCCGTCGGGGACCAGCTGACTGGTCCCAATGCAGAGCCTGCAGCGATGGCCCTTCCCTTTAAGGGAGGGAAGGAGCCTCGGATCTCGGCAGCGCTGCCCGGGACATTGCGCAGCGCTGCACCACTACCGCCCCGCCTGCCTCCCTTAGCGCTCCAGGAAGGAAGTGGAGCGCTTGATTAGTGCTTCACTTCCTTCCTGGAGCGCTAAACCCAACTTCGTGAAAGCTGGGAATCATTAGTGCCTGGCGCTAAGTTTCCAAGCTTTCAAAGGTTACCGCCCCCAAAACAGGGCGATAATGAATTTCTCCCCCTATGTTTCCAAATTAGAAAGAGTGAAAGATTTGCATGAAATGGAAGAAAAACATTCCACTCAGTTGTTACTTTCTGCAGGCATCTTTCAAAACGCTGCCGAGATAAAAATTGACGTAAAGGTATAAAATGCTCATTTTTATCACAGTGTTTGACAAATGTGATAGTCAATGCTTTTATTTTTTTTTGGAAGTGCACATTGCAGACGAGACCGTAATATTGATATTACGGCTCATAATAACATCCAGCTCGTGGAAATGGGGAACTGTAGATTTGCTGTTAAAACAGAGTCAACGATAGCAAAGGAACATTTACTGGAGGACTATCGCAACTAAGCCTCAGTCTTGGCTCTACAACACATAATAGAATTGCATTGAATGTACAGCACAGAAACAGGCCATTCGGCCCAACTGGTCCATTCTCCACACGAGCCTCCTCCCACCCTACTTCATCTCACCCTATCAGCATATCCCTCTATTCCTTTCTCCCTCATGTGTTTATCTAGCCTCCCCTTAAATGCATCTATGCTATTCGCCTCAACCACTCTTTGTGGTAGCGAGTTCCACATTCTAACCACACTCTGGGTAAAAAGATTTCTCCAGAATTCCTTATTGGGTTTATTAGTGACTGTCTTATATTTATGGCCCCTAGTTCTGCTCTCCCCCACAAGTGGAAACATCCTCTCTACGTCTACCCTATCAGTCCCCTTCATAATCTTAAAGACCTCTATCAGGTCACCCCTCAGTCTTCTCTTTTCGAGAGACAAGAACCTCAGCCTGTTCAATCTTTGCTGATAGATATAACCTCTCAGTTCTGGTATCGTTCTAGTAAATCCTTTTTGCACCTTCTCCGGTGCTTCTATATCCTTTTTGTAACATGGAGACCAGAACTGTGCACAATACTGTGGGCTAACCAATGTTCTATACAAGTTTTAACATATTGGTTCCGAAATTGTGGTGTCTGTGTCTTGTGCATTCCCTTTAAGCACATGCGCGAAATCCGGAACTTGCGGCCTGTCAACGTATGCATCCGCGGGGGCCGTGAAAAAGCAATCGCTGGCGCGGAGTTGGGCTATTTGCCCAGCGACTGGCCAGCAATTGCCCCCGTAAGTCTTACGGTTGATGCAAGCAGGCTTCGGGCCTGTTTGGATCAGCGTAAGGGGATATCTAAGACTTAAATTAAACATTTTCATATCCAAAATTATGCACATACAATGAGTTTATGCAAATATTGTCCCGGTATACACTTTCAATGATGTATAAAATTATCAAAAAATTTAATTTTTATTGAGGTTGGTGCAATGAAAGGTACTTATGAATAAAATTCCATTTTTTGTAAATTGTTTCATTATTAGATTTCGGGATTCCTTTGCATATCATTAGGGGATTCCCTTCGTAAATGACTGAAATGGAATTCCGCTTATTGATTGGAGGACCGGACGCACGTGATCCCAGGTACACTCCCGAACCGCCTGTGTCCCTGGGATCCCTGGGCCATTACGCTGCCCTCCGCCTCGAGGCCCGAGACCGCAACTCTTCGCCGCCTGAGCGCCAGGAGTCACTTTCGTAATTGTTTCGCGGGTCAGAGGCGTGGTCCGGAGGTACGCCTCCGACTGCAATTTCAGGGCTAACTTCTCTTGTTTTCAATTCTATCCCTCTGGAAATAAACCCTGACATGAATCTTGTCATTCATGTGGAAATGACTTATGAAATAATACTGGGCGGCCTGCAGGTGGCGCTGTCCAGGTACAGTATAAATACTCGGGCATGGGCCCAGCTTGCTCAGGACATTCTTTAACAGGAACTAGTGAAGGACACAACTAGACCTCCAAGTTGAAAAACAGTTGATTAAAGCCTTGTTTAATACTCAGACCAAGTGCCTAGTAGTTTTCTTACGTCAAACCCCAGGGCTTAGTTTACCTTTTTTTATGTCATTATTCTGCGTTGCCACTTTTAGTGATCTGTGTATCTGTAACCCCAGATTCCTTTGCTCCTCTACCCCATTTAAATACTTATTTTCCAAGGAAGATTAATCAAGGAAAGCATTATAGGATATATTTCTAATATGTACCTCCTATGCTCAGAGATTAATACAAACTTTCTTTTAACATATAAATGGAAGGAAAATTTACCGTTTCTCTGGCCAGGTTTTTTTGCAACAAATCTTTATTCTATTTTATCCATGAAGGCTGATTGCCATAAACGTATCTCGAGCCAAAACTGTAAGAAACAAAAGGAGTTAAATCGCACTGGTTGATGTTAACACATGTATGTGTCAGCTGTGGCTCAGTGTCTCTGAGTCAGAAGGTTGTGGGTTCGAGTCCCACTCCAGAGACTTGAGCACATAATCCAGGCCGACACTCCCAGCGCAGTACTGAGGATGAGACATTAAACTGTGGCCCCGTCTGCTCTCTCAGGTGGACGTATAAGATTCCACAGCACTATTCGAAGAAGAGCGGGGGAGTTCTCCCTGGTGTCCTGGCTAATATTTATCCCTCACTAAAAAACAGATTATCTGGCCATTATCACATTACTGTCTGTGGGAGCTTGCTGTGCCCAAATTGGCTGCCGCGTTTCCCTACATTACAACGGTGACTACACTTCATTGGCTGTAAAGCGCTTTGGGACGTCCTGAGGTCGTGAAATTCACTATAGAAATGTAAGTCTTTCTTACATTTTGTCCAACCGTGGCAAACAAGAGAAGTTAAAGACAGTATTAGATCAAAGAGGCTTATAATGTTGCCAAATAGTGTAGTAAGCCTGAGGATTGGGAGGATTTCAGAATTCAGCAAAGGAGGACCAAGAAATTGATAAGGAAAGAGAAAAAAGATTATGAGAGTAAATTAGCAAGAAACATAAAAACAGATTGTAAACGTTTTTATAGGTATGTAAATAGGAAGAGATTAGTGAAAGTAAACGTGGGCCCATTAGAGGTAGAGACGGGAGAAATTATAATGGTCAATAAGGAAATGGCAGACATTAAACAAATACTTTGTATCTGTCTTCACAGTAGAAGACACAAAAAACTTTCCGGAAATAATGGGGAACCAAGGGTCTAGAGAGAATGAGGAACTTAAAGAAATCAGTATAAGTAAAGACATAGGCCGCGAAATTTGGTAGGTTAGCGCCTCCCGTTAGCGTCTGGCGGGGGCACTAACGGGACGCTAAGGGGTTAGCGCCCGGCCATGGTGAATCCAACGCCGCATGCGACCTTCAGTGGTGAGTTAGCGCCTCGGCCTCTAGCGCCTCTCACATGGTGACGTCACTGCGTGTGCAACGCTCCGTTAACGGCCCCGATGCAAAGCTGCCTTTCGCCCCCTGATTTAGCGCCTCGCGCCGACAACGCCAGTGAGAGGAGGCGCTGTGCACTGGGAAGTGCGCTGCAGCAGCGGTAATTAAAGGGAATGCTAACGGGGCGCTTACACATTGCGAAAAAGGCGCTTTCAGCGATCGCACCATTTATTACTTGCACCAGTCTGCTGCCTGCGGACAATTGTTTACACCTTTTCCTCAAACATCTCCAAATGCTGCACTTGCTGAAAGTGATGGGGGCGGCAATGGCAGTGGCCCAGGTCACGTTGAAAAACACCACTGATGACTCTGAGGTTATACAGCGTGATTGGCCCTTCCCTTTAAGAGATGTGATTAAAGCGTGCCATTTGGACTGCGCGTGACCTTCTTTATCGCTCTGCCGGTAGCGCTCCGCTCTCAGAGGTTAGCGCCCTAAGTTGGAGCGCTAACAATGAATTTCGCGGGAGTCAACAATGATTAGCGCCGCTAATTCTTCAACTTTTAAAGTTTTAGCGCCCCAAATGGGGCTATACCGAATTTCTCCCCCATAGTACTGGAGAAATTAATGGGACGAAGTGGCGACAAATCCCCTGGACCTGACAACCTGCATCCTAGGGTTTTAAAAGAGGTAGCTGCAGAGATAGTGGATGCACTGGTATTAATCTTCCAGAATTCTCTAGATTCTAGAACAGTCCCCAAGGATTGGAAGGTAGCATACATAACCCCGCTACTTAAGAAAGGAGGAAGAGAAAAAACGGGGATCTATCGGCCAGTTAGCCTGACATCAGTAGTAGGGAAAATGCTAGAATCTATTTTTTTTTAATTCGTTCATGGGATGTGGGCGTCGCTGGCAAGGCCAGCATTTATTGCCCATCCCTAATTGCCCTTGAGAAGGTGGTGGTGAGCCACCTTCTTGAACCGCTGCAGTCCGTGTGGTGATGGTACTCCCACAGTGCTGTTAGGTAGGGAGTTCCAGGATTATGACCCAGCGACGATGAAGGATCGGCGATATACTTCCAAGTCAGGATGGTGTGTGACTTGGAGGAGAACTTGGAGGTGGTGGTGTTCCCATGCGCCTGCTGCCCTTGTCCTTCTAGGTGGAAGAGGTTGTGGGTTTGGGAGGTGCCGCTGAAGAAGCCTTGGCGAGTTGCTGCATTGCATCTTGTAGATGGTACAAACTGCAGCCACGGTACGCCGGTGGTGGAGGGAGTGAATGTTTAAGGTGGTGGATGGGGTGCCAATCAAGCGGGCTGATTTGTCCTGGATGGTGTCGAGCTTCTTGAGTGTTGTTGGAGCTGCACTCATCCAGGCAAGTGGAGAGTATTCCATCACACTCCTTACTTGTGCCTTGTAGATGGTGGAAAGGCTTTGGGGAGTCAGGAGATGAGACACTCGCCGCAGAATACCTAGCCTCTGACCTGCTCTTGTTGCCACAGTATTTATGTGGCTGGTCCAGTTAATTTCTGGTCAATGGTAACCCCCAGGATGTTGATTGTGGGTGATTCGGTGATGCCGTTGAGTGTCAAGGGGCGGTGATTAGACTCTCGCTTGTTGGAGATAGTCATTGCCTGGCACTTCTGTGGCGCGAATGTAACCTGCCACTTATCAGACCAAACCTGAACGTTGTCCAGGTCTTGTTGCATGCGGGCATGGACTGCTTCATTATCTGAGGAGTTGTGCATGGCGCTGAACACTGTGCAATCATCAGCGAACATCCCCATTTCTGAACTTGGAGGGAAGGTCATTGATGAAGCAGCTGAAGATGGTTGGGCCTAGGACACTGCCTTGAGGAACTCCAGCAGCGATGTCCTGGGGCTGTGATGATTGACCTTCAACCACTACAACCATCTTCCTTTGTGCTAGGTATGACTCCAGCCAGTGGAGAGTTTTCCCCCCGATTCCCATTGACTTCAGTTTTATTAGGGCTCCTTGATGCCACACTCGGTCAAATGCTGCCTTGATGTCAAGGGCAGTCACTCTCACCTCACCTCTGGAATTCAGCTCCTTTGTCCATGTTTGGACCAAGGCTGTAATGAGTTCATAGAAACATAGAAACTAGGAGCAGGAGTAGGCCATTCGGCCCGTCGAGCCTGCTCCGCCATTCAATACGATCATGGCTGATCATCCAAATCCAGTACCCTGTCCCTGCTTTCTCACACAGAATCCCCATAGAGCCTGCACTGACACATATCCCACCCTATCCCCGTATTTAATTCCCCCTAACATATCCCATCCTATCCCCGTAACCCCACATATTTAATCCCCCCCTAACACTAAGGGTCAATTTATCGTAGCCAAATCAACCTAACCCGCACATTTTTGGACTGTGGGAGGAAACCGGAGCACCCGGAGGAAACCCACGCAGACACGGGGAGAATGTGCAAACTCCACACAGACAGTCACCCGAGTTCGGGAGCCGAGTGGTCTTGGCGGAACCCAAACTGAGCATCAGTGAGCAGGTTATTGGTGAGTAAGTGCCGCTTGATAGCACTGTTGATGACACCTTCCATCACTTTGCTGATGATTGAGAGTAGACTGATGGGGCGGTAATTGGCTGGATTGGATTTGTCCTGCTTTTTGTGGCCAGGACATACCTGGGCAGTTTTCCACATTGTTGGATAGATGCCAGTGTTGTCGCTGTACTGGAACAGCTTGGCTAGAGGCACAGCTAGTTCTGGAGCACAAGTATTCAGCACAATAGCTGGGATGTTGTCGGGGCCCACAGCCTTTGCTGTTTCTATTATTAGGGACGTGGTAACAGGGCACTTAGAAAATCGTAATATGATTAGGCAGAGTCAACATGGTTCTATGAAAAGGAAATCGTGTTTGATAAATCTGTTTTTTGAAGATGTAACTAGTAGGATGGATAAGGGGGAACCAGTGGATGTATCTGGATTTTCAAAAAGCATTCGATAAGGTGCCACACAAGAGGTTATTACACAAAATTAGGACTCACTGTATTGGGGGTAATATGTTAGCATGGATTGAGGATTGGTTAATGGACAGAAAACAGAGTAGGAATAAATGGGACTTTTTCAGGTTGGTGGGCTGTAACTAGCGGGGTACCGCAAGGATCAATGGTTGGGCCTCAGCTATTTACAATCTATATTAATGACTTAGATGACGGGACTGAGTGTAACGTATCCAAGTTTGCTGATGATACAAAGTTAGGTGGGAAAGTAAGCTGTGAGGAGAATGGAAAAAGGCTGCAGAGAGATATAGACAGGTTGACTGAGTGGGCAAGAACATGGCAAATGGAATACAATGTGGGGAAGTGTGAAGTTATCCACTTTGGTAGGAAAAACAAAAAAGCAGAATATTTTTTGAATGGTGAGAGACTGGGAAATGTTTGCACTCAGAGGGAGCTGGGTGTCCTTGTACATGAATCACAGAAAGTTAACATGCAGGTACAGCAAGCAATTAGGAAAGCAAATGGTATGTTAGCTTTTGTTACAAAGGGATTAGAGTATAAGGGCGCGAAATTCGGTAGCGCCCCGTTTCGGGGCGGTAATGCTGGCAAGGCGGGACATCCTGCGCCCGGCGAGGAAGTCCCGCCCTGGTCGCGAAATTCGCCTTACCGCCCCGCCCAGGAAGTGGAGCGCAATGTCGGGCGCTCCACTTCCTGGTGGGGTGGTAACCAAGGCGATGTTGGGGCGCGATTGGCAGCGTTCCGCGCGTTTCAGCGCACCTCCCCTTCAGTTAAAGGGGAGGGTCGCAGTGCACTCTGCAGGGCCTCCGATGGCCCCTACTAGGCCACCAGAGATGCGGTGCCGGGCTGCGCGATGGCAGCCAGGACCACGCCACGGCACACCACGGAGGGTCGACTTGGAGGTCGGTCAGAAAAAGAAAATGGCGGCGCGGGTCGCGGTCACACCTCCCCTTTAACTATCGCCCTGCGGGGCGGTAAGGGGATGTGGCGGGCCGCTAAGGGGTCGGCGCACATGGCGATGACGTCATCGCCGGAGGCGCGGTGGCCCGGGGCACTACCGGCGGGGGCGCGGCGCTATCGGGTAGCGCCTCAGCAACACCCCACCGAATTTCGCAGGAGGCGCTTTTTTCAACCCCCTCCCCGGGCAACAACCCCTTTGTGCTCCGTTAGCGCCCCCCGGAGGCGCTAATGGCAGGCACAAAGGAGTCGAATTTCACCCCCTAAGAGTAAAGAAGTCTTATTACAATTATACAGGGCATTGGTGAGACCACACCTGGAGTACTGTGTACAGTTCTGGCCTCCTTACCTAAGGAAAGACATACTTGCCTTAGAGGGCGTGCAACGAAGGTTCACTAGACTGGTTCCTGGGATGAGCGAGTTGCCCTATGAGGAGAGACTGAGTAGACTCGGCCTATATTCCTTAGAGTTTAGAAGAATGAGAAGCGATCTAATTGAAACATATAAAATTCTTATGGGGCTTGACAGGGTTAATGCTGGGAAGATGTTTTCCCTGGCTGGGGAATCTAGAACACGTGGTCACAGTCTCAGAATAAGGGGTCGGGCATTTAGGACTGAGATGAGGAGAAATTTCTTCACTCAGAGGGTGGTGAATCTTTGGAATTCTGTACCCCAGAGGGCTGTTGTTGATCGGTCGTTGAGTATATTCAAGACAGAGGTCGATAAATTTTTAGGAACGAAGGGGATTAAGTGATATGGGGATAGTGTGGGAAGGTGGAGTTGAGGTAGTAGATCAGCCATGATCTTACTGAATGGCGGAGCAGGCTCGAAGGGCCAAATGGTCGACTCCAGCTCCTATTTCTTAGGTTCTTCTGTTTATTGCAAATTGGATAATATCAATAAGTCATGGAATTATACAGCACAGAGGAAGGTCATTTGGCCCATCGTGCCTGTGCCGGCTCTTTGAAAGATCTATCCAATTAGTCCCACTCCCCCTTGCTCTTTCTCCACAGCCCTGTAAATGTATTTTCATCTATATTGAAAGCAATATGTTGGTACTTATTAAAATTCAACATAAAATCATATTGAATTTGGCACGCGATTGTTGAAAAAACATTAAAAATGTAATGCAAAACTGAAAAGCAGCAAGCATTAAAAAATGACAGAGTGATTTTTATTTGAAAACGATAGTTGGAATTCTACCAATTGCACGCTGTTGTCATGGATACCCGACCACTGGAAGCGTGCATTGGAACAGGGCGGCCTCATTCACCATGATCTTTCTGTCTATCTTATTTTTCTCCAGCCAGCTTTGCACTGGATGGGCCAATCCCAAAGGTAGTGTGGAGAAGGCATTAAGGTAATGAGGAGGAAAGTATACACGGGCGAGAAAATGTCCCTGCAACTGCTAATATCCATTACTGCTTCCACAATTCGGCTGTGCTTTTCTTCAACCATCACCTGCTGACTATCAATTTGCGTGACTTCATTTTCCGTTGCAAGTTAACTTTTCAGTGCCTTATTAGAGCTGTAAATGTTCACTGCCATAATAATTTTGATCCTCCCAGTAACAAAGTCGATTAAATTTATTGCTAAGCAGATTAAATGGGCCTATAAAGGGCTGGGCGGTCTGGTGAATTTTAGCAGCATTGATGTAAGATTTTGTTTTTCCCCAAGGGTGTGAGGGACATGTTATTCCAGGTTAAAAAAAAAGTCAACGAAACAATTGTCTCTTATCTGCATTTGAACAATTAAAAGTAATTCCTCCTCTATTCTACGGGGGGGGGGGTTGCCAACCCTCCAGGACTGACCTGGAGTCTCCAGGAATTGAAGTTTAATCTCCAGGACACAGCTGTGAGCAAACCAGGAGAGAAAAATCATAGGGGGCGTTAAGAAGAATTGTGTGGGTTTTTTTTCATTTTCTTTTCTCACTTTTTTGTTTAATAGTTATAAAAATATTGGAGATGGAAGATAAAGGCTGTTTGACCTGGCATGGCAGAGGTCGTGTGATGAAAACTCCAGGAATATGTCTGACCAGAGTTGACAACCCTAATTCTGGTAAAACAGATAGCCGACCTTCATTTTGAAGCATATACAGGCCTAATAAATGTGTGCTGTACTTGCTCAACCTTTTTTTCTACCTCATTATGTTCATTAACAAATATTTTTTTTTTACTGTGGGGACAGGTTGCTACACTTTTCAAATCCCCTCTACTGAGAACAATCTTTCCACCTTCCTCTTTAGGTATTTTATACCCTCAATATGTATGTGGGAAGGGTCGAGGGAGAGAGAGAGAGAGAGAGAGAGAGAGAGAGTGAAAAAAACATCCAGGGCTGGATTTTCATTGACCCGTGGAGGTGGGTTTGGAGGCGTGTGGGGGGTTAAAATTGCGAAAACTGGCGGGCGGGCACAAGTCCGCCTCCATCCCGCCTCCACGCAATTTTCATTAAATCGTGTCTGCTGGTCCCGCCTGCGTCCCGCCTTTAAGAGGCGGGATAGGCCGTTAAGGCCCTTAACAAGCACTAAATTGGCTCTATAATGCCATTTTGAAAGGCCTTTGTGATTTTAACCCTTGTTCTACGTGAAGCACGCCTGTTCCGAACCACGATTGTGAAACCTGGCGGGAGCACATTTGGCTGGATCTCTCTCTCTCTCTCTCTCTCTCAGTGGTGGTGTAAAAATATCTGGGCGCAGACTTAGTGCTGCTGCTCATTTTGCATCCAGGTCCTCTCACAACAAAGGCCAGGCAGTCTCTGAAGACCTTCAATGCAGCAGCAATGATGACATCATCAGAGGCGACTTTCAGACTGAAAACACTAATTGGTTCATGGGTTCCCACATGCTGGAACTCAATTGCCCAATTAGATGAAAATTGCATCAATCTCCCACATCCAATTGCAGTCGGGTGGATAACACGACCCCAACCCGCCCCAGTATCAAAATCCAGCCCCCAGTGTGAGTTTGTGCAGTTGAAACTGCTTCATCTTCTGAATCGCATTTCAGTAATTCTGGACAAAGTACAGACAAGCATCCAATCTGCAAAAGTCAATACAGCAGGAATGGGCTTGAGTATTGAAACTCCAGTTTTACTTAATTCCCTCGACGTCCCTCCCCACCGACTGCTTTGCTGGCCGCATCTACGCAACCCACTTCATTCTGCAGCTTACCTCCCGCACAAGAAGTGGTCACTCTCGCACTTTCATCCTCCCGTACCTTGGTCACTATAGTCCACTCTCCCCCACGCCATGGCGATCAAGAGCAAAGAGAAAGATAGTGCTTATTTAAGGCAAGCCTCGAGGTGTTGAAGAGGCTCAAGAAAGGCCAAACTCAAACAGAAAGGAGCACAGCTGGGTATGGTGTGGGAGAGCTCACTAGATGTCAAACTGGAACTTGGAACCAGTCTCCAATAGAGGACAACAACAACAACAACAATGTGCATTTATATAGCGTCTTTAACTTAGTAAACCGTCCCAAAGTACTTTACAGGAGCGTTATCGGACAAAATTTGACACCGAGCAATGTAAGGAGATATTAGGACAGGTGACCAAAAGCTTGGTCAAAGAGGTCGGATTTTAGAAGCGTCTTAGAAGAGCAGAGGTAGAGAACTCCCATTTATATAGCGCCTTTCACGACCTCAGGACGTCCCAAAGCGCTTTAAAGCCAATGAAGTACTTTTGAAGTCTAGTCATTGTTATAATATAGGAAACGCAGCAGCCAATTGGCACACAGCAAGATCCCACAAACAGCAATGTGACAAGTGACCAGATAATCTGATTTAGGTGTTGGTTGAGGGATAAATGCTTCTTCTTCGAAATAGTGTGGCGGGTGGGATCTTTCACATCCACCTGAGAGCACAGACGGGGATCTCAGCTTAAGGTTCTCATCCGAAAGACGGCACCTCCGACCGTACAGCACTCCCTCAGCGCTGCACTGGGTGTGTCAGCCTGGATTCTCTGCTCAGGTCTCTGGAGTCTCAAGTTACTGGGGTGATGAGGTCAGCTTCATACAACAAAAAGACAGGGGGCGAGATTTTTCTCTCCTCTGCACCCAAAGAGCAGGCATACACACCAGGAGCACAATGGGGCCGTGCTCAGGCAAAGTGCACTGTGCATACGAGTTTCTAAAAAACGGAAATGAAAAAACTGATAAAAGTGACCGTGGAATTGTCGTAAAAACCCAACCAGTTCACTAATGCTCCTTTAGGGAAGGAAACCTGCCGTCCTTACGCTGTCTGGCCTGTATGTGACTCCAGTCCCACACCAATATGATTGACTGTTAACTTCCTTCTGAAGTGGCCTAACAAGCCCCTCAGTTGTATTAAACCCTACAGCGGTTCAAGAAGGCAGTCCACCACCAGCTCCTTATGGCAACGAGGGATGGGCAATAAGAATGGAAGGAGAGAGGAATATTAGGACCAGTGTCATACCACAGATCATCCTACTTCCAGTGGCATTGGAGGACGTATAATGTAACCACATTTTTAAAAGAAATATACACAAACTAAGACATTAACACAGCTTGTGTATACAGCTCAGATTATGGGGGTAAATTCCAGCTTTCACAGGAAAATCGTGGGCAGCATGCTCCCCAAATGTTTACTGTTCGCCCTGGCACGTGAATCTCCTCACTGGGAGAGCTGACTCGTAAACATGATCTCATACGGGGGTACAGATTCACAAATCATTACAAGTAGCGACGCGCGTTAACAAGGCCATAAAACAATGCAAAGCACTGGGGTTCATTTCTAGAGGGATAGAATTGAAAAGCAGAGATGTTATGTTAAACTTGTATTGAACACTGGTTTGGCCACACTTGGAGAACTGTGCACAATTCTGGTCTCCATATTATAAAAAGGATATCGAGGCACTGGAGAGGGTGCAAAAAAGATTTTTCTATGGATGATACCAGAACTGCAAGGTTATACCTATCAGGAAAGGATGGGGGGGTGACCTAATAGAGGTCTTTAAAATTATGAAAGGTGGTAGAAGCGTGGAACTCTCTCCCACAAAAACCAGTAGATGCCAGCTCAATTAATAATTTTAAATCTGATAGCGATAGATTTTTGCTAGCCCAAGAGTATAAAAGGATATGGAGCCAAGGCGGGTGGATGGAGTTAAGAGACAGATCAGCCCATGATCTCACTGAATGGCGGAACGGGCTCGAGGGGCCGAATGGCCTCCTCCTGTTCCTATGCTGTTCTGCTTGCGGTGAAGCATTCCATGTCCTAAATACCCTCGATGTGAAACTTCTCCCTTCCTCTCGGTGTGATCCTCGGTGTACGCCCACTTGTTGCCGAGTTGCAGCCTAGATTTAGAAAGCTGAAAGGGGATGTAGTGCGAAACGGTTAGATGAATAATGATTTTGCCAAGTAATTTTATCCACTCAACCGATCTATTCTTTTATCCCATTTTAACTGTTGCATCAAGTTTGACGAGCAGCTAATGGCCAAGGCGAGCTAGACTGCGGTCACAGTGCTGTAAAAAGTCACGCGGTTGTTATGGAAACTGAAAGTGTATTTATGTCATTTGCTTCATTGCAATATACACATTGCAGTGCATCACACCAAATCTTTTAAAACTGATTAATCGCATCGAGCAATGCCGCGCACTGAAACACGGGTAAGTTGTAAGCATCACGAAGCTTGAGCATTTGCACCCTATGAGGTGGTTTATAGACCTAAACAAAGGCGCTTGTCACATTGATTGCCCAAAGTGCTTGAGCCCCACGACCTGATGAGATGAAAAAGACTCTGAATTGGTTACGAGTCGATTTTCACACCTAGACACAAACTCCAACACATTGGCTAAATATAGTGAGGCAATGCAACACTTACATGAATAAATCAAGACTTTTGCAGTTTAATTAAACATTTTATTCATTTAACAGGTTTAGAAATTGGGTTTATAAATAGAGGGATAGAATATAAAAGCAAAGCGATCACGCTGGAACTTTATAAATCACTGGTTAGGCCTCGGCTGGAGTATTGTGGGCAATTCCGGGCACCACACTTCAGGAAAGTTGTAAAGGTCTTAGAAAGGGTACAGTGGAGGTTTACCAGGATGTTACCAGGGATAAAAGTGAGAAGTCGCACAACACCAGGTTATAGTCCAACAGTTTTATTTGAAATCACAAGCTTTCGGAGCTGCTGCCCCTTCGTCAGGTGAAGCCGAAGGAGCAGCGCTCCGAAAGCTTGTGATTTCAAATAAAACTGTTGGACTATAACCTGGTGTTGTGCGACTTCTCACTTTTGTCCACCCCAGTCCAACACCGGCATCTCCGCATCATGGTTACCAGGGATGAGGGACTTCAGTTATGAGGAGAGGTTGGAAAGGTTCGGACTGTCCTCCTTGGAACAGAGAAGGTTAAGAGGTGACCTAATGGAGGTTTTCAAGATGATGAGGGGTTTTGATAGAGTAGAGAGAGAAAAACCATTCCCTCTGGCGAGTGGGTGAATAACCAGAGGTTACAGATTTAAAATCATTGGCAAAAGATCTAGAGGGGAGATGGGAAGAATTCTTTTCACTCAGAGAGTTGTCGGAATCTGGAACGCTCGACCTGAAAAGGTGGTGGAAGCTGATTCCATCAATAATTTTAAAAGGGAGTTGGACGGGTACTTGAGGAGGAGGAGGAGGAGGAACTTGCAGGGTTACGGACAAAAAGTGGGGATGTGGGACTGAGCACGACGGCTCTTTCAAAGAGCCAGCACAGGCACGACGGGCCGAATGGCCTCCTTCTGTGCTGTAAGTTTCTATGATTCTATGAACAGGGACAGATATCATTGGAAAAGAAAGAAGAGTTTTGTGCATAAAGATTTAATTCTCTTAAACGTTTTATCCTTTGATCAGTTATTCATTTAAAGAAGAAAAAAAGTAAGACTTGCATTTATATAGCGCCTTTCGCAACCTCAGGATGTCCCCAAGCGCTTTACAGCCAATGAAGTACTTTTTAAAGTGCAGTCACTGTTGTAATGTAGGAAACGCGGCAGCCAATTTGCGCACAGCAAGCTCCCACAAACAGCAACGTGATAATGACCAGATAATCTGTTTTTGTTATGTTGGTTGAGGGATAAATATTCGCCCAGGACACCGGGGAGAACTCCCCTGCTCTTCTTCGAAATAGTGCCATGCAGGGCTTGACTGTATTCACTACCCACAAATTAATCTTTTCTACACTCAGTTCTACCTGTTTGTCTGAAACAGTACCCTGAACAACAACAACAGCAACAACTTGCATTTATATAGCACCTTTAAAGTAGTAAAACGTCCCAAGGCACTTCACAGGAGCGTTATCAGACAAAATTTGACACCGAGCCACATAAGGAGATATTAGGACAGGTGACCAAAAGCTTGGTCAAAGAGGTAGGTTTTAAGGAGCATCTTAAAGGAGAGAGTTGGAGAGGCAGAGAGGTTTAGGGAGGGAATTCCAGAGCTGAGGGCCTAGGCAGCTGAAGGCACGGCCGCCAATGGAGGAGCGATGGAAATCAGCGCTGCGCAAGAGGCCAGAATTGGAGGAGCGCAGAGATCTCGGAGGGTTGTAGGGCTGGAGGAGATTACAGAGAATAGGGAGGGGCGAGGCCATGGAGGGATTTGAAAACAAGGATGAGAATTTTAAAATCGGGGCGTTGCCGGACCGGGAGCCAATGTGGGTCGGCGAGAATAGGGGGTGATGGGTAAACTGCAAGCAGAACAACAGCAGTTTCTGGGGAAAATTCTGACTGTTGTCAGCAGAGAGGCCCATTATCCCAACCACACACTGGTCATGTGCCTCTATATTTCAAGGAGTTCAGATAAACATAAACAAGTCACCATTCAATAAACTATTCACGGCAAGTATAAACAGCTGAACAATAGACATTACGTGAGTCTGTGGTGTTCAAGAATTCGTTTGCACAGCAAACACTGGAGATAAAACACTAATTTGTTATATGCGAGATAAATCACCATTCCCGAGTCAGGGTAATTCAACCCAAATATGGTTTTCTTAAATGAAGAAACAATATACAGTACTTTAAATAGCAGATACATCCTTAAATTCAGGAAATCCTGGCATTCTCCAGCATAAAAGTGGTAAAGTTTAGATTACAGCCTGCTATGTGACCTAAAACTGATTTTTTACAAAGGTCCTAGTTCCTTGAGAGTGAAGCATCCATCATGTAAAGACTGCAGCCAGAGTAAGAACAATGGGTTCTCTTTTTAAAAATATCCTTTTGTAAATACACACATCATACAGGCATGTGTTTGTTCAAATGCTCTTGGAACCTACACGCATGGCAGGGATGCTTTTCCATTTTAAACAGATTTCTTTTTGGGCGGGGTGGAGGGGAAATAAAAGTTTTGAGAAAAACTGAAAAACACCTGAGGAATGGACACTCGTGCCAGGTGTGAGATTCGGAGAGTGTCGTTCGACACGAGGCATCCCACTGTATTAGAAGCTAGATGGAAATGCGAGTGTCAGGCTGTGCGCATGTATGAGATTGTGTATATATACACAGTAAAGAAAATAAAGACTTGCATTTATATAGCGCCTTTCATGGCCTCAGGACGTCCCAAAGGGCTTCACAGCCAATGAAGTACTTTTGAAAGTGTAGTCACTGTTGTAATGTAGGAAGCGCGGCAGCCAATTTGCTCCCACAAACAGCAATGAGATAATGACCAGACAATTGTTTTTTTTACGTGATGTTGGTTGAGGGGATAAATATTGGGCCGGACACCGGGAATTACTCCGATAGCAAAATACTGCGGATGCTGGAAATCCGAAATAACAACAGAAAACGCTGGAAAAACTCAGCAGGCCAGGCAGCATCCGTGGAGAGAGAAACAGAGTTAACGTTTCAGGTCGAAGACCCTTCGTCAGAACCGGGAATTACTCCCCTGCTCTTCTTCGAAGTAGCTCGATGGGTTGTTTTGCATCCACGTGAGATGGCAGACGGGGCCTCGGTTAAACGCCTCATCCGAAAGACGGCACCTCCGACAGTGCAAGGCACTACTCAGTTACTACACTGGGAGCGTCAGCCTGGATTTTGTGTTCCAAGTCTCTGGAGTGGGACTTGAACACATGACCTTCTGACTCAGAGGTGAGAGTGCTGCCCACTGAGACACGGCTGACACCTTAAGTGATGCTTTGGGTCAGAACGGTGATTAAGTGCAAACGCTTTGCAGTCATGTATGCCGTGGGGTTGACATGAGGAGTCTGTACACGCACAAGGATGCCACCTTCAACACCTTGCACTCGGATCCCTGCCCCCAGCCACAAGTTCCGTGCCCTGTCCAGCTGGTACGTCCTCTCCACTGCAAAATTTTTCCTCCTCAAGTATTTATCCAATTTCCTTTTCGAAAGTTACTAGTAAATCTGCTTCCCCCACTCTTTCAGGCAGTGCCTTCCACGGTCCAGTTCAGGTCACTCCTGATTCGCCATACATGGTGCAATGAATGGAGAATCAGGAGTGATCTGAACTGGACCACTTCAAGTTCATTTAATAGCTTCATGTTCTCCCAATTTTCATTACTTTTTATTCCTGCTACTCTAACAAGTAAAAGGCCTTATTTTGCACGTGTGTTGGAATGTTCCATCTCGCAACCAAAATTTCCCCTCGGTTGTCTGCAACTTAACTGGACCAGCCACATAAATACTGTGGCAACAAGAGCAGGTCAGAGGCCGGGTATTCTGCGGCGAGTGTCTCACCTCCTGACTCCCCAAAGCCTTTCCACCATCTCCAAGGCACAAGTCAGCAGTGTGATGGAATACTCTCCACTTGCCTGGATGAGTGCAGCTCCAACAACACTCAAGAAGCTCGACACCATCCAGGACAAAGCAGCCCGCTTGATTGGCACCCCATCCACCACCTTAAACATTCACTCCCTCCACCACCGGTGTACCGTGGCTGCAGTGTGTACCATCTACAAGATGCACTGCAGCAACTCGCCAAGGCTTCTTCGGCAGCACCTCCCAAACCCGCGACCTCTACCACCGAGAAGGACAAGGGCAGCAGGCGCATGGGAACACCACCACCTCCAAGTTCCCCTCCAAGTCACACACCATCCTGACTTGGAAGTATATCGCCGATCCTTCATCGTCGCTGGGTCAAAATCCTGGAACTCCCTCCCTAACAGCACTATGGGAGTACCTTCACCACACGGACTGCAGCGGTTCAAGAAGGCGGGTCACCACCACCTTCTCAAGGGCAACTAGGGATGGGCAATAAATGCTGGCCTTGCCAGCGACGCCAGATCCCATAAGCGGAAAAAAAAAGTTGCAACAATTGCTGAATTAATTTTTTAACAATAAAAATGGTGTTGTGGTTAAAATGTGCATGACTGGTGGTTTAGTGGAGGTCTGGATCTGATTTACTAGCAGTGCAATGGTGAGGATGTGCCTGTGAAAAGGAATACTATCTGACTACACTAAATTGGTAAATGCTTATAAATTAATAATGATAGTCTCATTTCAATGTGTTTCTGTCGTGCTTTAGCGTTGACGGACCGGAACTGAGCCAGTGTACCTGGGAGTAAATGGACTTGCACAGTGCAAGGAGCTTAAAGCAATCATTTCTTCCCTGCTGACACAGCACATGTGTTATAAACGGGAAACATTGCAAAAAGGAAAACAAAAATAAAATTAGCGTTTTAACCAAATGGCTTTCTTTCTTTCCGCTTACAGAAACAAGTCTTGGATTTTAAAAATGTCTCGCCGGAACCATTACTTGCATATTGCGATTGCAATCTCTTATCTTTGTGACTGGCAGAAACTGCACTTGTACCACATTCTGCATATTGCAAAAAAAAAACAACCTATTCACCTCACTGACTTCCCATTCATACTTGCGGCTTAATGAGGTTGAAGAACCAGGATTATTAAAAAAAGAGTCAACCAACATCACTAAAAAAAAACCAAATGATCTGGTCATTATCATATTGCTGTTTATGGGAGCTTGCTGTGCGCAAATTGGCGGCTGCGTTTCCCTACATTACAGCAGTGGCTTCATAAGCACCTCATTGGCTGCAAAGCACTTTGGGACATCCTAAAGTCGTGAAAGGTGCTATATAAATGCAAGTTCTTTCTTTTTATTCAAGTAATCTCCTCAGATAAACTATACCTTACATAAAATGAATTGGAGCCTGCTTACTTTCGGTAAAGTTCCCCGCTGTCATCACTGCCGTATAGACTCAGACCTGGTTCTGAATAACAGTGCTGAGCCTGCACATGGTGAAGGTGGCAGTGCAGCATCATTGTCACTTGACTCGCTTGACTTTATACTGTAGTCTGCTTCAGTGAGGAGTCGGGAGTCAGACCGCGTATTCATTGATATGGGATTAGCTCCTAGTTTACTCGGGAATCGAGCAAACTGGTAGAAGAGGAGAGTTGTTGCTCTCGGGTGCAGTTGGTGTTAGAAAGAATGGCAGAATTTGCACTGGACTTTTTGCTCAACAGTTGACCCCTCCCCCTTCTGCTTTGTAGTGACAGAATTCTTTCTTTCTATAAGATAGTCACTAATAAATCCAATGGGAATTCAGGAGAAACTTCTTTACCCAAAGAGTGGTGAGAATGTGGAACTCGCCACCACAAGGAACAGTTGAGGTGAATAGCATAGATGCATTTAAGGGGAAGCTAGATAAACACATGAGGGAGAAAGGAATAGAAGGATATGTTGATGGGGTGAGATGAAGTAGGGTGGGAGGAGGCTCGTGTGGAGCAGAAACACCGGCATGGACCAGTTGGGCCGAATGGCTTGTTTCTGTGCCGTAGACTTGATGTAACTCGATGTAATATATGGACAGGTTTATCAAAGGAGTGAGAATTAATTATTCTACCTTGTAAACTACAAGGGTTGGATTTCTACTATGTGGCTACGATCATGGACTTTGGCTATTCTCTCCACTAAGTTGTCACACCTCGATGGTCAAGGAGCAAAGGGCAGCGATACTATTCCGTTTAGCCATAAATCAGTTGGTAGTGTCTCAGTCAGAACGCTGTGGGTTCAAGCCCCACTCCAGGTCTTCAGCACATAATGTAGGCTGACACTTCAGTGAGGTACTGAGGGAGCGAGCGCTGCATTGTTGGAGCTGACGTCTTCACAATGAGATGTTAAACCAAGGCTTCAATCGACCGCTTCTGATAGACATTAAAGATCTACGGCACAATCCACAGGGAAGCAGGGGAGCCCTCTCAGTGCCCTGGCCAATGTTCCTTCCTCAACCAATATTCCTTCCTCAACCGATACAAAAAAAACAGACTAACTGCTCTCATATGTCTCGTTTCACAGAATCCCCACAGTGCAGATAGAGGCCATTTTGGCCCATCGAGCCTGCACCAACACATATCCCACCCTATCCCCGTAACCCCACGTATTTAATCCCCCTAACACGAAGGGTCAATTTATCATAGCCAAATCAACCTAGCCCGCACATCTTTGGACTGTGGGAGGAAACCGGAGCACCCGGAGGAAACCCACGCAGACACGGGGAGAATGTGCAAACTCCACACAGTCAGTCACCCGAGGCCGGATTCGAACCCAGGTCCCTGGCGCTGTGAGGCAACAGTGCTAACCACTATGCCACCGTGTTGCCCTAAAGTTTCTGGGATCTTGCTGTGCACAATTTGGCTGTGCATTTGCCTGCACGGTAAGAGTGACGATGCTCAAAGGTAATTCAAGTGAAGCGTTCTGGAACATCCTGAAGATAGGACAAGATGTTATACAAATACATTACGTGTCGGCTGTGGCTCAGGTGGTAGCATCCCTCGTCTCTGGGGCAGAAGGTTGTGGCCTCTACGTCCAGCTCCAGAGACTTGAGCACAAAAATCCAGGCTGACACTCCAGTGCAGTGCTGAGGGAGTGCTGCACTGTCGGAGGTGCCGTCTTTCGGATTCGAGCTAAAACCGAGGCCCCGTCTGCTCTCTCAGGCGGACGTAAAAGATCCCATGGTATTATTTTGAGGAAGAACAGTGGAGTTATCCCCAGTGTCCTGGCCAATATTTATCCCTCAATGAACATCACTAAAAAACAAACTGTCTGGTCATCACATTGCTGTTTGTGGGAGCTTGCTGTGCGCAAATTGGCTGCCGCGTTTCCTACATTACAACAGTGACTACACTTCAAAAAGTACTTCATTGGCTGTAAAGCGCTTTGGGACGTCCGGTGGTCACGAAAGGCGCTACATAAATGCAAGTCTTTCTTTCCAGCTCTACAGAAAGTTAATTGTAAAGAAGATGATTACCAAGTGGCTACACGTAGCCACAGAACTAGTGTTACTGTCACTTACCAGCACCACCAAGAGGCAAAGAACATCAAAGTTTTATGGAAAAGGTTGTACAATGTGAAAGCTCTCTCAGGGGCCAAATAATAAATTCCAATTGAAGTCTGTTCCACTGCCAACAAAACGTCAAAACATTCAAACGTGATTTTAATCCAGTTCTATAAACTTCTTTCTACCTCGTATTTTCCAAATCTTGAGAATGAAAGGAATAGCACATTGCCAGAATAGTGCTTCAAATGGGACAAAGAATTCAAAAGCCAGAAACATGCCTTCCTTCCAAATCCTCCTGAAAACACAGGATCATCGGTTAAAAGCCCATTTTCAATAGACCCTGGGCCTGATTGATGGCATGAAATGCATTCACTGCTTTGAGAGGAAGAACACCATTGATGACAAAACCTTAGGGCTTTGCCATTCTCAGAAAAATCAATAAACAGTTATGAACAAACTACATTATTTCCTCTACCCCTTCCCCATATCAAGAAATGCATAAAATGAACTTCCACCACACAGGACCTTAACAGTAACATCTGAGAGATATGAAAACAGTGAATTAAAGTCCCATTTTGTATTTTTAGATTAGTGAAAGAATTCCCAAAGATGATATTTAAATACAGACTACATATTTTAACAAATCTTCATTAGCAATCTGTCAAGTGTTTTGCTATTCTTCTATTAAAGCCGTACATAAGAACGTAAGAAATAGGAGCAGGAGTCGGCCATACGGCCCCTCGAGCCTGCTCCGCCATTCAGTGAGATCATGGCTGATCTTCTACCTCAACATCACTTTCCTGCCCGATCCCCATATTCCTCGATTCCCCTAGAGTCCAAAAATCTATCGATCTCAGTTTTGAAGATACTCAACGACATCCACAGCCCTCTGGGGTAGAGAATTCCAAAGATTCACAACCCTGAGTGAAGAAATTTCTCCTCATCTCAGTCCTAAATGGCCGACCCCTTATCCTGAGACTATGCCCCCTAGTTCTAATAAGAATATTACTATACAAGATATTCACAATTTATCATAGAGATTGCTTAAAACTGTACTTACTGTGTTGGTATCAAAGGCTTACCTTTTCAAGTGATCCATGCCAAAATTAAGCATAAATCAGCACTACCTTGGCTATTGCGATTTATGTGCATCACAGAAATAGAAGGGGAAAAAAAAAAGCACCGAGACCTGACCTTGTATGTGGAACCAGGAAAAACAGCAGATGGGAACATTTCCACACGATTACTGATTTATTAAATTCAACCTGACTTACAATGTTTGGCAACCAAAGCCAATTTGGCACAGATGATCAAAAACTGAAATGAATCAAATACATGCTGTGACTGTACAATAAAGGCCTTCCTTTAACCTCAATCTAATTCGGCCCCTTAAACATATTTTAAAGTTCAAACGTGGAATGTGTAATCTGCACTACAACCTACACATTGAAGCCAGCAACTAGTACAGGAAACTCTTTATTAACCGGCACCCAAATATCCGGAAATCTCTCTTAACCGGCAAAATTCTTGAGTAGGTAACCGGGGTTTTCCTTCATCTCTCGTTTAAAATTAACTTTAAAAAAAACCCCGAGGCGTTTGCCTTGTATTGGAGCGTGTAGATTGGGAGGGGAATGTGCAGCCCGGGTAGGCAGCGGACACGACAGATGGTCAGCTGGCGGTTCCCGGGGAGACGGAGCTCCGAATGCAGGCGCATGTCAATGTGTACGGGGCTCTCGTACGTTGGGAGATATAACTCTCCGTTATCCGGACTTTTTGATTAACCGGCACCACGCCGGTCCCGTCGGTGCCGGTTAATAAAGAGTTTCCTGTACATGCTTGAAGTTACACACGTTTACTCTCTAGTCCAAAGGAGGCAACATTTAAAAATAACACAAAGAAAACCTCCTAACAAAATAGTACCGTCACACAAAATGGTACTGTAGTGTTAACGGATGCTAAGGGAATCAAGGGATATGGTGATCGGGCGGGAAAGTGGAGATGAGGTAGAAGATCAGCCATGATCTTATTGAATGGCGGAGCACGCTCAAAGGGCCATATGGTCTACTCCTACTTCTATTTCTTATGTTCTTAGTACTTAATCTAAATCCGATGACTCTGAGATACAGTTTGAGATACCTTTTCAACATAAACAAAGACAAGTGTTTAAACAAAACCAACTTTTGAATAACAACACATCCACTGGTCTGGATCAGGAATAAATACCCAGTACAGACTTATTGGGGGAGAAATTCATTATATTCCCGTTTGGGGGACTAAATTTTAAAAGTTTGGAAAATTAGCAGCAGGTGCTAATGTTTCTATATTTTTTTAAATTCGGTTTTGTGTTCCAGAAGGAAGTGGAGGACTAAATCAAGCTCCACTTCCTTCTTGGAGCGCAATCGGCAGCAGGCGGGGCGGAGACTTCAGCAGCGCTCCACACTGGGCTGTGCAACGCTGCCACATTCCAAGGCTCCTTCCCTCCCTTAAAGGGAAGGGCCATCGCTGCAGGCTCTGCAATAGAAAAAGTACCTACCTGGAACACCAAGGCAGCCGCGATACCGCGCGATCAGCCTGGCACTCAAGCAGAGCGCCGGTCTGATCAATCGCGGGTAGGAACCCGCGAAAAAAAGCGGACCAATAAAGGTGAGTTTTTTTTTACTTACCTCGGCCACCTTGCCTTTAATCATCGCCCCCCCCCCCCTGAAGCGCTACTGCAGGGCGCGGAAGTCAATTTCGGGTCCGGGATGCTACCGGGGCGATGCGCACGGCGATGACGTCACGATCTCCAGACGAAGGAGATGGGGGCGCAACGCCATAGCGCCGCCGCAAAACTCCCGCTGAATATGGCGGGAGTCGATGTCAGCGCCGCGCCCGGTCGCAAAGCCATTTGTGCCCCGTTAGCGTCCCCTGGGGGCGTTAACGGGAGGCGCAAAGGCACCCAATTTCGCCCCCATTATTAACTGAGATTGAGACAATTACATCAGATCTACATTATTCAACTCTGGGGCTATGCTGCACAGAACATAAAGAAAAAGGAGAGAAATACTTGTATTTATATAGCGCCTTCCACAACCACAGGACATCCCAAAGCACTTTATAGCCAATGAAGTACTTTTTGGAGTGTAGTCACTGTTGTAATGTAGGAAACGTGGCAGCCAATTTGCGCACAGCAAGCTCCCACAAACAGCAATGTGATAATGACCAGATAATCTGTTTTTTTGTTATGTTGATTGAGGGATAAATATTGGCCGGGACACCGGGCGAACTCCCCTGCTCTTCTTCGAAATAGTGCCATGGGATCTTTTACGTCCACCTGAGAGAGCAGACGGAGCCTCGGTTTAAAGTCTCATCCAAAAGACGGCACCTCAGACAGTGCAGCATTCCCTCAGCACTGCACTGGGAGAGTCAGGCTGGATTATATGCTCACGTCTCTGGAGTGGGACTATGAACCCACAACCTTCTGACTCAGAGGCAAGAGCGCTACCCACTGAGCCACGGCTGACAAAGAAAGGCTAAAATTATAACAATATAGATCGGTTGTGTAATGGTGCCTTCATGTAAATAGCCTGATAGATCTGCTCCATTGGGATTTGGAGTTGCGGCATTTCAATCTGTTCTGAAGTTGTTCGATGTGATTGCATATGTGACATCAAGCAAATATAGTATCAGATCTAGTAGCAGGAGTGGTTTACTCAAATAATTCCTTTTTTCGGTAACCCAACAGTAATTTAGACTGATTTTCTATATTGTTATTAGTATTAGTCAACAAATGTATGAAAGCTTTGATGATTTAATTTGTATTTATAGAATCATCATAACAGAAGGAGGCCATTCGGCCCAGCGTGCCTGTGCCTGCTCTTTGAAAGAGCTCTCCAATCAGTCCCACTCCCCTGCTTTTTCCCCATAGCCCTGCAAATGTTTCCTTTTCAAGTATTTTTCCAATTCCCCTTTGAAAGTTACTGTTGAATCTGTTTCCGCTGCCCTTTCAGGCAGCGCATTCCAGATCAGAACAACTCGCTGCGTAAAAAAAAAAAATTCCCTTCATATTTGTGGCTATTCAGCTAGAAACAGGGAAATAAATGAATGAATGAACTTTGCTATAAATCTCTACTGGGAAGCCACAATCCACATAAAACAAGCTTATATTCTTAAGCTGCCAACAGGCAGTTTGATGAAAACAACAGTCTCCCCAGGGCCAGACAATTAAGTTTCCACTTCGCACTGAGATGCTGTGGTGCTGAAACACACCCAGATACTACAGTGATACAGCCGTCAGCAATCGCTCTCTTTTTGAAAAAATAACCCTAAAATATAAAACTATGGCCTAGAAATTGGATATGGCCACGAAATGGGCAGTGTTAAAGCCCAACGATGTTAAACTGCGCCACGTTAAAATGGTCTAGGTAGCACGCAAAATTCGTGCTAGTCCTCATTAACATGATTGTCCCTAACCCTGCAAGTTCCTCATCCTCCAGAACCCGTCCAACTCCCTTTTAAAATTATTGATGGAATCAGCTTCCACCACCTTTTCAGGTCGAGCGTTCCAGATCCCGACAACGCTCTGAGTGAAAAGAATTCTCCTCATCTCCCCTCTAGATCTTTTGCCAATGATTTTAAACCTATGACCTTTGGTTATTGACCAACTCGCCAGAGGGAATGGTTTTTCTCTTTCTACTCCATCAAAACCTCTCATCATCTTGAAAACCTCTATTTGGTCACCTCTTAACCTTCTCTGTTCTTTTTTTATATAGCCTAATTTCTCCTTCCATTCCTTTTCCACTTTAAAATTAACAGGACTAAAAATCTTCGGTCCTTGTGGTGCACTGAAGGCGTAACTCCTGTGAGAGTGTGGCGGAAGAGCCATAAATTAGAGACACCATATAAGCCAGGTCCTAAATGTGACTCAGAGTCACTGATTGTCTCCAAACAATCCACTGACTCAGAAGGGGCTTGGTGGGGGATGGGGTCTGCCAACGGTGAGACTGCCTTTGGCTTGATTCCACTCTTACCTATCTAATCGTAGCCAGTGAATCTCCAGCATTGGTCTCTCTTCGCACTCTGAACCATCCCCTCAGGACTCCCAATTTTTGGCCTCTTCCTCTCCCTCAACTACACGCTGACCCTTGGCACCGTCATCCGCCAACATAGGTCAGGCTCTGCACGTACATCGATGACACCCAGCTCTCTCTCTCCACCACCACTTTTTAATCTATCCATTTCCCCTGTGCTATTAGTCTGACACCCAGTCTCAGTTGAGCTGGGTGTTGGACACAGGGAAGACTGAAGCCAACACACACTCCGTTTCCTCGCCACCGATTCCATTCCCCTCCCCAGCCACTGTCTCAGGCTGAACCAGACTGTTAAAATCCTCGGCATCCTATATTACTCCAGATGAGCTTCTGTCCCCATATCCTCTCCATCACAAAGACTATCTACTTCCACCTCAGTAACATCACCCACCTTTGCACCTACCTCTTCCTATCTGCTGCCGAAACCCTCCTCTGTGCCTTTGTCAGCTCCAGACTCAATTATTCCGATGCTCTCCTGGCTGGCCTCCCATCCTCCACCCTCCCGAAGTTTCAGATCATCCAATAATCTGCTGCCCGTATCCTATCCCACACCAAGTCCCTATCGTCCATCACCCTCACCCTTGCTGACCTACACTGGCTCCTGCCGACCAATGCCGCAAACTTAAAATTCTCATACCCCTGTTCAAATCCCTTCATGGTCTCACTGCTCCCCACAAAGTTCCAGAACTACAACTCCTCCCAAACCCTACATTCCTCTCATCTGACATCTTGCGCATTCCCCCCTCATTTTGCAGGCCGTGTTTGCAGCTGTCTAGGCCCCACACTCTGGGATTCCCTCCTTAAACCTCTCCACCTCCCACTCCCCCTTTAGGACCCTCCTTACAACCCATCGCTTGCACCAGGTTTTTGCTCATCCTCCTATTTCTTTCCTTCTTTTGCTCAGCCCGCGATTCTCCTTGCGCCTCCATGAAGCACCGTGGGACGGTTCCCTTTGTTAAAGACGGCAGCTGTTATTCTTCCTTCCACAACTTCTAAATTTTGGGGGTTGAAGCTAGCTTTAAAAGCCTTTTTTTTCCTCCTGTCAATCAAAGCCCAAAGTCTTAAGCTTGACCTGGCCATGCCTATGACGCAACCCCAAGCCTAACTTTGATGTGTAAAAATACACCAACACAGGAAGAGGCTCTGCTAAAGGAATAGCTCTGGAGTCAAAAGTACCTGAACAATTGAGGCAAGTTTTATCGTCAATGCTATTTTCAAGACCCAAACAATTCTGATTAGAATGGTAACGTTCCCTTTGTGTCGACTGTTGTTTCATTAATTTCCTTTTAATTGTGGATTCTTGTGACTTGAGCACAAGATCCAGGCTGACACTCCAGTGCAGTGCTGAAGGAGTGCTGCACTGTCTTTCGGATGAGGCGTTAAACCGAGGCTCCATCTGCTCTCTCAGGTGGACGTAAACGATCCCATGGCACTATTTCGAAGAAGAGCAGGGGAGTTCTCCCCAGTGCCCTGGCCAATATTTATCCCTCAATCAACATCACTAAAAATGGTTTATCTGGTCATTATCACATTGCTGTATGTGGGAGCTTGCTGTGTGCAAATTGGCTGCCGCGTTTCCCACATTACAACAGTGACTACACTTCAAAAAGTACTTCATTGGCTGTAAAGCGCTTTGAGACATCCTGAGGTCATGAAAGGTGCCGTATAAATGCAAGTCTTTCTTTTTTTGAGGTCACTGGAATCATAACTTACCAACTTATAAGGTACTGAATAATCAATAACTTACCCAAAGTGCTTCACTGATTTTTTTTAATCAGTTCAGCGGCATCCATTAATTGAGTTACCTCACTGTCATCAGTATTCAATATTTAAATAATATACAAGAACCAAAACGCTGGTAAAACAAGTCATACAATGACCACATGTACTGCACATTTTACAATTCTTTAAATAAGGATAGTTCAAAACATGACACCAAATTGGAGGGTTTTTGTTAATACTGAGGAGGACTGTGACAAATACAAGGAGACGTTAATAAACTTGCAGAAAGGGCGTCTAAATGGCAAATGAATTTCAATATAGATAAGCATGAGCTGGTGCATTTTTGTAGGAGGAATAAGGAGGCCACATACTCCTTGGAAAATAAGGGCTGGATTTTCATTGACCCGTGGAGGTGGGTTTGGAGGCGTGTGGGGGGTTAAAATTGCGAAAACTGGCAGAAGCCCGCCTCCACGCAATTTTCATTAAATCGTGTCTTGCTGGTCCCGACTCCGTCCCGCCTCCAAGAGGCAGGATAGGCTGTTAAGGCCCTTAACAAGCACTAAATTGCCTCTATAATGCCATTTTGAAAGGCCTTTGTGATTTTAACTCTTTTTCTACGTGAAGCACGCCTGTTCTGAACCACGAATGTGAAACCTGGTGGGAGCACATTTGGATAGCTGACTATCAGCTGCAGGTCCACTATTACAACAGAGAGATGAGGGAGGAGGAAGAGGAAGGAGGAGGAGGAAGAGGAGGAGGGAGGAGGAGGAGGAGGAGGAAGGAAGAATAATAGACATATCTGGGAGTGGTGGTGAATGGGAGACATATCTGGGAGTGGTGGTGCAAAAATATCCGGGAGCAGACTTAGGGCTGCTGCTGCTTATTTTGCATCCAGGTCCTCTCACAGCAAAGGCCAGGCAGTCTTTGCAGACCTTCAATGCAGCAGCAATGATGACATCATCAGAAGCGACTTTCAGACTGAAAACACTAATTGGTTCATGGGTTCCCACATGCTGGAACTCAATTGCCCAATTAGGTGAAAATCGCATCAATCTCCCACATCCAATTGCAGTCGGGTGGATAACACGAAAAGTGGATGACACGACCCCAGCCCGCCCTAGTATCAAAATCCAGCCCTAAGAGTCTAAATGAGGTAGGGGAACAGAGGGATAAAGGGGTGCAGATTCGCAAATCATTAAAAGTAGCAATGCTGCTTAACAAGGCCATAAAAAATGCAAACAAAGCACTGGGGTTCATTTCTAGAGCAATAGAATTAAACAGCAAAGAGGCTATGTTAAACTTGTATAGAACTTTGGTTAGACCACATTTGGAGTACTGTGCACAGTTCTGGGGCTGGATTTTGTCTTGGGTCGGGTTGGGGTCGTGTAATCCGTATTTCGTGTAACCCCCCCGACTCCAGATTAATGTGGATGCCTGATGCAATTTTCACTTAATTGGGCAATTGAGTTGGAGCATGTGGGAACCCAGGAACTAATTAGTGTTTTCAGTCTGAAAGTCGCCTCTGATGATGTCATCATTTCTGACTGCTTAGTCTCAGAGACTGTTGGTGAGAGAGGACCTGCCTGGCTTGCTTTTGATGTGAGTGGACCTGGATGCAAAAATGGGAGGAGAGAGAGAGAGAGATTTTTTTTGCAACAGGTCTCTGAAGACATTCAATGCAGCAGCATCAGAGGCGACTTTCAGACCTAATACTACTACTACCTTCATCACATCTCCGTTGTAATAGTGGACCTGCAGCCGATAGACAGCTATCCACTTGTGCTCCCACCAGGTTTCACTGGCGTGTTTCACACCAGGCGTACTTCACGTCAGAAAAGGGTTAAACTAGCTAAAACGTTTCAAAATGGCATTACAGAGCCAATTTAGAGCTTGTTAAGGGCTTTAATGGCCTCTCCCGCCTCTTGGAGGCGGAACAGAGTCGGGAACCCCGCGACTGATTTTGTCAAAATTGCGTGGAGGCGGGATGGAGTCGGGATGGGGTCGGAAACCCCGACTCCATGGGTCATTCAAAATCCAGCCCCTGGTCTCCATATTATAAAAGGCATGTAGAGGCACAGGAGATGGTGCTATAAAGATTTACAAGGATGATACCAGAACTGAGAGGTTAACTATCAGGAAAGAATGAATAAGCTGGGGTTCTTTTCTCTAGAAGAGAGAAGGCTGAGGGGTAACGTGATAAAGGTCTTTACAATTATGAAAGGGTTTTATAGGGTAGACGTAGAGAAGATGTTTCCACTTGTGGGGAAGTTCAAAACATGGGGTCATAAGTATAAGATAGTCACAAATTAATACAATAAGGAATTCCAGAGAAACTTCTTTACCCAGAGAGTGGTTAGAATGTGGAACTCGCTACCACAAGGAGTAATTGAGGTGAATAGCATAGATGCATTTTAGTGGAAGCTAGATAAACACATGAGGGAGAAAGGAATAGAGGGATATGTTGATAGGGTGAGATGAAGAGGGGTGGAAGGAGGCTCGTGTGGAGCAGAAACACCAGCATGGACTAATTGGGCCAAATGGCCTGTTTCTGTGCTGTACATTCGATGTAATTCTGTGTAAAAAAAACATATCTGGGAGAACAGCAGAGGCCAACCATTTCAGCGAGCTTAATTAACATTATGGCAAAGATAGGGTATTTGGAAGGAGATTATGTAAATGCACCATTTTCTTCCGAATATCCTACCTTCAACATATGCTTTAAAAATTTTGCCGTTCATTCTTAACAGCGGCTCATTTTAGTTAATGGGAAGTATTACATACCAGGTATTGCTGTGAATTTTATCTTAGTCAACATCCTTTTAGAAACTTCCAGCATTTGGCTATCGGTTTTGATGTAGTATAATACAGATTTCTGGGAAATCCTAGTCTTCCCGGGAGTTTGATTACAAAGAGGTAAGGTGGGGTGTTCGGGTGCGGTGTTTGAATTTAGTGTGTGAAACGCAATGAACTGCAAAAACACTGCAATTGTTCTTTGCAAATACTCCCGTTGGATGCTAGAATTAGCAGAGGTTCCCGTTCCCCGACCGCCCAATATATCTGCAATCATACGGTGGTAATCTTTAAAGTCACTGGAAGGTGGTATCCGCTTCAGTCTTTTTGTGGTTTACTTTCTCGGTCTGTGTAAGTTGGCGGCTACATCTCTGCCTGTATGTTGGTAAGAGAAAGGTTTGAGCATCCCTGCCAGTTTGTGAAAAAAAATTACCCTCAGCTACGCAATGAGAGGGAAACAAAGGCCGCGGAATTCGGCTCCCTTGCGCCTGCTGTTAGCGCCTCCGGGGGGCGCTAACGGGGCGCAAAGGGCTTATCGCCCGGGCGGGGGCAGCGCCTCCCGGGAAATTCGGCGGGGCGGTACTGAAGTGCTAGCCAATAGCGCTGCGCCCCTGCCGGTAACGCCTCGGGCCACTGCGCCGTCGGCAATGACATCATCGCCATGCGCCGCGACCCCTTACTGCCCTGCGGCAGAAATTTGGCTGCGCCCCGCAAGGCTGCCGTGGGCGGTGTCAGCACCAGCCTCGTGGGTCGCGAGCCGGGCCGACCTCAGCTCGCGGGGCGCTAGTTAAAGGGAGGTGCGGCCACGACCCACGCCGCCATTTTTTTTTTTTTTGGCTGACCTCCAGGTCGGCCCACCGTGGCGGCCCTTGGCGTGGTCCGTGGCCGTCATCGCACAGCCCGGTACCGCGTCTTGCTGCCGGGCTGCAGCCACGGCACCACGCTGTCCTGGTGGGCTAGTGTGGGCCGTCGGAGGCCCTGCAGAGCTCGCAGCGTCCCTCTCCTTTAACGGAAGGGGAGGGGCGCTGAAATGCGTCAGCGCTATGCGGAATGGCTGCATAGCGCTCCGGCGCTACCGCGCTTTGCACCCCCGACACCGCCCCGAGAGGAAATGGAGCGCCCAAGATAGCGCTCCGCTTCCTCGCCGGGGCGGTAAGCCAAACTTAGCAGCCAGGCGATACTTCCGCGCCGGCACTAAATCTCCGGCGATAATTCGGTTACTGATCCCAAACGGGGCGTAACTGAATTTCGCCCCCATACAATCTTACAGCACAGAAGGAGGCCTTGTGCCTGTGACGGCTCTTTGAACGAGCTATCCAATTGGTCCCACTCCCAACCCCCTGCTCTTTCCCCAGAGCTCTGCAAATTTTCTCCCCTTCAAGGATTTAACATAAACAGTAAGAGAGGAACGAACAGAAAAGGAAAGCTGGAAACAAAATATTAGTGAAAGTCAGGAAAAAAAAGGCAAAACAACAACTTGCATTTATATAGCGCCGTTAACGCAGTAAAACGTCCCAAGGCATTTCACAGGAGCGTTATCAAACAAAATTTGACACCAAGTCACATAGGGAGATATTAGGCAAAGCTTGGTCAAAGAGGTGGGTTTTAAGCAGCATCGTAAAGGAGGAAAGAGAGGTAGAGAGGCGGAGAGGTTTAGGGAGGGAATTCCAGAGCTTAGGGCCAAGGCAGCTGAAGGCACGGCCGCCAATGGTGGAGCGATAGAAATCGGGGATGCTCAAGGAAAAAAGACTTGCATTTCTATGGCGCCTTTCACGACCATCAGACGTCCCAAAGCGCTTTACAGCCAATTAAGTACTTTTTTGAAGTGTAGTCACTGTTGTAATGTGGGAAACGCGGCAGCCAATCTGTACACAGCAAGCTCCCACAAACAGCAATGTGATAATGACCAGATAATCTGTTTTAGTGATGTTGATTGAGGGATAAATATTAGCCCAGGACACCGGGGGATAACTCCCCTGCTCTTCTTCGAAATAGTGCCATGGATCTTTTACATCCACCTGAGAGCAGATGGGGCTCTTGGTTTAACGTCTTATCTGAAAGACGGCACCATGACAGTGTAGTAATCCACCGGAGTGTCAGCTAGATTGTTGTGCTCCTGTCTCTGGAGTGGGAGCTTGAACCCACTGCCATTATCTGACTCAGAGGTGACTGGTGCTACCAATTGAGCCACAGCTGACACACAAGGGGCCAGAGCTAGAGGAGCGCAGATATCTCGGATGGCTGGAGGAGGTTACAGAGATCGGGAAAGACAAGGCTGCAGAGGGATTTGAAAACAAGGATGAGAATTTTAAAATTGAGGCGTTGCTAGAAGGTGATGGATGAACGGGACTTGGTGCGATTAAGGACAAGGGCATGGGAAAATAAACTGAGTGGGACAGAGGTTTTTGCATTTCACCGAGTACGCTTATTCGAGTGATATTTGTACATAATGTAGCGTTTGTTAAAAAGAAATCTGAGATCCATCCCAAGACATGCAATGGACATTTTTCTTCTTTGTTATGTCAGACTTGGGAGGAATTTAGATGCAAAAATTCCATTCACACAACAAACAGCTGTTGTCTGAACTTCCTCTCCTCCCACCCATCCCTTGTACCAAATTAAAACAGAATGTGAAATCTGGGGATTTGTGAGTTTGGTGCAAAGTGGCACGGAATGTTCTCCATATCTATTAGGACATTACTTCCAGCCTGTGGTAACCGTGCCAAAAAAATTACAGACTGCGTGAAAGTGAGAAGACCCAGCAAATCAAAAATATAACCGTAAACTATCCAGGTGCTTCCAGCGTTCCTAGAATGTGAACAGATTTTTCCTGTAGACTACCCGCTGATATTTTTCTAGTTTCCTTCACCACTTCATACTTTTTCCTACACATTCACGAGAATTCATTTTATCTACCTTCCTGCATCTGTACAGAGCTCATTTTCCGTACAATAAAAACATATGTATTCCTGGTGAAATAAGAACATGGTTCCCATGAAGACTTCGTTCCAAGTTTACGTTGAATTTTACAGGAAAAAGGTCTTTAGGCTTGTCAGGTTTCCGTAGCTCAACCCCATTATCTGTCTTCTCACCACATCTTCTTCAATCCTTTCTTCCTTCACAAACATGTCCAATTGTCTCTCGTATCTATTTATACTGTTCAGTTCAATGGCCTTCCATGACAGTGTTTTCCTCAGATTCATAACTCTTCAGATGAACAAGGGCTTCCCAACTAACCCCTTTAACTGGGAGGAGGCTCGTGTGGAGCATAAACGCTGGCATAGACCAGTTGGGCCGAATGGCCTGTTTCTGTGCCGTAGGCTCGATGTCATACTTGTATGGCAGCAATTTTCCATCGGCCTATCACTGAAGTGCCTTTGGACGACTATTTTGTTAAAGGTGCTATAGAAATGCAAGTTGTTGTTGTTGTAACTTCCAAATTCTTAACCTGTTCTCCTTGGATATTTGAACATTTCACCATAATGGGCAATAAGAAAATCCCATGGCATTATTCAAAGAGCAGGGAGTTCTTCCTGTGTCCTGACCAACATCCCTTCCTCAACCAAACAGTGGAGATAGGAGAGAATGTAGAGAAAGCACAGGTTTAGGGCTGGGTCGATGGGCAGCCTGGGGGCAGCTGACTGGATGGTCTCAATCTTAGGGACAAAGAAGTCTATGAGCTCCTCACACTTGTTGGAGATGATGGTGGAGTGGTCAGGAGAGAGGGGGTTTAGAATCATAATAGAATCTTACAAACCAGAAGGAGGCCACTTGGCCCATCGTGCCTGTGCCAGCTCTTTGAAAGAGCTCTCCAATTAGTCCCACTCCCCTGCTCTTCCCCCAGAGCCCTGCTATATATCCAATTCCCTTTTGAAAGTTACGATTGAATCTGCTTCCACCGCCCTTTCAGGCACAGTTGGTAGGGGAGAAGAGAAGTTAGGGGCTATCAATGCTCTCCAGGATGATCCTAGAAATGTGTGTGTGTGGCGGGGGGGGGCCGAGGGCGTTGGCAGAAGAGAGTGAGGCCCGATAGCACTTGATGTGGTCCCGCCAGATCTGGTAATGAGTGGCTAAAGCAGTTGTGTGTCAGATGAGCGCAAGTCTGTCTGAGGTGCTGTTTTCAGTGTACAAGTACGTGCAGTTACTGCTTTACCCAGAGAGTGGTGAGAATGTGGAACTCGCTGCCACAAGGGGTGACTGAGGCGAATAGCAGAGATGCATTTAAGGGGAAACGGGATAAACACATGAGGGAGAAAGGAATAGCAGGATATGCTGATAGGGTGAGATGAAATAGGGTGGGAGGAGGCTCGTGTGGAACATAAACACCGGCATAGACCGGATGGGCCGAATGGTCTAATTCCTGCGCTGTAAATTCGATGTAAAGTTACAGGCACCATGTGTATTACTGTGGTAGCTGTCTGGGTGTGTTCACTCTTGCCACATTGAGTCATTTGAGGAGGATGGATGGGTGACATAGATATATGGCTTTCTCCTAAGAGATAACCGCAGGATTTGCCCCGTCTCCGGCTACTGCCGGTCACTTGCTCATCATGGTCACACATCTGTTAGGGAGCAGACTGCTGAACAGCAATGAGGTCGTTATGGCTGTCTCAATCTGATGGTGAATCGAGACAAGGCAAACTGTGGTAAATCCGAGTTCAAGGTCTCCATCCACCCCCCAGTCAGAACATGAATTAAGAAACTTATGTCTCTGTTTCCATGTTTGTTCCTTGTCGTGTTCCACAGGCCACAGGGCAGATGTTTTGATGCGGCTGCAATGCTGATTGCTCTGCTAAAAGATGGGGCATACCCCATGCACTTGGAAAATGCATGAAGAGCTGTCAGTGCATTCTCTCTCTATGATGCTCCGTCAGTGAAGTGCTGTTGAGATGCATTGTAAGGCAAGATTGTAAAACAAAGCAATACATGAGCAATATACATAGCTTGGCATCCTTCCCGAGAGCAGCAGATTTCTCGCTCACTGGTGGAGTACACACGTGAGACAGCATTTAGCATTCCCTCTCTCAGCCATCTCCACGCATCTTCCTCTCTCATAGCTCCTGACTAAGCTCTTGTCCTTCAAAAGCCATTTCACTGACTTGCTCACCGCTCTCCCAACTCCCCGCACCCACCACCACCCCCCCCCCCCCCAGCAGGACAGCTTTAAAGGCAATTAGCAGCTGGCACCAGATACAGCACCTTTGATACCCCCCCACCACCCCCCCGGAGCACATCAAATGCATTAGGTGTTGTGTGCCGGGACTGGCCACAGCTTCATGCATGTGAGCTGGCTTCATGCTATACCAGAACCTCAAACCCAGCACCAAGCTCATGGTCTACAGAGCAGCAGTGATATCCGCCCTCCTGTATGCCTCAGAGACATGGATCATGTACAGCAGGCACCTCAAAGCACTGGAGAGGTACTACCAACGCTGCCTCCGCAAGATCCTGCCAATCCATTGGCAGGATAGGTGCACCAACGTCAGTGTTCACGCTCAGGCCAACATCCCCAGCATCGAAGCTTTGACCACGCTCGATCAGCTCCGATGGACGGGCCACATCGTCCGCATGCCCGATACGAGACTCCCAAAACAAGCGCTCTACTCGGAGCTCCGACATGGCAAGAGAGCCCCAGGTGGACAGAGGAAACGCTTCAAGGACACCCTCAAAGCCTCCTTGAAAAAGTGCAACATTCCCACCGACACCTGGGAATCTCTGGCCCAAGACCGCACAAAGTGGAGGGGAAGCATCCAGGAAGGCGCCGAATACCTCGAGCCTCTTCGCCGGGAGCAAGCGGAAGCCAAGCGCAAACAGCGGAAGGAGCGCACGTCAACCCAAGCACTCCACCCACCCGCCCCTTCAACCACCGTCTGTCCCACCTGTGACAGAGACTGTAGGTCCCGCATTGGACTCATCAGTCACCTGAGAACTCATTTTTAATGTGGAAGGTTTAGGGAGGGAATTCCAGAGCTTAGGTCCTAGGCCGCTGAAGGCACGCCCGCCAGTGGTGAAGTGATGAAAATCGTGGATGTACAAGAGGCCAGAATTGGAGGAGCGCAGAGATCTTGGAGGGTTGTAGGGCTGGAGGAGGTTACAGAGATAGGGAGGGTGAGGGGGGGGGGGGGGAGGCCATGGAGGGATTTGAAAACAAGGATGAGAATTTTTAAATCGAGGCTCTGCCAGACAGAGAGCCAGTCTAGGTCAGCGAGCCCAGGGGTGATGGGTGAACGGGACTTGGTGAGGGTTAGGATACGGGCAGCAGAGTTTTGGATGAGCTCAAGTTTACGGAGAGCAAATCAAGTCTACAAGATTGTCGCTGACGAGGCCACATTTCATGCACATCCCTAATTTCCTCGGAAAGTGGATGAGCATGTTATATTTGAGGCGTTTGTGGAGTGGAAGCCAATGAGAGGTCTAATTATAACAGTAGCTTCCTCATAAGATCTTGCTTCATATTGTTTTCAATAAATCTATGACAAAAATGAAGCATTCTCGTCGAAGATACAGCAAGGCACTGACTTCTTTAATTCTGTCTCAGTCCTTAAATGGAGTGGGGCTTGTGTCTCATGGCCTTCCCGTTCGACAGTGAGAGTGCTACCACTGAGCCAAGGTGTCAGCCTTAGTTCGACGGTGGTGCTCTCGCCTCTGGGCCACAGGGTCGTGGGATCAAGTCCCACTCCAGTGACTTGAGCACGTAATCTAGGCTGACACTCCCAGTACAGTACTGAGGGAGCGCTGCACTGTGGGAGGTGCCGTCTTTTGGATGAGACGGTAAACCGAGGCCCCGTCAGTCCTCTCAGGTGGACAGAAAAAGTCCCATGGCACTATTTCGAAGAAGAGCAGGCGAGTTCGCCCCTGAGTCTTGGCCAATATTTATCCCTCAACCAAGATCACAAACAAACAGATTATCTGGTCATTATCACATTGTTGTTTGTGGGATCTTGCTGTGCGCAAATTGGCTGCCATGTTTCCTACATTACAACAGTGACTATGGGCACAATCTTGCCAGCCCTAGGGAGGCGGGTATGGAGGCGGGACTGCCGGGAAAATGGTAGAATTTGGGGGCGGGTGCCCAACCTGCCTCCGTGCCATCTTGCCAGGAGGCGGGTAACCGACCCGCGCCAGGTCCCGTCTCCTTGGAGGCGGGAAGGGGATTAGTGCCACTTATCTGCCTGTTAACAGGCAGATAAGAGGATTATCCCCATTTTGCCCACACAAGTGTGGGCTTCCCGAAGGCTCCGAACCCTGCCAGGGTCACCGAGGCGAGTAGGGGGTCTGCGAGGGTCGGAGGGGTGCAAAAGTGCGCTGTGAAGGTAAGTGATGGGTGCAAGTGTGGAGAGGTGAGTATGTGAGGTGAGTGGAAAGTGTTAGTAAAAGTTTACTTACCTTTGTTTCTTCCTGCAGGCTTCAATCGTTGGGTATACGGAGAGTCTCGCACCTCCGCGGCAGAGATGACAGATGGCCGCTGCATTCTCCAATGCAACAACCATCTAATTTCTGCAAAAGAAGGAGGTTTGATGAGTCTTGAATTCAAGAACTAATCAAACTATGGAGAATGTCAGTGTTTGACAGCTTCACCGAGCTGTCAAACGATGACAATTCATCTGTCAAACATTTCTGACAGATGAAACGTCATACGCTGACGTTCTCTGTAACCGGCTTCCCTTAATTGTCCTGCTAAACCCGCTGGGCGGGCTCAACAAGATCAATCAAGGGAAAATAGCGTGGGTTGGCCAGAAGTTGATGGAGGCGGGACTGAAACCCGACAAGTGGGAGTCCCGCCTCCAAAAGCTCCCCATTGAGAAAATCCAGCCCTTTTCCTCTTATCTGCCTGTTAACTACCTGCGAAGCGCTTTGGGAAGTCCTGAGGAAGTGAAAGTTGCTATAGAAATGCAAGTCTTTCTGGTCTGACAGTCTCGAGTTCTCTGAAGAAGCTACTCGACTAGATTCCTTTTTTACCAATGCACATTAGCAAAGTGCTGCAGGGCAAGGGGCAGTGGATGGGGGGTCAGACAGAAGGTACTCCTGAACAGCTGCTGGAACTGCCCAAAATAGTCGGCCCACTTAACACGGTTTTAAGCGGCCTTTGTAATTGACATCTATGGTGATGGCGAACCGTCAGCGCCATTGTCCCAATACAGGCGGCTGTCAGGGATCAGCGGGGATGGTGGGGGGTGGCGTCGGCGGTGGGGGAGGGGAGGTTTGTACCTGGGATTATGCTCCCCATCCCAACAGCTCAATCAGTGTATGCACTCTGTGGCAAGTCACTGCGTCATACAGACCGGGAAGGCTCTAAGTCCGCTCCCTGGAAAAGACTGAGTGAGGACAAGATCAGACTATGAAGATTATGAAGCCTCAGATAAAGGAAGAACTTGCATTTATATAGCGCCTTTCACAACCTCCGGACATCCCAAAGAGCTTTACAGCCAATGAAGTAATTTTTGAAGTGTAGTCACTGTTGCAATGTAGGAAACCCGGCAGCCAATTTGCGCACAGCAAGCTCCCACAAACAGCAACGTGATCTGTTCTTAGTGATATTGATTGGGGGATAAATATTGGCCTGGACACCGGGGATAACTCCCCTGCTCTTCTTCAAAATAGTGCCATGGGATCTTTTACATCCACCTGAGCGGGCAGACAGGGCCTCGGTTTAATATCTCATCCGAAAGACGGCTCCTCCGACAGTGCAGCACTCCCTCAGCACTGCACTGGGAGTGTCGGCCTAGAATTTGCGCTCAAGTCCCTGGAGTGGAACTTGAACCCACGACCTTCTGACTCGGAGGCGAGAGTGACACCCACTGAGCCTCGGCTTAAGTCGCTGCCTTCAGGAGAAATGAGGGAAATGAGAATAGCCATTAGGCAAAACCAGAAGCGCAGTTTCTTTAACCAGTACGCCTTGTCTGAACCATTAAACTAAAGAGCCCGCCGCAAAAGCATAATCAAGTAAGGGATGTGTAGCGAGTTAATTTTAATGGAGTCTGGACAGCCAACTTGAGACGAGAACAACTGTGATTTCTGTGTATTTGTTCTGTGTGACTGACTTCATTAATCTCACCTCAGAAGCGGAAAGGTTACTACATTTTGCCTGACTGACTTCTTTATTGTGTACATATATTTTTTCCCCAAGTTCCCTCCCTTGTGTGACTGTAGGCATTGTTTTCTCAAAGGCTGACGAGAAATTGATTACATCTTTAGTCAGAAATATTGATCAATTTAGCACAAGCTGGGTTTTTTTCTTCAATTTAAATCAAGTCAAATAGTTTTTTTTGTGCCCATTCATGCACGAATGTGTCGTTCTGGAGGATTTCGATCATTTGGTCTCCTGCTTGTGGTAATTTCTGCTGCTTCCTGACTGTTACGTAAAGCTATGCCGGATCCTTTTAAAGAATTTCATCCCGGATAATCCTCACAATCCATAACTTATTTTAAGATATTCTTTATGCTGAGGCCGGCTAAACTATCCACACATTCAATTTTTTTCTTTCTCAGTCTTGCCTTATCTTTCTTCTCCTACAGCTCGCATTGGTGAGTGGCGACCGGCTATTCAACTCTGGCGACCTTCACATCCAAACCCAATCTTGTCCATTACCCAGCATCTACAAAGACATGTGGCGGGGAGGGAGATGGGGGGGGGGGGGGGGGGCGGCAGGGGTTTATTATAACCCTACCCATCCGGTGGAAACCGGGGCAGCTCGACAGTTAATATCAGTGCCAAGAACTCACCACTCCGAATTTTAACCTGTTCTGCTTGAGCAGGCGGCAAGGAACACCCGCCCAAAGCCGGAGGGGTCCTTCTTTACGTAGGCACGTCGTGCCCTGATGATATCATTGGGACCCGACTGCAATTTTAACTGGCGGCCTGAGTTTGGTAAGAGGGGCCAGGGGGCCAGAAGAGGCCCGAACAGGTCATCGTACTTTACTTTCCTTGTGGGGCCCAAGAAAGTGCTCCTCCTGGCCCCGCAAGGAAGGCTTAGGCCTCCCCTGTCGAGGACTCCCGCACCTACCCCCCTCCTCCCGTTCCCACACAAGACGGCCTCCCAAAGTAGATCCCACCACCTACCTGGTGTTGGCGGGCAGCCTCCCACCGACTTCCCACCCAGAAAGGGCGGGGGGCAGTGGGGGAGTCCACCGGCTATATTTAATTGAGGCCCAGGAGTTAAAATAGCCTGGGCCTCGTTTCTGGAGCAGCGAGTGCTAAAATCGGGGACGCAGAGCCATTAGGGCTGCTAGATTGCTATCAGAGGTGAGAACCTTAGCGGATTATTCCGCTCCCCAGCATAGGAACTGTACTGTAGCGTCCCTCATACTGCCCAGCTGGGATCCTAACCCCAACTCCCACTTTCACTTTCTGAGCAAGCACCAACCTGCAAGACTACCAGGAAAAGAAAAGAATAGAAAAAAAAGGAAAGGAAAAAAGAAAGAACTTGGATTTCTATGGCGCTTGCATGACCTCAGGTCGTCCCAAAGTGCTTTACAGCCTATTAAGTACTTTTTAAAGTGTAGTTACTGTTCAGACACGTTTCATAACTTCACAATGCCCATTATTCTATACTTCATAATTGTAAACTACTTAAAGTCAACCAGTCTCTGAAATGCATAGAATTGTCCCAAACGGATTTAATTAAAATGTCCACCCAACTCCCGCTAGGATTTAGCTTGCCTTCCACTTCTGTCCTTCACCCAAGAAATGGCCGAGTTCCCAGCCATCAACCAGGGACCGTTTTTAAATTGCTCTTTACTGCGTTTCCTGCCTTGTTCCAGGAGAGCAGCCGCGAACCAGGTTCAGTTGCTTAAAGCAGTTAATGCACGTCGGCCGACTCCCAGCTGATGGACAAGGAGTTGGCCTTCGGAGGACTTGCTGAGCTGGTGTTGAGTCAGGAGGGAGAGCTAACCGGCAGAAATGTACTGCAGCGGCAGCAGCTTAGGAATCAAAATTAGCCCCAGTAACCGCCAGCCTCCTACCCCGAAGAGGCCAAGGAGAGATTTGAAAAGAACGATGAGAATTTTTAAAATCGAGGCGTTGCCGGACCAGGAGCCAGTGTAGGTCGGCGAGCACAGGGGGTGATGGGTGAACGGGACTTGGTGCGAGTTAGGATACGGGGCAGCAGAGTTTTGGATGAGCTCAAGTTTACGGAGGGTGGAAAGTGGAAAGCTGTCCAGGAGAGCACTGGAATAGTCGTGTCTGGTGCAGCGAGGGCTGTAACTTTGCGCATGGCATCATTAATGAGTTAACAGAGGCTGGAACAGCCTGCAGAGTTGGCCAAAACCTTTGAACCTTTGGCTTTTAGCGAACCTTCAGGCCAGTGCTATTGCCTGAATTGTACGGTTGGCGATGGTATTGGTCTTGCACTGCATTTCACTTGAGAAAAGCAAGTTTCTGCACTTAGATGCTTTAAGGACAGCCACTACTCAATGGTCTGAGCTTCTCACCAGCACTGGTAGAATTTCCAACGTTAGAAACAAACTGACGGGATAATTGGCTCTTTTTTTGGCTTTCGAAGACTGTTGGGTCAGCAGATTTATTTTTGAAGTTCAATTTTAAAAATTAAAAGCTCCGCTGCTCACTGCAGTGAAAGAGGTTGTCTAGCAGAATTAAGAGTGATATATGTTGGGCAATAGTGGAAAAAAAAAATCTATTAATTTCTATGTTCCTCTCTCAGCACGATGGGCCGAATGGCCTCCTTCTGTGCTGCATCATTCTATGATTCTGTATCATGCTATGCAGTTCTTGGTTATTTTAGTAAACTCCCGTTACAATGCGACGCGACCACCACAGGCACACATTTGATATGTATTTATGGCAGCTTCGCAAAATAATCAATTGCAGTTGCTTTGAAATAACAACAACTTACATTGATATAGCGCATTCAATGTAGCAAAACCTCCCAAGATGCTTAACAAGAGCGATACCAATAAAAACATTTTTGACACCTAGCCACAAGAAGGAGATGTAGGAAAAAATGGTAGGAAAAATAGAAAAGCAGTGTATTTTTTAAATGGTGAGAGATTGGGAAATGTTGGTGTTCAGCGGGACCTGGGTGTCCTTGTACACGAATCACTGAAAGTTAACATGCGGGTACAGCAAGCAATTAGGAAAGCAAATGGTATGTTGACCTTTATTACAAGAGGATTTGAGTATAAGAGTAAAGACGTCTTCCTGCAATTATATAGGGCCCTGGTGAGACCACACCTGGAGTCATTGGGCTGAATTTTGCCAATGGGGAGCTTTTGGAGGCGGGACTCCCACTTGTTGGGTTTCAGTCCCGCCTCCAACAACTTCTGGCCAACCCACGCTATTTTCCCTTGATTGACCTTGTTAAGCGCGCCCAGCAGGTTTAGCAGGCCAATTAAGGGAAAGCTGGTTACAGAGAATGTCAGCGTATGACGTTTCATCTGTCAAAAATTTTTGACAGATGAGTTGTCATCGTTTGACAGCTCTGTGAAGCTGTCAAACACTGACATTCTCTGTAGTTTGATGAGTTCTTGAATTCAAGACCTCATCAAACCTCTTTCTTTTGCAGAAATTAGATGGTTGTTGCATTGGAGAATGCAGCGGCCATCTGTCATCTCTGCCGTGGAGATGCGAGACTCTCCGCATACCCAGCTCTTGAAGCCTGCAGGAAGAAACAAAGGTAAGTAACCTTTTTCTAACACTTTCCACTTACCTCACATACTCACCTCTCCACACTTGCACCCATCACTTACCTTCACAGCGCACTTTTGCACCCCTCCGACCCCAGCAGACCCACTGCTCGCCTCGGTGACCCTGGCGGGGTTCGGAGGCTTTGGGAAGCCCGCACTTGTGTGGGCAAAATGGGGATAATCCTCTTACCTGCCTGTTAACTACCTGTTAACAGGCAGTTAAGTGCCTGTAATCCCCTTCCTGCCTCCAAGGAGACGGGACCCGGCGCGGGTCGGCTACCCGCCTCCTGGCAAGATGGCACGGAGGCGTGTTGGGCACCCGCCCCCAAATTCTGCCAATTTCCCGGCAGTCCCGCCTCCATACCCGCCTCCCCAGGGCTGGCAAGATCGCGCCCATTGTGTACAGTTTTGGTCTCCTTACCTAAGGAAGGATATACTTGCCATAGAGGGAGTGCAACAAAGGTTCACCAGACTGATACCTGGGATGGGAGGATTGTCCTATGAGGAGAGATTGAGTAGACTAAGCCTATATTCTCTAGAGTTTAGAAGAATGAGAGGTGATCTCATTGAAACATACAACATTCTTACAGGGCTTGACAGTGTAGATGCGGGGAGGATGTTTCCACTGGCTGGAGAGTCTAGAACCAGGGGTCACAGTCTCAGAATAAGGGGTCGGCCATTTAGGACTGAGATGAGGAGAAATTTCTTCACTCAGAGGGTGGTGAATCTTTGGAATTCTCTACCTCAGAGGGCTGTGGAGGCTCAGTCGTTGAGTATATTCAAGACAGAGATCGATATATTTTTGAATATTAAGGGAATCAAGGGATATGGGGATAGTTCAGGAAAGTGGAGATGAGGTAGAAGATCAGCCATGATCTTATTGAATGGCGGAGCAGGCTCGAAGGGCCAAATGGCCGACTCCTGCTCCTATTTCTTATGTTCTTATGAGATATCAGGACAGATGACCAAATGCTTGGTCAAAGAGGTTTTAAGGAGCATCTTTAAGAAGGAGTGAGAGGTAGAGAGGCGGAGAGGTTTAGGGAGGGAATTCCAGAGCTCAGGGCCTCGGCAGCTGAAGGCACAGCCGCCAATGGTGGAGCGATTAAAATCGGTGATGCGCAAGAGGCCAGAATTGGAGGAGCGCAGAGATCCCGGAGGGCTGTAGGGCTGGAGGAGGTTACAGAGATTGGGAGGGGCGAGGCCATGGAGGGATTTGAAAGCAACGATGAGGATTTACAACAACATTTAAATGGGGCAGATTAAAGCACAATTTTTGTCATGTTTGTATGACATTTTAATTTGTTCAATTAAATGGCTTGAAAACGGAATTTGAAAATGGATCATTATGGTAATTATATTTTCTGATCCCATTTTCCCATCACGAGAGTTAAAATGTTAACGAGTTGCATCTGTTGTCTCTATTCGCTGTTTGGAGCAGATGGATTTCTGTAATAACGAGTTGTTCTTCATTCATCCCTAATTACCATCTTTTCCAAAACACTGAAACATTTCTCAGTCATACGGGGAGTTAGGTTTTTCCCCCCCTCCCCCGCCCCCCGCATTGTTATATAAACCTACAAATACATCACAATCAGCTCTTTGTTAACATTTACTAAATTGTTTTTGTTGAAACGTTAAAATGGAACCAGAATTCTTTCCACAACTTAGCAGTGTGAGAACGTGCATGGGGCAAATGTTTTAAGGTGCCTTGCAACCAACGGCAGTGACTTTGGGCTCTGAAAATCTGGATCTTCTGGACACTTGTGAGCTGTGGACTGTGGGAAGTGAATCTCGCAGTCTCTTCAGTCTGCTCTTGTCTTCGTGCCTTTGTACATACCTTGCTGCAGTGATTAATAAAATAACTGTCCTGACAGCTGACTCTGCAGTGCTCAGAGACCAACAAAAACCAGAGTGGAAGAACTCTATAAGCAAAATGTCAGTTCTGATATTTCTCGTGTGTGTATATATAGAGTTTCACAGCTGTATAGCTTTGTCACGCATGTTGAGCAGGACTAAAATGGTGTAACTTGGTGACGGGCAACCTTTTTTGATTCAAAACAATAGGCCGACACTGCAGTGGCAGTACTGCGGGAGTGCTGCACTGTCGGAGGTGCCGTCCTTTGGTTAAACCGAGGTGGACAGAAAAGATCCCGCGGCACAATTTCGAAAAAGATCAGGCGAGTTCTCCCCGGTGTCCTGGGGCCAATATTTATCCCTCAACCAACATCACTAAAAAAACATATTGTCCGGCCATTCTCACATTGCTGTTTGTGGGAGCTTGCTGTGCGCAAATTGGCTGCCGCGTTTCCTACATTACAACAGTGACTATACTTCAAAAGTACTTCATTGGCTGCAAAGCGCTTTGGGACATCCTGAGGTCGTGAAAGGCGCTATATAAATGCAAGCCTTTCTTACTATGCTAGTAAGAGGGGATTACGCTAAAAGGTTAAGGGAATACAACACGTTTACGTGGTACACGTTTAGTGAAAATTCTGAGATTGGAAGCTGTTATACGTACCGTTCGTGAGGCTATGAGGCAAATTATAACAAAACCCTCTCGTCTAATGGAGCAAACAAGTACATTTAGTAGTAAATGGAATAAAACTGAGTTTTAAAAAAACATTTGGTGCGATAGTTTTCCCCTTTTTGGCCAATTGCTAGTGTGGATATAAATCATTTTTAAATGCCATATGAAACACTAAATTTAGAAAGAAAAAGAAAGGCTTGCATTTATATAGCGCCTTTCACGACCACCGAACGTCTCAAAGCGCTTTACAGCCAATGAAGCACTTTTGGAGTGTAGTCACTGTTGTAATGTGGGAAACGCGGCAGCCAATTTGCGTACAGCAAGCTCCCACAAACAGCAGTGTGATAATGACCAGATAATCTGTTTTAGTGATGTTGGTTGAGGGATAAATATTGGCCCCAGGACACCGGGGATAACTCCCCCTGCTCTTCTTCGAAATAGTGCTGTGGGATCTTTTACGTCCACCTGAGAGAGCAGACGGGGCCTCGGTTTAACGTCTTATCCAAAAGACGGCACCTCCGACAGTGCAGCACTCCCTCAGCACTGCACTGGGAGTGTCAGCCTAGCTTTAGGTGCTCGAGTCCCTGGAGTGGGACTTGAACCCACAACCTTCTGCATTGTTATGATTTCCCAACGAATTACCTTCATTATGTCATAAAGTGCAGTAGGTTTGACAACGACAACAACTTGCATTTGTATGGCGCCTTTAACGTCTTGGGCCGTTTTACTGTGAGAATATAAAATACCTTTTATACAAAAGTATTTGGGCGCAGAAGCTTAATATTTGCTACTTTAAGTCATGAGTACAAGCTGGAACCTCCTAAAATGGATGTTACAAAAGATGTTTTTTTAATCCGTTGGAATAGTTTAATCTTATTGATTGTCACAGAGATTACTTAGTCAATACTGTGAATCTTCTGACGTTGAGGTAAATGAAAAATCTCTTGCAATGTTTCCATCAAATCACAGATAATGGATTGAATGGCACTTGAGCATTGCTACAGTGGTAGGTTTCTATCTGGAAAGCCTAGGCCCTGGGGTTAATTCCAAGTCCCGCGCCTAGGTTTATTTTCTGGTTTTATTTCGAAAGTAACATTGTACACAGTGGCTTCGTGAAGGACCCTGGCTGCGGGTCTTGTTCCCACGGTTTGAGTGGGACTTTTTGCAACCAAAATGCTCCCTCCTTTAAATAAAAACAACAAATGCACAATTGAGATAAGATGTAATCAAAATGCATTCTGTTGCTCTCAGTGCACTGATCAGAATTTCACTTCATCACTCGACCCCTCCCCCGCTCCCTCCCTGAACCAACGCTGGAACAGCTGCAACGTTGACAGATTAATAAGCTTAAGAGTCCTGCAATAACTACATTCTGACAATAAGTTATTTTGGTGAACTCGTGGCTGCATTTTTATTACTGAAGGAAGCAAGATCTGATCCATCATCTCGCTGGTTTTAATGGAAATATTGTAAGGGATTTGCATGTCTCTCAATGTCTGCTGTCCGTTTTTAATCGCTCCACCATTGGCCGCCGTTCCTTCAGCTGCCTTGGCCTTAAGCTCAGGAATTCCCTCCCTAAAACTCTCCACCTCTCTACCTCTCTTTCCTCCTTTAAGACACTCCTTTAACCCTACCTCTTTGACCAAGCTTTTGGTCATCTGTCCTCTCGGTGTCAAACCTTGTTTGATAATGCTGCCGTGAAGTGTCTTAGGACGTTTTACTACGTTAAAGGCGCTATATAAATACAGTTGTTGTTGTTGATGAGCCACAGGCATTTACCGAGAAATTTCCATGACAAACATAGATGATGACGTCATTGCCGTGCGCAGCACCCCGCTCGCGCTCCAGCCACGATCTTCGGTAGCGCCCCCTGACTTGCCGCCAGGCGCTATGTCCGACGGGTTCAGGGGGCGTACGTGCGGCCGGGGCAGCGATATTTAAAGGGGAGGTGGCAGGCGGCCATTTTTGTTGCTGGCCGCCTGCCAGCACCTGCCCCCGTTGCTGTCCCCGGCCCCCGTGAAGCTCCCCCACCGTGAAGTGCCGGCTGCGCTCCAAGAGCCCGGCACTTCTCTTGAGTGTCGGGCTCTTTTGCCGGCACTCCCGATCCCTGGGGGCCCAGCTGGGCCCCAGTTCGCGCTGCGCAGGGCCCCTCCCCTTTAAGAAAGGGAGGAAGGCCTGCAGTACCGTGGTGCGACGTGCCGCAGCGCGTAGCGCCAGGATATTCCCTCGCAGCGCCCCAAGAGGGATGCGGGGTGCTTCCAGTAGCGCCCCGCTTCCCTCTTGGGGCGCAACCACTCAAGTTCCGGCGCGGGGGCGCTAATTTTTTCGGGGCGCTAAACGTAGCGCCCCGGCGAGGTTAGCACCCCAAATGGGGCGCGACTCAATTTTTAGCCCAAAGTATCAAATAACTATCTCAGTTTCTTTTTTATTTCCTGCTGGTTTAATTCAAGGACTCCACATAAGAACATAAGAAATAGGAGCAGGAGTCGGCCATTCGGCCCCTCGAGCCTGCTCCGCCATTCAATACGATCATGGCTGATCTTCTACCTCAACTCCACTTTCCCGCACTATCCCCATATCCCTTGATTCCCTTAATATTCAAAAATCTATCAATCTCTGTCTTGAATATACTCAACAACTGAGCCTCCACAGCCCTCTGGGGTAGAGAATTAATTCAAGATTCACAACCCTCTGAGTGAAGACATTTCTCCTCCAATTTAACATTGTCACGAGTTTGGCTAACATTCCATGATAACTGATAGGAAATTCCCTTCTTATTTGTCGTACAATAACTTTGACAGGCAACCAAAGTAGTTACTGCCGAGACAAATTGAGGTACAGCTAATCTGTGCGCTGTAAAGGAAGTTATATTGGCTCCCAGTCTGGCAAAGCCTCAATTTTAAAATCCCTCCATGGCCTCGCAACCATCCCGGCCCCACCCTGTAACTTCCTCCAGTCCTACAACTCTCTGAGATCTCTGCGCTCCTCCAATTATGGCCTCTTGAGCATCCCCGATTTTCATCGCTCCACCATTAGCAGCCGTGCCTTCAGCTGCCTGGGCCCTAAGCTTTATTTAAATAATCAAAATATATACGCCGCACGTAGAATTTCCCAATAATCAACTGTGGATTATTTCTAGGTAAATTTATATTAATCACCTGATAGAGGTCTTTAAGATTACGAAAGGGTTCGATAGGGTAGGCGTAGAGAAGTTGTTTCCACTTGCGGGTGAGACCAGAACTAGGGGCCATAAATATAAGATAGTCACTAATAAATCCAAGAGGGAATTCAGGAGAAATGTCTTTGCCCAGAGAGTGGTGAGAATGTGGAACTGGTTACCACAAGGAGTGGTTGAGGCAACTAGCATAGATACATTTAAGGTAAAGCTAGATAAACACACGAGGGAGAAAGGAATAAAAGGTTATGTTGTCGGGGTTAGATGACGTGGGGTAGGTGGAGCATAAACACCGGCATGGACCCGTTGGGCCAAATAGCCTATTTCTGTGCCGTACATTCTATGTAATTCTATGTCATGATGGTTAATCCTCCAGTGTGAAGGTCATCATGCATCAATGGCATAGACCACACGAATAGTCAGCATTCCCTGCCAGCATAAAAACGAACTCAATACTGAGAAAAACCTCCATATCAAGTTAAATCACTTTATATATTATTAGAGAACATAAAAATAATCAATACCATGGAGTGTTGTGAGGTAGTAATATTATCCTGAGGTTCCTTTGGCAGTTATAAGCCACTCAAGCTTTGCTCTTGCAGTTTATGACATCTAAACCCCCAAGATTAGATTACTGCTTTGTAATCACTCCCAGGTATCCATTAGTCTCCCTTTATTTGCTGGAGCTAAGTCTCTTCCATAGTTTTAAGTGTAGTGCAACGATTACATTTCACTTGCTGTAATTTGGACAAAGCAGACATAAGCGAAGTATGGTGTACTCGGCGCACACGCCGTTTTGTAGCAAAGTCTCTGCAGCAAAAATGTAAAATGTCAGCAGAACCAAGTACCGAAACCACATTCCCTTCAGAAGAATTTATAGCCAAGCATCTTATTTGTGTATTTTAAACTGGTTAGCATTGACAATGACTAGAGTATTGACTATTTGTACACTACAGCAATATAACGTATTAGTCCCTATTTGAAGCAGTGCCATATAACAATATTGATTTTAGTTTTTTTTAATGCTTTTTCACAATTTATACTTTTGCTATATCGGAACAACAATCTTGTAACCATAAGACTGCAATGTTCATGCTACCGATGTTTCTGAGTAGGTGTACCGTGGAGCCAAAAGTATAGACTGATCATAATGCTGGAGAATCAGGCTCAGATCCAATTAAAATTGTCACCCGGTCTACAAACATATTTCTACTTTCTTCAGATGGAAACTGTTCTGTTTTAATTGAGACTGTGAAATCCAATAACTTTCTCTCATAATCAACCTGGGTTAATAAAACAGACTTCACGGTCCGTAATACACTTCAAACAATCCATGTGATTAGTAGGCCTCTACAGTCAAAGACGACATAGAGCAACAAGTCATTTAAAAAAAATAACACTGAGAATCCGAGGGCCAGCGATTCCAGCGAATGCACCAGGATCGTTCCTGCTGGGATCCTCCTGCACTGATTCCAGGCGACTTTACACTCGACTTTGGCAACAGGTGGGGAGGGGTGGCAGGGGCGCATGCCATTTTCAGCCATGTGAAGGTGACAAGGACGAACTCCGCTGTTCTTTTCCGAAATAGTGCCATGGGATCTTTCACGTCCATTTGAGAGGGCAGACAGGGCCCTTGGTTTAATGCCTCATCCGAAAGACGGCACCTCCGACAGTGCAGCACTCCATCAGTACTGCACTGGGCTTGTCAGCCTAGATTTTGTGCTCGGGGGCGCGATCTTGCCAGCCCTGGGGAGGTGGGTTTGGAGGCGGGACTGCCGGGAAAATGGCAGAATCTGGGGGCGGGTGCCCAACCCGCCCCCAACCCGCCTCCGTGCCATCTTCCCAGGAGGCGGGTAGCTGACCCGCGCCGGGTCCCGTTCTCCTGGAGGCGGGAAGGGGATTACAGCCACTTAACTGCCTGTTAATAGGATTATCCCCATTTTTCCAACAGAGGCGCGGGCTTCCCAACGTCGGGAAACCCCGCCAGGGTCACCGAGGCGAGCAGTGGGTCTGCGGGGGTCGGAGGGGTGCAAAAGTGCGCTGTGGAGGTAAGTGATGGGTGCAAGTGTGGAGGGGTGAGTATGTGAGGTGAGTGGAAAGTGATAGAAAATGTTTACTGACCTTTGTTTCTTCCTGCAGGCTTCAACAGTTGGGGATGCGGAGAGTCTCGCATCTCACCGGCAGAGATGACAGATGGCTGCTGCATTCTCCGATGCAACAGCCATCTAATTTCTGCTCACAAAAGAGGTTTGATGAGTCTTGAATACAAGGACTCATCAAACAACAGAGAATGTCAGTGTTTGACAGCTTCACAGAGCTGTCAAACGATGACAATTCATCTGTCAAAAATTTCTGACAGATGAAACGTCATACGCTGACGTTCTCTGTAACCGGCTTCCCCTTAATTGGCCTGCTAAGCCCGCTGGGCTAGCTTAACAAGGTCAATCAAGGGAAAATAGCGTGGGTTGGCCAGAAGTCGATGGAGGCGGGACTAAAACCCGACAAGCAGCAGTCCCGCCTCCAACGCGCCCCATTGACAAAATCGCCCCCCAAGTCTCTGGAATGGGGCTCGAACCTACAACCTTCTGACTCAGAGGCGAGCGTGCTACTCACAGCAGGTATTGTGTGTGGTGAAAAATTCCGTCAACCTACACTGGCAGGCTTCCGCAAGCAGCCAAATAGGATAAGGCCTGAGGCCTACACCTTAGGTCAAACTGCCAACGTTCTTCTGTCACTAGAGACTCAGCTTCAGTGAAGCAACTTAATTAAAATGAATGGGGGGGGGGGGGGAAGAAATCAAGGGATAGATCAAATTTGCTCTTCAGCAGAGTAGCCTGTCCTGTTAAGATGCCAGTTTGATTTGTTATAGCCTCATTATGAAAAACAAGGTCAACGTCAACAAGATCAGCACTTGTCACACGAAGTCAACTAAGTAATAGCTGTCGCTATCCCATCTTCAGTTCGACATCAGAAGTGACGACAGAGTGTTAGACTTGTCAGCTGCCTGGGCCCTAAGCTGTGGAATTCCCTCCCTGAACCTCTCCACCTCTCTCTCCTCCTTTAAGACGCTCCTTAAAATCTATCTCTTCCTGTACTAATATCTCCTTACGTGGCTCGGTGTCAAATTTTGCCTGATTACGCTGCTGTGAAGCCCCTTGGGTTGTTTTACTGCATTAAAGGCAGGATGTAAATGCAAGTTGTTGTTGCCTGTCGAATATATTAAAAGACAGATGCCAGATCTAGCATTGGACCTTTATCGGAAACAACCATTCTTGTAACGTTCCTAAAATATCTTCATTACCTCTCGGCTTTATACGCTACAGCATTCTGCTTGGGTTTTGCTTCTCAATATCCGAAACTATTATTCTTCCAAATGATCTGCTTGCAATAAGTGAAATCCAGAATAAATGAGCAGTAGGATTTTATTTTCTGAAGTGTCATCAAAAGGTAGCACAGTAACCTTTGCTTTCACAGTCCGTGATCATTTCATTGCAAGTAATGCATAATAAATGCAGATATACATACTATATCTCGGCCTCAAAAAACTGTTTTCCGCTATGGAAAATGGTGGTTGTATAACAGTAATTTTTAGTGAGTGTATTGCAGGGATGAATACCAATGACATTTGCATTATAAGGGATTTGGCTGATTAGTTGTCATGGAGTTTGGATTTCTGTTTCCACATGGAACTTTAGCCTGTAATAGGAGACAACCAACTGGCTCACTAGCACAAGCATTGTTATCTGTAGGCCAAATGGCTGGCTTTATATTTAATGCATTTCATACTACATCGAGTTACATCGCGTCTACAGCAAAGAAACAGGCCATTCGGCCCAAATGGTCACACCAGCCTCCTCCCACCCCTCTTCATCTCACCCTATTAACAATATTATTCTATTCCTTTCCACCTCTTGTGCCTATCTAACTTCCCCTTAGATGCTTCTATGTAATCCCAATCCAAGCATTCGAAGGACAAAATAAATGTGAAGTATCTAAGCACACATTAATATATATATATATTGATTCATGCCAGCTGTGGCTCGTCTCTGAGTCAGAAGGTCGTGGGTTCAAGTCCCACTCCAGAGACTTGAGCACGCTCTGTGCTGCACTGTCGGAGGTGTAGTTTTTCGGATGAGGCGTTAAACCAATAACATTATTTCGAAGAAGAGCAGGGGAGTCCTGGACAACATTTATTCCTCAACCGATATCGTGAAAATAGATGTCATTGTCACATTATCATGTTCGTGGGAGCTTGCTGTGCGCAAATTGGCTGCCGTGTTTCCTACATTGCAACAGTGACTACACTTCAAAAGTACTTCATTGGCTGTGAAGTGCTCTGGGGCGTCCTGAAGTTGTGACAGGCGCTGTCAATTCTATATAACAATATGAACAGCACTATAATCATCTCCACAGTGTCAATTAATACAAAGCATTACCATCGGCAGCAAAGCTCAACTTAATTTCTGACCAACAAATCTGTTTAATTTCAGGGTGGCGAAGGAGGTTGGTCAAGTTATGGATTTCTATAAAGGTCGCATGTTGGGGTAAGTCGGAGATCGAGAGTCGTTGTTTAATGACAGCTCAGACAGGCATTAAAATCGGTGAGAAAAACTAGAAGTAAAACTGAAACCACCACTTTCTCCCCCACCCCGCTTTGCTGCTTTCCGAGACGATAAAAAAAAAAGGAGTGAATGTGGTAATGAAATGGTTTTGAAAAGTCTCCTATTGCCTGTGAAGGTTTGTTAGGGACTTGTTAATGAGCTGCCAGAGAGGGCTGGGCGAGTTGGCGGGGGGAAGCGGGGGCATTTAAAATGACCTGGTAGGAATTAGCTCACTCTCTGAGCAGGAGTTAACTTAACAAGGGGGGAGAAGATAACTTCTTCAGCCGAGCATTTTGTTCAACGTAGATTTTTGATTCCTTTATTACGTTAGATGGTTCAGCGTTAACTTTAGCGGGAATAGACTTTGGGGGTGTGCAGCCTCTGATGGACGCTAAGACCTACCCCACCAACAATCATCAAGCTTTAAACAGACTACTGTGCTTTGCTCTGTAGTTCTCAGTAGCTGGGCAGTACCTGGGGTCCGGGACTCTTCAAACAATCGAGCGACAAACCAGTGCGCTATATACATATCTCATTCTCGTCCATGGCAATACTGAAAATGATGCGGAGATGCCGGTGTTGGACTGGGGTGGACAAAATTGAGAGGTCGCACAACACCAGGTTATAGTCCAACAGTTTTATTTGAAATCACAAGCTTGTGATTTCAAATAAAACTGTTGGACTATAACCTGGTGTTGTGCGACCTCTCAATACTGAAAATGACATGGTTTTAAATAAAAAAAGACTTGCATTTATACAGCGCCTTTCATGACCTCGGGACATCCTAAACTGCTTTACAGCCAATGAAGTACTGTCACAGTTGTAATGTAGGAAATGCGGCAGCCAAATTGCACACAGCATGATCCCACAAACAGCAATGTGATAACTGCTCGGATAATCTGTTTTAGTCATTGAGTTTGAGGGATAAATGTTGACCAGGACAATGGAAAGAGCTCCCTTTCTCTTCATCGAAGCAGTGCCTGGGATCTTTTATGTCCACCTGAGAGGGTAGAGGGGGCCTCGGTTTAGCATCTCATCCTAAAGACAGCAACTCTGACAGAGCAGCACTCCCTCAGTGCTGCACTGGGAGTGTCAGCCTGGATTATAGGCTCAAGTCTCAGGAGTGGGACTATGAACCACACAACCTTCTGACTCAGAGGCGAGAGTGCTACCCACTGAGCCATGGCTGACAAGCACATGACGAGCACAAAAAAGGGGCAGAACTAACCAGGAAATTAGGCAAATATGATTTTCAATATGAACTAAACAAGCAGGCGATGCAAAAACCTGAGTTATAATTGACGCTTTTCTTTCCAATTTCAAAACTCACAGGTTGATTATGCACATAAGAGCAAGTGCTATATAATCATGGACCAACAAGTCCATCTTTCAAAATCAGGAAATGAACTGGATGTGTAAATTCGCTGTCGTGCTTAATTTCCTACAATGTTCCACAATCTGGAATAATGAGCTTGGCCAGGTTTCTGACAGAAAAGATAACAAAATCCTATAGAAACTCACCCACTGGAAAACTGCGGTAATTAGCATTTCTAATTGTTCGCATTGAAATAAAAAATAAATTACGATTGTCTCCATAGAATTACATAGAATCCGGGTGGATGGGTCACATCGTCCGCATGCCCGATACGAGACTCCCAAAACAAGCGCTCTACTCGGAGCTCCGACACGGCAAGAGAGCCCCAGGTGGGCAGAGGAAACGCTTCAAGGACACTCTCAAAGCCTCCTTGAAAAAGTGCAACATCCCCACCGACACCTGGGAATCCCTGGCCCAAGACCACACAAAGTGGAGGAGAAGCATCCGAGAAGGCGCCGAACACCTCGAGTCCCTTCGCCGGGAGCAAGTGGACGCCAAAAGCGCAAGCAGCGCAAGGAGCGCACGTCAACCCAAGCACCCCACCCACCTGCCCCTTCAACCACCGTCTGCCCCACCTGTGACAGAGACTGTAGGTCCTGCATTGGACTCATCAGTCACCTGAGAACTCATTTTTAATGTGGAAGCAAGTCATCCTCGGTTCCGAGGGACTGCCTAAGAAGAAGGACATAGAATCAACAGCACAGAAACAGGTCATTCGGCCCAACTGGTCTATGCGGTGTTCATGCTCCACACGAACCTCCTCCGTGTTTACCAAAACCGTGTTGACTCTGCCTAACGATATCATGATTTTCTAAGTGCCCTGTCCCTAATTAAAGTCACACGTCAGAAAGGGAACAAACTAATATTTAAGGAGTCAAAACAATCTTGCAACTCCAGAATGATTATAGATTTCAGAAGATGGACTTTTTCTTTTTCTGTGCAATTTCTATTGTAAAGATGCTGTTACAATCCTGATAATCTGGAGTGCAACTCCATCAACAGCCCCAGGGCATCACTGCAGGAGCTCCTCAGGGCAGTGTCCTAGACCCAACCATCTTCAGCTGCTTCATCAATGACCCTCCCTCCATCATAATGTCAGAAGTGGGGATGTTCGCTGATGACTGCACAGTGTTCAGTTCCATTCGCAACTCCTCAGATAATGAAGCAGTCTGCGCCCGCATGCAGCAAGACCTGGACGACATTCAGGCTTGGGCTGATAAGTGGCAAGTAACATTCGCGCCACACAAGTGCCAGGCAATGACTATCTCCAATAAGAGAGCATCTAACCACCGCCCCTTGACATTCAACGGCATTACCAGTGCCGAATCCCCCACCATCAACATCCTGGGGGTCACCATTGACCAGAAACTTAACTGGACCAGCCACATAAATACTGTGGCAACAAGAGCAGGTCAGAGGCTGGGTATTCTGCGGCGAGTGTCTCACCTCCTGACTCCCCAAAGCCTTTCCACCATCTACAAGGCACAAGTAAGGAGTGTGATGGAATACTCTCCACTTGCCTGGATGAGTGCAGCTCCAACAACACTCAAGAAGCTCGACACCATCCAGGACAAAGCAGCCCGCTTGATTGGCACCCCATCCACCACCTTAAACATTCACTCCCTCCAGCACCGGCGTACCGTGGCTGCAGTGTGTACCATCTACAAGATGCACTGCAGCAACTCGCCAAGGCTTCTTCGGCAGCAACTCCCAAACCCACGACCTCTTCCACCTAGAAGGACAAGGGCAGCAGGCGCAGGGGAACACCATCACCTCCAAGTTCCCCTCCAAGTCATATGCCATGCTGAACTGGAAGTAGATCGCCGTTCCTTCATCGTCGCTGGGTCAAAATCCTGGAACTCCCTCCCTAACAGCACTATGGGAGTACCTTCACCACACGGACTGCAGCGGTTCAAGAAGGCGGCTCAACACCACCTTCTCGAGGGCAATTAGGGATGGGCAATAAATGCCGGCCTCGCCAGCGACGCCCACATCCCATGAATGAATAAAAAAAAATTAAAGCTTTCAATTGAGGAACAGCCACTAATATGAGCTCCTGGCTTTGTAAAGACATGAAAATGTTCCAATTTGCTTCTGAAACCGTTTTAAATCGACAAAATATTTTATTCATTAGTTGACTGATTGCGGCCAAACACATACAAAAAAAACAGACTGTACTATTGGACTCGTGAATGGAAAGTCATGGAGAAACATTCCTGATTTGCATCCTTGTGCATAAACATGCATTTTTAATGTCAAATGCTATAAGTCAACAGATTATTAAACAAGCTGCCAAGTGGAATAAAAAAAATTAGCATCCCGAACTGAGACTAAAAATTAGGGGGTTGCTCGAATTACTGGAGGTGTCATCACATAGCCTCCTGCCTCCACCCGCCCCGCCCCCCACACTCCCGGTATTGGTCGCCCAACATGTCCGTCCTCTAGGCGCAGTGCCTTCCCACGGCCAATTGAAAAGCGAACAGACTCATCGTTAGCTGATTGGATGATTATTGACTGTCAATCAAACAACCTTTTGCCCCCCCCCCATCCCTAATATTTTTATAACTAATAAACAAAACTATTCAAAGAAAATGAAAAATGAAACAATTTGTTTAATGCCCCTATGATTTTTCCACCGGATGTTGCTCACAGCTGTGTCCTGGAGATTAATCTTTAATTCCTGGAGACTCCAGGACAATCCTGAGACCCTCACCCATGCCTTTGTTACCTCGAGACTTGACTATTCCAACGCACTCCTGGCCGGCCTCCAACGTTCTACCCTCCGTAAAACTTGAGCACATCCAAAACTCGGCTGCCCGTGTCCTAACTCGCACCAAGTCCCGTTCGCCCATCACCCCTGTGCTCGCTGACCTACACTGGCTTCCAGTTAAGCAACGCCTCGATTTCAAAATTCTCATCCTTGTTTTCAAACCCCTCCATGGCCTCACCCCTCCCTATCTCTGTAACCTCCTCCAGCCCTACAACCCTCCGTGATCTCTGCTCTCCTCCGATTCTGGCCTCTTGAGCATCCCCGATTTTAATCGCTCCACCATTGGCGGCCGTGCCTTCAGCTGCCAAGGCCCGAAACTCAGGAATTCCCTCCCTAAACCTCTCCTCCTCTCTACCTCTCTTTCCTTCTTTGAGACACTCCTTAAAACCTACCTCACATGTCCTAATATCTCCCTAAGTGTCTCAGTGTCAAATTTTATCTTATAACACTCCTGTGAAGCGCCGTGGGACGTTTTACTACGTTAAAGGCGTTATATAAATGCAAGTTGTTGTTGGAGGGCTGGCAACCCTAGAGGAGGCCCAAGGCCCAATTTAGGACGAGACTTGGCCCTTTGGCGTGTGCTCTGAGCACGACAGCCATTTTGCACCCAGAAAACCGGCCTAAACTGATTCCATCTTTAGGGTATCCCAAGCCTCCAACTGGACTTGATCCCAGTTAAGTGAGTTTTAAGACCCATTGTGCAGAAAATGCAACATAAATATACTAGTGCCTTATCTGCACGTACAGTTTGTACCAGAAAACAACAGCGCAAATTAAGTGTAGGCAAACAAGGAGACACAGAAATCCTACTCGCACATCATTATACCCCTGCACATGCTCCAGTGTACATGGGTACACCACCTACAGAGGGAGAAACATTGCCCAATATTCCCACGTGTACTTTACACCCTGCCACTCAATGGCACAGCACGCTGGACCTGAAATGCTCTGCATCATTACGGATTGCAATATTATTACCGCCGATTTATTTGTTTTACATTTTTATGTATGCTGTTCCAAAACAGAACAAAATGCTCCTGGTCTCCCTCTCCCCATTGTTATTTTGATTCGGGATGTACTGATATTATAAAACAAACATTGAACGGTCACGGAGCTTTCGTATCAGAACTCTGAATTTCTAATTAATATACTATAATGTATAATTATCGGAGAGTGCTGAGAATGTGGAACTGTCTACCAAAAGGAGTGGTTGAGGCGAATAGCACAGATGCATTTAAGGGGAAACGAGATAAACAGAGGAGGGAGAAAGGAATCGAAGGATATGCTGATAGGGTGAGATGAAGTAAGGTGGGAGGAGGCTGGTGTGGAGCAGAAACACCGGTGTAGACCATTTAGGCCGAATGGCCTGTTTCTGTGCTGTAGACGCGATGTAACTCGATGTACTATGAAATGCGTTAAATATAAAGCCAGCCATTTGGTCGACAGATAACAATGCTTGTGCTAGTGAGCCAGTTGGTTGTCTCCTATTACAGGCTAAAGTTCCATGTGGAAGCAGAAATCCGAACTCCATGACAACTAATCAGCCAAATCCCGTATAATGCAAATGTCATTGGTATTCATCCCTGCAATACACTCACTAAAAATTACTGTTATGCAACCACCATTTTCCATGGCGGAAAACAGTTTTTTAAGACCGAGATATAGTATGTATATCTGCATTTATTATGCATTGCTTGCAATGAAATGGGGACAGACTGTGAAAGCAAAGGTTACTGTGCTACCTTTTCAGAAAATAAAATCCGACTGCTCGTTTATTCTGGATTTAACTTATTGCAAGCAGACCATTTGGAAGAATAGCAAAATACTGCGGATGCTGGAAATCTGAAATAACAACAGAAAGTGCTGGAAACTCTCAGCAGGTCAGGAAGCATCGAGGAAAGAGAAACAGAGTCAACGTTTCGGGTCGAACCCTTCGTCAGAACTGGAAAAGGTTAGGGAGGAGAGATTTTTAAGCAGGGGCCGGGAGGAGGGGAGGAAAGAACAAAGGGAAGGTCTGTGATAGGCTGGAAGGCAGGAGTGATTGAATGACAAAAGAGATGATGGTGCAAGGCAAAAGGAGATGGTAATGGGACAAGTTAAGAAACAAAAGATGGCTCTAGCTGAGGTGTGAATGATGATGGCAGCAACATTAACTGCTACCATGTGAGGAAACATGGAAGGCAGGAGAGATTGAATGACAAAAGAGTTTCCTCTCGATGCGGCTTGGGGGCGAGACAGCTGCCTTCCGGGTTCCAATCCCGTCCCCAACGAAGTCCGACACACAGACGCGATTTTGCGTCAATTGGCCTTGTTAAGCCCGCCCTAAGGGCTTGCCAGCCAATTAAGAGAAAGCCGGTGTCAGATGATGTCAGTTGATGATGCGTCATCTGCCGGTTTTCTTAAAGGGGCCAGGCACAATTTTTTTTGACAGTTCATTTTTCAGTGTTTGACAGCATTGAGGTGCTGCAAACACTGACAATCACTGTACAAAGGTGAGCCCTTGCACCCAGGCTCTCCACTGACTCCCTCCTTAGGCTAGAACAGATGGCAACTGCAGGCGAGGTTACAGAAGCGGTCCGTCACTGGTGAGAGAGGTTCTCCCAATGAGATGGGACTACACAAACAATTCAAAACTTGTCACCTACAGAAAAGTCCAAATACATTAAAAATGATTTTCCAAACATTTTCTTACCTCTGAAACTCACCAGTGTACCACTGGAATCTTCACACCACTTCTGCAGCTGTCATCAATGCACAAACATTACAGTAGACCCACAACATGCCACACTTACCCTGGCGTGGTGTCCGGACGTCGGGAAGCCCGCAGTAGACCTGTCAAAATTGCAAAAAGCCTCTTAACAGCCTGTTAACAAGCAGTTAGGTGCCTATAATCTTCTTCCCGCCGCTAGGTGTCGGGTCCATGCGCAAATCGGGGACCCGACACCCGGGAAGATTGTCTGGAGGCGGCTTGACAGCAGGTTCGGGACCCGCGGTCAATCTTTGCAATTTTGCCGGATGACCCGCCTCCAAACCCACCCCCTGAGCGCCGGCAAAATTCCCCCCGTTGACTCTGTTTCTCCTCTCCACAGATGCTGCCTGACCTGCTGAGTGTTTCCAGTACTTTCTGTTGTTACTTCATTTGGAAGAATAATAGTTTCAGATATTGAGAAGCAAAACCCAAACAGAATGCTGTAGTGTAAAAAGCTGAGGGGTAATGAAGATATTTTAGGAACGTTACAAGAACGGTTGTTTCCGATAAAGGTCCAATGCTAGATCAGGCATCTGTCCTTTAATATGTTCGACAGGCAACAACAACTTGCATTTACATCCTGCCTTTAATGTAGTAAAACAACCCAAGGGGCTTCACAGGAGCGTAATCAGGCAAAATTTGACACTGAGCCACATAAGGAGATATTACATAAGAACATAAGAAGTAAGAGCAGGAGTAGGCCATACGGCCCCTCGAGCCTGCTCCACCATTCAATAAGATCATGGCTGATCATCGACCTCAACTCCACTTTCCCGCCCGATCTCCATATCCCTTGATTCCCCTAGAGTCCAAAAATCTATCTATCTCAGCCTTGAATATACTCAAAGACTCAGCATTGACAGCCCTCTGGGGCAGAGAATTCCAAAGATTCACAACCCTCTGAGTGAAGAAATTCCTCCTCATCTCACCCTTATCCTGAGACTATGCCCCCTAGTTCTAGACACTCCAGCCAGGGGAAACAACCTCTCAGCATCTACCCTTCAGAATCTTGTATGTTTCAATGAGATCACCTCTCATTCCTCTAAACTCTAGAGAGTATAGGCCCATTCTACACAATCTCTCATCATAGGACAGCCCTCTCATCCCAGGAATAAATCTAGTGAACCTTTGTTGCATCGCCTCCAAGCCAAGTACAGGAAGAGATAGATTTTAAGGAGCGTCTTAAAGGAGGAGAGAGAGGTGGAGAGATTCAGGGAGGGAATTCCACAGCTTAGGGCCCAGGCAGCTGACTCTATCGTCGCTTCTGACGTCGAACTGAAAATGGGATAGCGACAGCTATTAGTTAATTGACTTCATGTGACAAGTGCTGATCTTGTTGACGTTAACCTTGTTTCGATAATGAGGTGCGTGGAGCCTAAACTCCTAGTTTAGTTGGACTAGTTGGGCCGAATGGCCTGTTTCGGTGCTGTAACTTCTATATAATGATAATTGGCCTGAGCGAGAACACTGACGTGTTCTCACTCAGGCCAACACCCCCAGCATCGAAGCTTTGACCACACTCGATCAGCTCCGATGGACAGGCCACATCGTCCGTATGCCCGATACGAGACTGCCAAAACAAGCGCTCTACTCGGAGCTCCGACACGGCAAGAGAGCCCCAGGTGGGCAGAGGAAATGCTTCAAGGACACCCTCAAAGCCTCCTTGAAAAAGTGCAACATCCCCACCGACACCTGGGAATCCCTGGCCCAAGACCGCACAAAGTGAAGGAGAAGCATCCGGGAAGGCACCGAACACCTCGAGTCTCTTCGCCGGGAGCAAGTGGAAGCCAAGCGCAAACAGCGGAAGGAGCGCACGTCAACCCAAGCACCCCACCCACCTGCCCCTTCAACCACCGTCTGCCCCACCTGAGGCAGAGACTGTAGGGTCCCGCATTGGACTCATCAGTCACCTGAGAACTCATTTTTAGTGTGGAAGCAAGTCATCCTCGGTTCCCAGGGACTGCCTGAGAAGAAGAATGATAATTACCACAGAGAGAGCATATTTGAAAATAATAGATAATACTAATGCACACAGCTTTGTAGGTGAGGGGGAGATGTTTTCCATTCGTAAGGATGTATGTTTCTATATCATGGTCACTGATTGCACCCTTAAAAGGATTCAGTGCATAAAATGTACGGCATATTGCTTGCAATTTATCTCTACCAGCTCAAAACTGGTCTGCTGTTTAAATGGTTTAACAGCCTGCCCTCCAAAATGAAAACAAAATGTACAGAAATGACATGTCCACTTACTTATCCTTGCGAGGCAAGCATTGATTCTCTACAAGTGTAAATAGTTACCACCCAGCATTGTAAGAACCTATAATGACTGCGAGTGACTTACTGTCAGTTTTGTTCAAAACATTTCTTCAGTTGGGCCAACAAAAGCAAAAACAAGCTGCAAGGTCAAAGCGAAACAGTTGCTTTCTGTTTTATCGGAATTCCAACTCTGCAAGTTTTTAGCAACAGAAAGTTAGCATTTTCAACAGGAAGCCATTCTGATTGTACCGAAGCTTCCCAGATATTAAAAAAAAAGGGCAACAGACATCAAACATCACCTATTTCCGTTTGCCACGCTGCAGTAAAGCAATACAGCATTGAAAAACATTTCTGAAGAAACACCAAAACCGTGCAACAGCCGACAAAAACCCTTCAGCGAAGCCAGGAGACTCTTTGTGTTCCAATAAACCGATGCTGCAGAAATCACAAAACATGCACCCAAAGTAAACAAGTGCCTTGCAACTAGGAAGAAATACTCGGCATGTCATCAAGCTCACAGAGGCAATTCAAAGTCATCTTTGTGTGCAGAACTTCTACTTTGATTGCACATTTTGTTTATTTAATCAAAAAGCTGGACTAATCTAAAGCAAAGCACAGCACAGCTCCTACAATCATAGAATGATACAGCACAGAAGGAGGCCATTCGGCCCATCGTGCCTGTGCCGGATCTTTGAAAGAGCTATCCGATTAGTCCCACTCCCCCTGCTCTTTCCCCATAGCCCTGTAATTTTTCTCCTCTTTCAAGTATTTATCCAATTCCCTTTTGAAAGTTACTAATTGAATCTGCTTCCACCGCCCTTTTCAGGCAGTGCGTTCCAGATCATAACAACTCACTGCGTAAAAAGATTTCTCCTCATCTCCCCGCTAGCTCTTCTGCCAATGAACTTAAAGTTCTCTATCTTAAAGAAATTCCACTTTGCAACTTACTTGAAGTCTTCGACTTCACTCTTCAGTCAGCAGAAGTAGCGACATAGACTGATTCTGCAGCTTAAAGAAACACACACTACTCACTGGTACAGCTTTTCGTGCAGAGGATGCAATTAGAATGCAAGAGACACATCAATAGAAATATTAAAATGCAACTTCTAACTAAAACACCCTTCAATGCAAAACAGTCTGATAATCATTTTATAATCTGCACAATGTTTTAAAGCTTTACGGGGAAAAATTCAGTTGCTTTGCGCCTCCCGTTAGCACCCCGAGGCCCCAGAATATCATTGTCCGCTGCAATGAATCCCTGTGGAAGATACTTCAAAATGCTTCTGAAACCAAGCAGAACTTGAGACATTCTAATACTGCCCATTCATGCTCTTTTACATTAATGAGACAGCCAATGTACATCAATCAGAAAAGCAGCACCTTGTGAGTAATATATCTTTCACACTTGTGAAAGTACTGGAATATTGCAACAGGGTTATAAGGGCGGTGTAGTGGTTATGGCACTGAACTAGTTCAATGAGCACTCATCCGTTCAAATCCCACCATGGCCAGGTGTGAGATGAAATTCACAAGATATAGGATTCTGGTAAAACTCCAACTAATGTGTTTCCGGAATGGAAACACTCTACCCAGTCTGGCCACAAAATGTGGTTGAATCTTAAAGCCACTGGTATTGCCAATGACCCAGGTATCATAACCTAGGGAGTTATATACCCTTGAATTATATTCCCTCGAGGGAGATAGAGAAGATGATGAAACAAAAGAATTCACCTGACATGATGCATGTCAGGTGAATTCTTCAAGGGAGAACCAGACCAAATACAATAAGTTGAGAGGGGATGTGAAGATGAAAATAAGATTGGCAAAGAGAGAATATTAGAGTAGAATGGCGGTTAACATAAAAGGGAACCCAAAAATCTTCTACCGACATGTAAACAGTAAGCGGGTAGTAAGAGGCGGGGTGGGGCCTGTTAGCGACAAAGAAGGTGTTATAGGCTTAGAGGCGCAGGGCAAGGCTAGAATACTCAATGATTATTTTGTATCGGTGTTTACTAAGGAGGTGGATGCTGACAAAATATCGTTAGCAGTGGAAAAGGTAGAAGCAATGGAAGGGGTGAAAATTGATAGACAGGATGTACTAGAAAGGCTGGGTATGCTTAGAGTGGATAAGTCGCCTGGTCCGGATGGCTTGCATCCCAGATTGCTAAGGGAATTGGGGGAGGAGATAGTGGAACGGCTTGCCATAATTTTCCAATCTTCCCTCGATGTGGGGGAGGTGCCTGAGGATTGGAAAATGGTAAATGTGACACCATTGTTCAAGAAAGGGTGTAAGGACAATCCTAGTAACTACAGGCCGGTCAGTTTAACATCAGTGATGGGTAATATTTTAGAATCAATAATCAAGGAAAAAATTAATGGGCACTTGGAGAGGTTTAAGCTAATTAAGGAGAGCCAACATGGATTTGTAAAAGGCAGATCATGTTTGACTAATCTAATTGAATTTTTTGATGAAGTAACAGGGAGGATCAATGAAGGGAATGCAATGGATGTTGTCTACATGGATTTTAGGAAGGCGTTTGACAAAGTACCACATAGAAGGCTGGTTAAGAAAATTGAAGCTCATGGAATAGTGGCAGCTTGGATAAGGAATTGGCTTAAGGATAGAAAACAGCGAGTTGTGGTAAATGGCTGTTTTTCAGACTGGAGGATGGTAGACAGTGGTGTTCCCCAAGGGTCAGTGCTGGGGCCACTGCTTTTTTTGATAAATATAAATGACCTGGATATTGGAATACAGAGTAGAATTTCTAAATTTGCCGATGACATCAAACTTGGGGCTGTGGCAAACAGTGAGGATGATACCAATCGACTGCAACAGGACATAGAAAGGCTAGCAGAATTGTCAGACAAGTGGCAGATGGAATTTAATACAGAGAAGTGTGAGGTGATGCATTTTGGCAGAAGGAACAGGGAGAGGCAATATACACTTAATGGCACAGGTTTGAAGAGTGTGCAGGGACAGAGGGACCTGGGAGTTAATGTGCATAGGTCCCTGAAGGTGGCAGGACATATTGAGAGAGTGGTTAGCAAAGCATTTGGGATCTTGGGTTTCATAAATAGAGGTATTGAGTACAAAAGTAGAGAAGTTATGCTGAATCTTTATAAAGCGCTGGTTAGGCCACAACTGGAGTATTGGTCACCACACTTTAGGAAGGATGTGAAGGCCCTTGAGAGGGTGCAGAGGAGAATTACCAGAATGGTTCTGGGGATGGGGGATCTTAGCTACAAGGACAGGTTGGAGAAGCTGGATTTGTTTTCATTAGAGCAAAGGAGGTTGAGGGGTGATTTGATAGAGGTGTACAAGATTATGACGGGTTTGGATAGGCTAGACGGGGAAACGCTGTTCCCACTAGTTGATGGTACAAGGACTAGGGGACACAGATTTAAGGTTTTGGGCAAGAGATACAGGGGGGATGTGAGGAAAAACTTTTTTACGCAGCGAGTGGTGAGGACCTGGAACTCGCTGCCGACGGGAGTGGTGGAAGCGGACACACTCAATGTTTTCAAGGGGAGACTGGATAGGCACTTGAGGGAAATAAACTTGCAGGGCTACGGGGATAGAGCGGGGGAATGGGACTGACTGGATTGCTCTACAGAGAGCCAGCACGGACTCGATGGGCCAAATGGCCTCCTTCTGTGCCATTATGACTCTATGGGGGAAAAATTCAGTTGGTTGCGCCTCCTGTTAGCGCCTTAAGAGGGCGCTAAGAGGCACAAAGCATCTAGCGCCCAGGCGCGGCGAAGTTTGGGCCGCTCGCGAAATTAACTAGACATTTTGCGGCGGCGCTAAACACTACCGCCATGATCTCCTGCGCCGGCAGATCGTGACGTCAGTCGAGTGCGCAACGCCCCGGTATCGCCCCGGAGCGGATATTGAGTGGCGCCCCCTGCCTTACTGCCTGACGCTAGCAACGACAGGTTGAGGGGAGCGTTCTGCAGTCATGAAGGGAAAGGGGGAGCGCTATTTAAAGGTGACCGCTTCCTGCCTTTTATTGTTGGTGCCATTTTTGAACTACGCATTCTGAGAGAGAGAGAGAGAGAGACTTCTGGAGAGATTCAACATTGTGTGAAGGAGTTTTGGGTACTGAGCAGCACTTTGCAGGTTCATTTTGATTTGCCATTCCTTGTATCGATTTAGAAGAGACTGTGGGGGCTGCACTCTGAGCTCTTTGCCTGGTACTCTCCATTGTTCTTTCCAGCAGATTTGATGTGCATGTCTCTCCAGGCCGAGATTCAAGGCTGCAATGAGCAGGATGTGGATGGAAAGCAAGATTAACCATCCCCTTTAAGAACTGGCCCATGCCATTGTGTGTGTGTTCCATTGCTGACTGACATTACATGAGCTTCGCCAGCGCTCTGAGGTAGCGCCTCGCTCCTCGGCCTTTGCGCCTTAAGACAGGTGTGCAGCGCCTGATTTAGCGCTCCAATCACCTCCAGGGGCGATAAAAGTCAAGTTTGCAGTCGGTGGCGATAATTAGCGCCAGGCGCTAATCTTTGCGCCCGGCCGATAATTGCGCCCCAAATGGGGCGATACTGAATTTCTCCCCCTATGACTCTATGAATATAGAAAATTCTAACTGAGGTGTTTAAGATGATTAAAGGACTTGATAGGGTAGACAGAAACCATTTCCTCTGGCGGAGGAATCTAGAACAAGGGGGCATAACCTTAAAATTAGAGCTAGGCCGTTCAGGGGTGATGTCAAAAAGCACTTCTTCACACAAAGGACAGTGGAAATCTGGAACTCTCTCCCACAAAAAGCTATTGCGAATGGGGGTCAATTGAAAATTTCAATACTGAGATTGATAGATTTTTGTTATGCAAGGGTATTGAGGGTTACAGAACCAAGGTGGGTAGATGGAGTTACGGAACAGGCTCGAGGGGCTTATTGGCCTCCTCCTGTTCTTATATTCTTATCACCATCACCAAAGGTGCAGGAACATTCAAGCAGGAATAGCTCAACAAGTCCAATGGAGATCTCATGCTGATCATAACCTCCTGTCTCCCCCTCAACTGACGGATCAGTACCCACCCCCACCCCCTCGCTTGTTGAATACCACTTGGGGAAGCAAGGGCGCAGCTTATACTCTGGGTGTCCACCACCAAACGTGGCTGTATAACACTACCACTGGCCAAGTTGGATGAGTCTCGAAGGACCAAGCTGTGCCTGCGTCAAGTGGAGCTTAAAAACAAAAGAGTAACCTATTTGTCCTCCCCTTCACTAACCTACCTGTTATGGCAGCATTGCTAGTACTTCTACCGATCAAGTCTCCATGGTGTGTCACTACCACCATTGCTAAGTTGGATAGATCCAGTGACCCAAACTGAGCGACCATGAAATGTTGTAGGCCAGCTGCAGAATTGCAAACCACAATCTGTAACCTACTGGTCCAGCACATCCCTCACTCCTCTACCACTATCAAGGTGGGAGGTCAACCCTGGTTCAATAGATAGTGTAGAAGGCCATGGCAGAAACAGCACAACTTAGAATAAGATGCCATCCTACTTAAGCTGCGAACATAGAAATATAGAAACATAGAAAAATAGGAGCGGGAGTAGGCCATTCGGCCCTTCGAGCCTGCTCCGCCATTCAATATGATCATGGCTGATCCATTATTTCAATACCATATTCCCGCTCTCTCCCCATACCCCTTGATGCCTTTTGTGTCTAGAAATCTATCTATCTCCTTCTTAAATATATTCGGTGACTTGGCCTCCACAGCCTTCTGTGGTAGAGAATTCCACAGGTTCACCACCCTCTGAGTGAAGAAATTTCTCCTCATCTCAGTCCTAAATGTCCTACCCCGTATCCTGAGACTGTGACCACTCGGTCTAGACCCCCCAGCCAGGGTAAACATCCTCCCTGCATCCAGTCTGTCTAGCTCTGTCAGAATTTTATACGTTTCAGTGAGATCCCCTCTCATTTCTCTAAATTCTAGCGAATACATGCCTAGTTGAGTGCAGTGAGCACAGAGTGAACAACTGGGAGTTTGGCAAGTGTGGGAGTTTTAAGGGTTAATCTCTTTTAAAATCTAGTGTTAAGCGCTAGTAGCTCTTAAGTAAGATCAACTGTTTAAGTTAAAATTTAAACTTTAAATTTTTAAGTTTCTTCAGGCTTAAGCAGAGACAAACAAGCAAGCTCTCCTGCTGGAACGTAGAGTTACCTGCACGTAAAACACCAAGAGTAGCATGCTACAGACAGGGTTAATTGATCCCCCCCCCCCCCGCCAACCAATGGATCGCAGCACAACTCTGTAGCCCTGACAAGCTGAGGCAGGGATGTTGGTGGATAATCTGACAACTAACTGGGAAAGCAGGGTCCAAGAACCTTCCCATCCTCGACTATGACGGAGCCCAGCAGAAGTGGACGAGACAAGGCTGAAGTGGTTTCAAGCATCTTCAGCTAAAAGTGTCAAGTAAATAATCCCACTCAACCTCCTGAGCATCATAGGTGCCAGCCTCCAGCCAATTCAGTTGACTCGCTGTGACATCGGCCCTGAGGAAGTCCTGCGGTGATAGCAGCCCTTATCCAGATATGGACACAGGAGCTGACTGCCAGAGGAGAGGTGATGATCACTGCCTTCGACCTCAGAGCAGCATTCAACTGATAATAGCACCAAGGAGGTCACCAAGACAAAGGTCAACGGGGCCAAAGGGAAATCTCTCCGGTGGCTGGATTCCTACCTGACACACAGGGAGGTTTTCAGAGGCCAATCATCGCAGCCCCCGCACATCACGGCAGGAGTTCCTCAGATCAGCGTCCTCGGACCCACCCATCTTCAGCTGTTTCGTCAACAACCTTCCCTCCCTCACAAGGTCAGGAATATGGCTGCTTGATGAAAGTGTTCAGCTCCATTCACAACTCCTTTGATAATGAAGCATCCTATGGCAGCACCAAGACAACATCCAGGCTTGAGCGGACAAATGGCAGGGAACATTTGCATCACGCAAGTGCCAGGCAATGACCATCTCCAACAAGAAAATGCCCATCCTCCATCCGGAAGCTTCCATTGGCATTACCATCCCCGACTCCCCCATCATCAACATCCTGGGGGTCACCACTGACCATTAGCTTAACTGAACCAGCCACATAAATACTGTGACTACAAGAGCAGGTCAAAGGCTGGGTACTTTGCGACAAGTGACTCACCTCCTGACTCCTCAATACTTCTCCACCGCAAACAAGGCTTAAAATTGAATACTCACCGCTTGAATGGGTGCAGCTCCAACAACACTTAAGAAGCGTGACACCATTCAGGACAGTGCAGTCCACTTCAGCAGCATCCCTGCCACTGGACTGAGTATCCAACTCCTCCATCACCAGCTCATTGTGGCTGCAGTAATACACCATCTATAGGATGCAGTAACTCGCACCAAGTCCCGTTCATCCAGCACCCCTGTTCTCGCTGTCCGACATTGGCTCCCGGTCCAGCAACACCTCGATTTTCAAATTCTCTCATCCTTGGTTTCAGATCACCTCCATGGCCTCGCCCCTCCCTATCTCTGTAACTCCCTCCAGTCCTACAACACTCTGAGATCTCTGCCCTCCTCTAATTCTGGCCTCTTGCGCATCACTGATTTTTATCAGTCCATCGTTAGCGGCCGTGCCTTCAGCTGCCTCGGCCCTAAGCTCTGGAATTCCCTCCCTGCCTCTCCAGCTCTCTACTTCCTCTAAGTCGCTCCTTAAAACCTACCTTTTCGATCGAGCTTTTGGTCACCTGACCTAATATCTCCTTATGTGGCTCGGTGTCAAATTTTGTCTGATAATCACTCCTGTGAAGCACCTTGTGACGTGTTACTAGGTTAAAGGCGTTATATAAATGCAAGTTGTTGTTGTTGAAGAACAAACTTTTAAAAATCACAGACTTACAATTATATGTGCAATGTTTCATCTATAAAGAGCTCGCAGCAGAATCAACAGTGTACTTTTTACAACCAATTTCGCTCACTTTCTCGTTGGCCATATTCCTGTTTATGTACTAGCCTGTCTAGAAAGCTGCTCAGAATCAAATGTACAGCACTGGGGCCCTCAAAACTTTGCAGCTTCTAAAAATGTCCATTAAATAATGATCACACCTTCTTACCCAGTTTGCGCAATGCTGATCTCATGTTCCTTAATCATAGAATGGTTACAGCACAGAAGGAGGCTAGTCAGCCCGTCGAGCCCGTGCCGGCTCTCTGCAAGAGGACTTCAGCTAGTCCCACTCCCCCACCCTTTCCCCGTAGCCCTGCAATTTTTTTTCCTTCAGGTACTTATCCAATTCCCTTTTGAAAGCCGCAATTGAATCTGCCTCCACCACCCTTTCAGGCAGTGCATTCCAGATCCTAACCACTCGCTGCGTAAAAAAGTTTTCCTCATGTCGCCTTTGGTTCTTCTGCCAACCACCTTAAATCTGTGTCCTCGACCCTTCCGCCAATGGGAGCAGTTTCTCTCTCTCTACTGTCTAGACCCCTCATGATTTTGAACACCTCTATCAAATCTCCTCTCAACCTTCTCTGCTCTAAGGAAAACAACCCCAGCTTCTCCAGTCTATCCATGTAACTGAAGTCTCTCATCCCTGGAATCATTCTTGTAAATCTTTTCTGCACCCTCTCTAAGGCCTTCACATCCTTCCTAAAGTGCGGTGCCCAGAATTGGACACAATACTCCAGTTGAGGCCGAACCAGTGTTTTATAAAGGTTCATCATAACTTCCTTGCTTTTGTACTCTATGCCTCTATTTATGAAGCCCAGGATCCCGTATGCTTTTTTAACCGCTTTCTCAACCTGCCCTGCCACCTTCAACGATTTGTGCACATATACCCCCAGGTCTCTCTGTTCATGCACCCCCTTTAGAATTGTACCCTTTAGTTTATATTGCCTCTCCTCGTTCTTCCTACCAAAATATCAAAACTTCTTCGCACTTTTCTGCATTAAATTTCATCTGCCACATGTCCACCCATTCCACCCGCCTGTCTATGTCTTCTTGAAGTCTATCCCTATCCTCCTCACTGTTCACTATATTTCAAGTTTTGTGTCATCTGCAAATTTTGAAATTGTGCCCTGTACACCCAAGTCTAAGTCATTAATATATATCAAGGAAAGCAGTGGTCCTAGTACTGACCCCTGGGGAACACCACTGTATACCTTCCTCCAGTCCGAAAAACAACCCTTCACCACTACTCTGTTTCCTGTCACTCAGCTAATTTTGTATCCATGCTGCCACTGTCCCTTTTATTCCATGGGCTTCAACTTTGCTGGCAAGCCTATTATGTGGCACTTTATCAAACGCCTTTTGGAAGTCCATGTACACCACATCAACCGCATTATCCTCATCAACCCTCTCTGTTACCTCATCAAATACTCGATCAAGTTAGTTAAACATTATTTGCCTTTAACAAATCCGTGCTGGCTTTCCTTAATTAATCCATACTTGTCCAAGTGACTGTTAATTTTGTCCCTGATTATCGTTTGTAAAAGCTTCCCCACTACCGAGGTTAAACTGACTGGTCTGTAGTTGCTGGGTTTATCCTTACACCCTTTTTTGAACAAGGGTGTAACATTTACAATTCTTCAGTTCTCTGGCACCAGCCCCATATCCAAGGAGGATTGGAAGATTATGGCCAATACCTCTGCAATTTCCACCTTTACTTCCCTCAGCATCCTAGGATGCATCCCATCCGGTCCTGGTGACTTATCTACTTTAAGTACAGCCAGCCTTTCTAGTACCTCCTCCTTATCAATTTTTATCCTTAACTAAAAATATCTCAAGCGTGCCTCAGACGAGTGAAATAAATAAAACTGTACTAGTGAACAGATTAAATGTATGACTTTTAATTCAGACTAACGGGATCTATATTGGGTAGCCAATGTCTTTAATTGTGTAACCATAAAGATATCCTTCCTCTTCAATTATAGAATCATTTCCACACACTTTAGAACACAAGGACTGCGTCTGGCAGTGGAATTAACCGTGGCCCTTCCTGTCGATGTACTCCAATCACTTCCTGTTCAATTTGTCCGCATAATAATCGTTCTTCAAACTTCAATCAGTCGAAAGGAAGAAGAAAAAGGCCCCTAACAATACCCAGACTCAAATTCCAGTCATATCTTGGTGATTATTAACTACACATATATATTAGTCCCAGAGGCAATCCAGTTCCTATTTGAGATGCATCCTATAATCCCCTAATCAACGCTAATCTAACAGCAACCTAGATAAAGCAGCCCCGATGGTAAAAACTGATTTGCCTTCAGACCATTGTCAAAGGCTATCATCCACTTCTGCACTACAGTTTGCACACAGCGCCATAAATCCCCAGAACTGCTAAGCTTCACATCCCTGTACCACATCTATAAAGCTGAAACTTAGACTTAAAATGAACGCTAATAACATGATGTACTACTCTGAGGCAGACAGCTGTCTCAGGTCCTGCTGCTTAAAATGTATTGTGCTAGGCAAAGCCAAGAGGGTTAAACAAAGAGTAATTTGAGAATTACCTAAGTAGATTAATGATTACTTATTTTTGTCTTCTGCACAATTAACTGATCAGTTAAAACAACCACAGAAAGGTTGTCAAACAGACTTGAGTTTCCACAGTTTCTCATACATACTTATGACGGTATATATATATTTAAGATTAACTTCACAATATTTATATTGGAAAATGATATCATACAGGATGCATTACAAGGCTCAAAATAAGGACAACATGCAAGTCTGGAAGCATAACTGTGCCCATGGGGCAGTAAGGAAATGAATCAGTAATCATCTAATCCCTGAAACAAAATCATTTTCCTTTAAGTAATTGAAACCTATTTTACAGTAGGTTTCCGAGCACATTTCTTAGAAAATATAGCAGTACTATTTCATTGTACTTTTGGTATTATATGTAAATATAAAATGTTAGATTACAATTATTAATAGAATACAAAAGATCACAATCACCACTTTGGCATTCTACTATCTATTTAAACATAATCTGCCATACACACAATCAATATTACCACGGCCTTACCCTGACATGGTCAACTTTTAAATGTGGAATTGAATTAAGTTTGCTGTAAATCTCTCCCTGTTCAAAAAAAAAGGAATAAAACGCTGAATTATGAACAAGCTGTTCAGTAACGACAGCTTCACTTCTAACAGAAGAATATAAGAACATAAAAAATAGGAGCAGGAGTAGACCATTCAGCATTTTGAGCCTGCTCCGCCATTCAATAAGATCATGGCTGATCTTTTACCTCAACTCCACTTTCCTGCCCGATCCCCATATTCCTTGATTCCCTTAGAGTCCAAAAATCTATCGATCTCTGTCTTGAATATACTCAACTATTTTCTGAATTGCTGACCAGAAAATATTATTTGTTCTTCACATATCAAGAGCAACTACAGAATTAAAATAATTACACAGAATTTTGGGCTAGAAATTGGGCACTTTAGCGCCTCCCGTTATCACCTCCGGAGGGCGATAACGGGGCGCTAATCAATTATCGCCCGTGCGCGGTGAGAAGATCGACTCCCGTTACATTCAGCGGGAGGTTTGTGGCGGCGGTATGGCGTTGCGCCCCGATCTCCTTCGCCCGGAGATCGTGACGTCATCGCCGTGCGCATCGCCCCGGTAGCGCCCTGGACCCGAACTTCGGTTCCGCCCCTTGCAGCATCGCCGGGCGAAAACACCGGCAGCTGCAGGAGGTGTTCATCGGGAGGCCGGGCGCTTCGGGGGCGATACTTAAAGGCGAGGTGGCCGAGGTAAGTGAAAAAAAATCTCAAATGCTTTCTGGTTTGTTTTAAATTTTTCTTCACCAGCGATCGATCAGCCCGGCACTCTGCTGCAGCGCATCGGGCTGATCGGGCCGGATCGCGGCTGCCGTCAGGGATCAGGTAAGTTTTTTCCTTGCAGAGCCTGCAGCGATGGCCCTTCCCTTTAAGGTGTGCAGCGCTGCTCACCTACCGCCCCGCTGCTACCTGTTGCACTCCAGCAAGGAGGTGGAGTGCCTGATTTAGCGCCCCACTTCTTTCCTGGAGCACAAAACCGAATTTTTAAAAGTTGAAAAACATTAGCGCCTGGCGCTAATTTTTTCAACTTTCAAAAGTTAGTGCCCCAAACGGGGCTATAATGAATTTCTCCCCCTTTGTTTTTTGGCTCTTTTTCATCTTGTAGGGTCAGCTGTGGCTCAGTGGGTAGCACCTTGCCTTTGAGTCAGAAGGTTGTGGGCTCAAGTCCCACTCCAGGGACTTGAGCACAATAATCTAGGCTGACACTTCAGTGCAGTGCTGAGGGAGTGCTGCACTGTCGGGGGTGCCGTCCTTCGGATGAGACGTTAAACCGAGGCCCCGTCTGCTCTCTCAGGTGGGCGTAAAAGATCCCATGGCACTATTTTGAAGAAGAGCAGGGGAGTTCTCCCCGGTGTGCTGGCCAATATTTATCCCTCAACCAACATAACAGAAACAGATTATCCGGTCATTATCACATTGCTGTCTGTGGGAGCTTGCTGTGCGCAAATTGGCTGCTGCGTTTCCCACATTACAACAGTGACTGTACTTCATTGGCTGTAAGGCGCTTTGGGGTGTCCGGTGGTTGTGAAAGGCGCTATATAAATGCAAGTCTTCCTTTCTTTTTAAGACTTCCCATTCTGAAAGGAACTATGAATCATCATATGAATTTTCTGCTACCCTGCACCACTTCTGCAATAAATTAAAAAAAGGAAGTGGTTTTCCTTAATTTCTAGTCAATCTGTCAAAACGAGAAAACACACAAGAAAGCAGAAAATTTAAATAAGAATGGCCTTAATAAGATCAGCACATTCGCTGTACAATTAATTTGTAATGCTGATTCATTACATCTTAACACCACAATCATTTGTAAGAAAACCAGCATTATGTTTTAAGTGTGGCGAATACATTTCCGTAACTCATTTGCATTTACAATGTACTCTTCTGCTAACCCTTTCTGACTCCTTCTAAAACACAGTTGTAACACCACACGGTAATTATTTCAACATCTGCACTGGATTAAACTGACAATAAAATGTTCAGCTCACAGGCATGTATGTGCTGCAGGCAGGCAGAAACCTCATGCCTGAGAACCCCGAAATATACAAGGTTTCAAAAGTAATTTCTACTATGAAGATGGAAGTATGAAAGGAGGCGATGTTATTATTGGCAGCCACACTTTAAAAGAAAAACTCCCATTAACGTAGCAAACAAGGTACAGAAAATAAAACATGGCAGTAGAATGCATTATTAAAATAGTGAAGCTTCCTATTAAATCTCCCTTGGAAGAATGAAGATTGACCTTGCATCTGGCACCGGAGAGAGTTGTACCAACCCTCGTTTTGAAAGGATGGGCGTAACAGTTATGTATAGTTGCTGCTTTCGCTGCCCATTAGAAAATTAGCAAAATACTGTTTTTTTTTAACATTACACAATTTTGTCACCTGTTAAACAAATTCTAAGTGTTGCTTAACTGTCGTCATGAAAAGCTGCTTGCAAGACACAAACCATCCTTTCTCTCAAACTGTTCTTAGCTCCATCGCAGATTGCAGCAATCGCAACCGATCCTTGCAGGTTAGGTGTTAAATGCAACAACTGCAACTTGCATTTATATAGCGCCTTTAACGTAGTAAAACGTCCCGAGGTGCTTCACAGGGGCGTTATCAAGCAAAATTTGACACCGAGCCACATGAAGAGATATTAGGCCAGGTGACAGAAGCTTGGTCAAAAAAGGTAGGTCTGAAAGGAAAGAGAGGCGGAGAGCTTTAGGGATGGAATTCCAGAGTTTCGGGCCTAGGCGGCTGAAGGCAGGGCCGCCTAATGGTGGAGCGATGAAAATCGGGGATGCGCAAGAGGCCAGGATTGGAGGAGCGCAGAGATCTCGGAGGGTTGTAGGGTTGGAGGAGGTTACACAGATAGTGGGGGGGGGGGGGGCGAAGCCATGGAGGGATTGGAAAACAAGGATGAGAGAATATACACTGCGACACAACTGTATTTAAAACCAAGGCCAAGCAAGCTCTGGTCAACACACACTCCTGCAATCATCTCTTCTTGGGGCTCATTAATAGTGAGATTGTGGTGCCTCGTCCCAATAACATAAAAGTACCAGGCTCTTGCACCACTGCAGACTAATGCTGCAACAACGTGTTTACAGGCAGGAATTAAAAGTTCCTCAGCAAAACGAGGAGCAGCTTGCTTTTAGAACTAAAGGGCACCTTGTTGGCTGCAACGCAAACTGCCTTGAGCCTTTCGTTTTTTTTTAAATCTTTGGTTTCATTAAAAGTAAAAGAGAAATATAATAAATTTTGCAGCAGCGGCTGAGATTGGGGGCCCCTCCTCTGTGCATGACAGATTTTGCCATGTTAAACATCATCCCTTTGAACCTGAGGGGAGGCGAGGCCATAAATCAAAAATTAAAAAAAAATCTCTTCAATTTTGTCACAACAGATGAAACTCGAATGAAAAAGTAGTCTGTGCAAGTGTATTCCTTTTTTTTGCGATTGGCCGAGTGCAATAGCGGACATCGGCATTTTACTGTCTGCTGAGGATAGTTGGCAACGAAAAGCAAAAGTACTTAAACCACAACTTTAACGTCTTTGACTGGCACAAACAATTGCTCATACTGCAGCGGTACATTTCGAATTAGATACTGAGAACGGTACAGCTCACTGGAACAGTACGACAACGGAAGGAGTGGCCCCGGTTTTATCAGGCGTTGGGGATCCAAAAGCGGATTCGGTGACAACCCGCTTAATCTCACTCGCCTCTGCATTGATCAAGGAGCAACAGTGGACACAAACTCACAGCAATGCAATGGCTCGGCGCTCTGATCGCTTGCTGTGCACAGATACTGGACGTGTCAGAATTCCCAGTAAAATGAGGTGAGACCATCATATACTTGAATTAGTGGCGGTTTATACCTCATTTACCCAAAGCCATATTCCAGCCTCCTCAACATTTTAAATTAATCTGAAACCGACCTGCTTATGTTAGAGGAAGTACCACATAGAAGGCTGGTTAACAAAATTGAGGTTCATGGAATAGGTGGGTCAGTGGCAGCTTGGATAAGGAATTGGCTTAAGGATAGAAAACAGCAAGTTGTGGTAAATGGCTGTTTTTCAGACTGGAGGATGGTAGATAGTGGTGTTCCCCAAGGGTCAGTGCTGGGGCCACTGCTTTTTTTGATATATATAAATGACCTGGATATTGGAATACAGTGTAGAATTTCTAAATTTGCTGATGACACCAAACTTGGGGGTGTGGCAAACAGTGAGGGTGATACCAATCGACTGCAACGGGACATAGAGAGGCTGGCAGAGTGGGCAGACAGGTGGCAGATGGAGTTTAGTACAGAGAAGTGTGAGGTGATGCATTTTGGCAGAAGGAACTGGGAGAGGCAATATACACTTAATGGCACAGTTTTAAAGAGTGTGCAGGGACAGAGGGACCTAGGAGTTAATGTGAATAGGTCCCTGAAGGTGGCAGGACATATTGAGAGAGTGGTTAACAAAGCATATGGGATCTTGGGCTTCATAAATAGAGGTATTGAGTACAAAAGTAGAGAAGTTATGCAGAATCTTTATAAAGTGCTGGTTAGGCCACAACTGGAGTATTGCATCCAGTTCTGGTCAACACACTTTAGGAAGGATGTAAAGGCCCTTGAGAGGGTGCAGAGGAGATTTACCAGAATGGTTCCAGGGATGGGGGAGCTTAGCTACACGGACAGGTTGGAGCAGCTGGATTTGTTTTCATTAGAGCAAAGGAGGTTGAGGGGTGATTTGATCGAGGTGTACAAGATTATGACTGGTTTGGATAGGCTAGACGGGGAATGGCTGTTCCCACTAGTTGATGGTACAAGGACTAGGGGACACAGATTTAAGGTTTTGGGCAAGAGATACAGAGGGGATGTGAGAAAAAACTTTTTTTACGCAGCGAGTGGTGATGACCCGGAATTCGCTGCCGACGGAAGTGGTGGAAGCAGAGACACTCAATGTTTTCAAGGGGAGACTGGATAGGCACTTGAGGGAAATAAACTTGCAGGGCTACGGGGATAGAGCGGGGGAATGGGACTGACTGGATTGCTCTACAGAGAGCCGGCACGGACTCGATGGGCCGAATGGCCTCCTTCTGTGCTGTTATGACTCGAGGGTGGATTCAGTGATGTGGAGAGACTAGAGAGCTGGGGTTGTTCTCCTTAGAGTAGAGAAGGTTAAGTGGAGATTTGATAGAGGTGTTTAAAATCATGAAGGGTTTAGATAGAGTAAATAAAGAGAAACTGTTTCCAGTGGCTGAAGGGTCGATAACCAGAGGACACAGATTTAAGGTGATTGGCAAAAGAACCAAAGGCGACGTAAGAAAAAACTTTTTTACCCAGCGAGTGGTTAGGATCTGGAATGCACTGCCTGAAAGGGTGGTGGAGGCAGACTCAATCTTATCTTTCAAAAGGGAATTGGATAAGTACCTGAAGGAAAAAAAATTGCAGGGGAAAGAGCAGGGGAGTGGGACTAACTGAGAGTCGGCACGGGCTCGACAGGCCGAATGGCCTTCTTCCGTGCTGTAACCATTCTATGATTCTATTAGCGTCGGTAACCAGAGGACACAGATTTAAGGTAACTGGCAAAAGAACCAGAGGCGAGATGGTGAGAATTTTTTTTTTTTTTAACGCAGCGAGTTGTTGTGATCTGGAATGCGCTGCCTGAAAGGGCGGTGGAAGCAGATTCAATAGTAACTTTCAAAAGGGAATTGGATAAATATTTGAAGGGGAAAAATTTGCAGGGTTATGGAGAAAGCGCAGGGGGAGTGGGACTAATTGGATCGCTCTTTCAATGAGCCAGGACAGGCACAATGGGCCAAACGGCCTCCTTCTGTGCTGTTTCATTCTATGATTCTATGAATCGTGATGGAAAATTAGATGCAGTCTTCATTGCTACCACTGTTATAATCCTTCCTCGTAGCACTTTTTTCCCATAACTTACTTTGTCTGTTGCTTTTGTACCTGGTGCACTGTCCAAATTAAGTGCTGTCCTTCACCAAGGAGGCTGACACCAAGCTAGATCACCTGCTGCAGCCACAACTGGAACCTCAAACCAGGCCATGGACAGCACGGCCTGTGGCTTTCAAGGTCACCGTGGCCCTTAACATTTATACAACAGGCTCTTTCCAGGCTACCACAGCTGACATCAGCGCTATCTCCCAGTTTGCTATATCAGGGAGGTCTCCGAGACTCTCTACGGCAAGAGGAACAACTACATTTCACTCCCAAGGGACAGAGTGAAGCAGGACGAGAGAGTACGCGGCTTCTCCCTGCATTGTGAGCTTCCCCAGGGTCCAAGGTGCCATAGTCTGCACCCACACTGCCTTGCGTGCTCCCCATCATCAGCCTGGCATCTGATGGCGGTGAGAGCAGGCATGCTGTCATCCTGAGAAAGGACAGCAGGTGCCTCTCCCATGGAGTCACGGCCACTCTCCCAGGACTGCGCCTCAGCACTCCTACCGCACTGCGCGAGAACAGAGTGCAGGAGTCATGGAGGCCACTGTCAATGTTGGTCCCCAGAGCCAAGATGGCAACTGTCTGAGCTTCCATGGCAGCAGTGTGAGCTGTCAGAGCCGACAGTGGAGGCTTCATCATGGTGGGCACCACCACTTATTCCACGTTGGACAGAATGGTCTCCATTCTCTACATGAAGCCCTGACACAAGTTGGAGCTGGACTCCTCCATTCTCTAAGCCATTGTGCACAAGCTTGCTGGTAGGCTGCCAGTGTACCTAGCATTTCCTGGTGTATACCATCTGCCTTCTTCAGTAGCCTGGGCCCTCAAAATCAGCATCTGAGTATTCTGCAGAAGAGCTAGTGTATGGTCTTGCCCTCCGGCGAGCTGGCACTTGTGGCATCCTATCCCCCTGCCCTGGCTCCTCGACACTTGTGCCCGGTGATTCACCACGTGAAGACCCCTCTTCCAACCTACCCTCTAAAGTACAGATGGTGCCAGTCTCGGAGCTGGTGCTCGCTGCGGTCAGATTGAGTGACGTTGTATCTTCAGGAAGACTGGCCTCCTCTACCTAAAGTGGCAGAGGTATGTCCACATCTTCAGCACCTGAAATGGAACAGGGGAGCAAGGGTTAGCTTTTAGTGTGAAGGGAGAGCAGAGAGAGAGAGCTGGTGAAAGCAGTTGCAGTTTGTCATGCAGAGTGCGTAGGGAGATAGAAGAAGGGAAAAAAGCGGATGAGATGTGTAGAAACCCTGAGCGACGTTTCCTCCAGCATTGCCACTCGCCACGGCCGTGACTCTCTCCCAGCCAGTGATGGCCAGCACTTCTTCCAAAGGGGAGAAGGTGTGCCGGCGGTCTCAACCTCCTCAGCTTGCTGCCTCCTGGCGCATGTTGTGCGTGACCTTCTCCTGCAAGAAAGAAGGGAGTGTGTTCGTGACAGCCTTGTGTGGTGTTTTGACAATGTGCCTGTTAAGGTCGAATAGTTCGTGTTATGTGCAAGATGTGAGGTGTGGGGAACTGAGGGTTGCAATAGTGGTAGGAGTAGGAAGTGCAGAGTGTGTGAGTAGGAGAAGGAAGTGGAGTGATGTGTGGAGCAGTGACTGTAGGAGTGATGAAGGGAAGCTGGGGACGGGAGTCTTATGAGTTGTGAGGATGGAGGTGGTGCAGGTACGAGGAGAGAATAATTAGTGTGAGAGTTAAGATTCTTACATTGACCACTCTAGGGAGGTCATTGAACTTTTTCCTGCATTGCAGCCATGTCCTGGGAGTAAGCTCTTGGCATTGGTCTCTGCAGCGACCTCTTTGCACTGGTACCGGAGCTGTTGTCTAAAGGGCTTTATGCCCCCCGGGGGGGGAGGAACAGGACCTCCCTCCTCCTGTCAATAGCCTCGACCAGGTCCTCCAAAGCTGTACTTGAGAACCTGTGTGGCCTTTCTATAACCGCCTCCCCCTCACCCATCCAGCCAGAATGCATCCCTGCTGTCTACTGCCAGAGCCCGCCTCCCCCTTTCAGAGGACTGATACAAAAGCAAAATACTGCGGATGCTGGAAATCTGAAATAAAAACAGAAAATGCTGAAAATACTCAGCAGGTCAGGCAGCATCTGTGGAGAGAGAAACAGAGTTAATGTTTCAGGTCAATGACCCTTCGTCAGAACTGGAAACAGCTGGAGATGGAACAGGTTTTTAAGCAAGTGTAGGGGCAGGGAAAGGGAGTGGGGGAGCAGGGAAAGAACAAAAGGGAAGGTCTGTGTCTCTCTTCCACATGGCAGCTGTCTTTCATTCTGCCAGTGCCATTTACACTTCATCTAGAGCCATCTTTTGTTTCTTAACTTGTCCCATGACCATCTCCTTTTGCCTTGCACCATCTCTTAATCTCTCTTAATCTCTCCTGCCTTCCATCCCATCACAGACCTTCCCTTTTGTTAACAACAACTTGCATTTATACAGCGCCTTTAATGTAGTAAAAACCTCCCAAGGCGCTTCACAGAAAACAAAATTGACACCGAGCCACATATGGGAGATATTAAGGACAGGAGACCAAAAGCTTGGTCAAAGAGTTAGGTTTTAAGGAGCGTCATAATGGAGGAGAGCGAAGCGGAGGGTTTCGGGAGGGAATCCCAGAGCTAGGCAGCTGGAGGCACGGCCGCCAATGGTGGAACGAACGAAATCGGGGATGCTCAAGAGGCCAGAACTGTTGGCCTACTTCACATTTTCTAAATAGGCCTCTTGTCTGAGGCCATTTTTAATCTGACACCAATTCAAAGCGTCCACTTTGCGTCATTTATAGTCGGAAACACGAGTCAAATTCTCAACAGATTCAACGCTCGTTTAGCCGATATAAAAAAGACACTCGACCAGAAATTACGCTTGATCAATGGAGGTTGAGGAGGTGGTGTGGGGGGGGCGGGGGACAAAAAAAAACCTGGACTTTTGCTGACAAGAGGCTTGGTTCTATTTATATCTGTAACTAAAATGCTGCGAAGATGGGTATCTTAACTGTCTACATTACAGAATTTATTATGTGTAGTTAAAATCCCAAAGAGACTCCAAATCTGAGGAAATAAAACTTATGACTCAAAAAAACCCCACATGATTTGAGTAAAGGGGAAGGGGGGGTGGTGCGGGGTGGCGGTGGGGGGAGATTTGTCAGTGCATTGCTAAGAAAATACAGACCACCTGGTTGTAATCAAGCAAATGTGGTATTGTATATTGGAATAAAATAAGCAACCCCACTACAGAGATTTACTGAGAGTCTGTCTATCAGAGTGAACAAAAGCATTCAATAGACATCGTCACTCCCATAAGAAATATATCAGTGTTTTCAATTAATTTTCGATAACATTCATATCCTATTCTCTGACTTAATGTACGTAAGCTTATTGCTCTGGGATCCTTGTGTTACATCAGTCACCGCGGTTTCTGAACTATTGTATTGTATTGTATATTGTTAATGGAGTTTTTCTCCTTCATACCAGAACTGAGAGGTTATAACTATCAGGAAAGATTGAACAGGCTGGGGCTCTTTTCTCTAGAAAAGAGAAGGCTGAGGGGTGACCTGATAGAGGCCTTTAAGATTATGAAGGGGTTTGATAGGGTAGACGTAGAGAAGATGTTTCCACTTATGGGGGAGACCAAAACTAGGGGCCATAAATATAAGATAGTCACTAATAAATCCAACAGGGAATTCAGAAGAAACTTACTCAGAGGGTTGTGAATCTTTGGAATTCTCTACCCCAGAGGGCTGTGGATGCTCAGTCGTTGAGTGTATTCAAGGCCAAGATCGATAGATTTTTGGGCTCTAAGGGAACCAAGGGATATGGGGATAGTGCGGGAAGGTGGAGTTAAGGTAGAAGGTCAGCCATGATCTTATTGAATGGCGGAGCAGGCTCGAGGGGCCGTATGGCCGACTCCTGCTCCTATTTCTTAGGTTCTTTACCCAGAGAGTGGTGAGAATGTGGAACTTGCGACCACAGGGAGTAGTTGAGGCGAATAGCATAGATGCATTTAAGGGGAAGCTAGATAAACATATGAGGGAGAAAGGAATAGAAGGTTATGCCGATAGGGTGAGATGAAGAGGAGTGGGAGGAGGCTCGTGTGGAGCAGAAACACCGACACGGACCAGATGGGCCGAATGGCCTGTTTCTGTGCTGTACCTTCTATGTAATTAATGGTGAAACAATCAATTCTTTTGCACTTTATTCTTCTCTTCGCTTTACTGGAAGATAACGAGCCAGAAATAAAATTGCATTTATATAATATATTTATTTCTGCTCTCAATACTTTTAAAGTATTTCACATCCATTTTTATCCACATATATGCTTACATCAGAAAACTGTTGAGACATCAACTGTATTAAATTTTGATAAATCTTCGTAATAGAACGAGCCAGCTTTGTCCATCTGTTTCGATCAGTTCCATGAAAGCCCAGAGGGAATGATATGAATTACATGAAATTACAGCAGGAATTTTCAGAAACCATGCGATATTCTTGTGCTAGACTTACGATCTGCACTAAAATGATCGTTATCATTAGAATAAAATGACTACATCCGTTATCTCAAATAAATCTGGAATGCACTCACTACGTAGATTCTAATTTGAGTCATACATCATCTTTGGTGCTGGTCCCCCAGGCATAGGAGTAAAAACAAGAAAAAAGAAAGACTTGCATTTCTATAGAGCCTTTCACGACCTCAGGACGTCCCAAAGCGCGTTACAGCCAATGAAGTACTTTTTGAAGTGTAGTCGCTGTTGTAATGTGGGAAACGCGGCAGCCAATTTGCGCGCAGCAAGCTCCCACAAACAGCAATGTGATAATGACCCGATGATCTGTTTTTTAGTGATGCTGGTTGAGGAATAATATTGGCCCAGGACACCGGGGGATAACTCCCCTGCTCTTCTTCGAAATAGTGGCCGTGGGGATCTTTTACATCCACCGGAGAAGGCAGACGGGGCCTCGGTTTAACGTCTCACCCGAAAGACGTATGACTCTATCCGTGGCATTACCAATTTCCTCGGCTAACTTGCACAATATGACCTAATTGCTTCTGACGCCTGAGAAGGACCATTTGGGGTCAAGCACATGTTTTTGAGCAGCGGAGGCTATATTCTGCCATTTTATTTTACAAGCCACATGGTGAGCAGTAACCGTTTCACAACCTGTAATTTGAAACCTTCATTAAGTTCACACTTTTTTTTGTGTTCTAAAGATCAACAGTACTCAGTAAATGAAAACACCATCACAGCTCAATTGCACTCTTGTTTTGGTTACATGCAAAACAATAGATACCTGGGAATGATTAAATAATGCCGCAATATTATACAAAGGTTCAGGCTGCGCACTGAAATGGTTTGTTAACTGTTATCTAAACCTCAAGGTGAGAAAATGCACCTTCAGAATCACTCCAGGACCTCAATTATTACGCCAATGTGAAGCGCATGGGTGCGTCTATCAAAAAGAACTTGCATTTCTATAGCGCCTTTCACAACCTCAGGACGTCCCAAAGTACTTTAGAAGTGTAGTCACTGTTGTAATGTAGAAAGTTATTCTACTTCAGTTCCATTTTTCCCCCAACATTAGCCTTTCATGGTTAACATTAACGGCAAGTGTGCTTCAGCGGTTCAAGAAGGCGGCTTCACCACCACCTTCTCAAGGGGCAATTAGGGACGGGCAATAAATGCTGGCCTTGCCAGTGACTCCCACGTCCCGTGAGTGAATAAATAAAAACATTTTAAAATGCCGTGTTATTGAGAGCTAACAGTGATTTTTTTTTAATTTACTTTTTTTCCCTGCAATTTTCTGCCCTTTACTCCCTCTCTTCTGGAAGTGTCAATTCACGTTGGGATACTGTTCAATGGGCATCAAAAGTACCTGGGCTAAGTGACCATTCTTCACGTGACAGTAACGGTCAGTGACCTAACTGACTGCAGGTTACTGTGCACCAAAATCTTTAAGGGATTCGCTATCAATGAATTGATGATTTCTGTACCAATAGCGCAGAGAGGAAATCGCCCCCCTTGTGAAGGCTACTGTAGCAGAACATTGTCTTCCCACCGCCCAAAAATATGCATAATTCCAACCAAAGCTGTTGGCTAGGAAAATTTCTCTGCATTTCCCAACTCCACCAAGTCTAGGAAGTTGATAGGGACTGTAGATGCCCCACTGATTCATTGGCAGAGACATGCTAACTCAGCACAGACCAGGGTCAAACCCAGGCCTTTTCTGATCGATATTGTAACAGTCCGGCTCTGTGACAGCAATGTGGCTCACTGTCTTCTTTAATTAGATAGAAGTCATTGATCCTGATACACTGCGAGACTGTCATTCTACATCTGTCTACATGCTCCACTGGGGATGTCTGGGGTGCCTTTGTCCATAAAGAAACTGCTTCCTTTAGCTGGATCCAGCAGTTCTCATTCTGCATTTAGCTTTACATCGAATGTACAGCACAGAAACAGGCCATTCGGCCCAACTGGCCCATGTCGGTGTTTATGCTCCACACGAGCCTCCTTTTTTTTAAATTAGTTTTATGGGATGTGGGCATCGCTGGCCAGGCCAGCATTTATTGCCCATCCCTAATTGCCCTCGAGAAGGTGGTGGTGAGCCGCCTTCTTGAACCGCTGCAGTCCGTGTGGTGAAGGTATTCCCACACTGCTGTTAGGGAGGGAGTTCTAGGATTTTGACCCAGCGACGATGAAGGATCGGCGATAGGGCAACTTGGAGGAACTCCCACCTTACTTCATCTAACCCTATCAGCATATCCCTCTATTCCTTTCTCCCTCATGTGTTTATCTAGATTCCCCTTAAATGCATCTATGCTATTCGCCTCAACCACTCCCTGTGGTCGCGAGTTCCACAATCTAACCACTCTCTGGGTAAAGAAGTTTCTCCTGAGTTCCTTATTGGATTTATTAGTGACTATCTTATATTTATGGCCACTAGTTTTGGACTCCCCCACAAGTGGAAACATCTTCTCTACGTCTACCCTATCGAACTTCTTCATAATTTTAAAGACCTCTCTCTATCAGGTCATCCCTCAACCATTCAATTTTCTAGAGAAAATAGCCCCAGCCTGTTAAGTCTTTGTTGTACCCTCTCAGTTCTGGTATCATCTGTGACTAGTGGCAGCCAGACCATAGACTACTGTCTTGCCTGACCTACAAAACTAGATGAGGTCAGCTGATTGTTCAGCCACTGGGGAATATGGAGGCACACACATCCTCAACAATAACAACAACAACTTGCATTTATATAGCGCCTTTAATGTGGTAAAACATCCCAAGGTGTTTCACAGGAGCGTAATCAAACGCCGAGCCACATAAAGAGATACTAGGACAAAGCTTGGTCAAAGAGGTAGGCTTTAAGGAGTGTCTTAAAGGAGGAGAGAGAGAGGTAGAGGGAGGGAATTCCAGAGCTTAGGGCCTAGGCAGCTGGAGGCACGGCTGCCAATGGTAGAGCGCAGAAAATCAGGGATGCGCAAGAGGCCAGAATTGGAGGAGCGCAGATATCTCGGAGGATTGTAGGGCTGGAGGAGGTTACAGAGATAGGGAGAGGCATGGCCATGGAGGGATTTGAAAACAAGGATGAGAATTTGAATATCAAAGTGTTGCCGGACCGACCAAAAATCTCCTCAAAATGCTCCATTTTGGAGTTCATAAGGACTTGGAGCTTCTAGTTGCTAAAACAACATACTTTCTGTTGGCATTGAGACATTCTCAATTACAATTTTGCACTCCATGGTTAGATTAACAAACTTGTACTGGTTAAGTGGTTCATTCATTGTTTGAAAAGCAGCAATAGATCGTTAGTGCAAATGCATCAAGATTAACTGCCACTACCAAGAACAGTGCGGATTGTGATTGGGAGCAGGTATCCGGCGGGAAACCCCTCCATCCAGTTAATTCCCCAACCAGCAGAGGTGGCAGGAGACCTCGGCCAGGCCTCATTTAAATGCCGCCGTTCCATTTCCCTCCTGGCCAAACACGCCTGCTTCTAAGTAAGCAGCAGGGAGGGGGTTTCGGGAGGGTCTCGTGGAAGGGAAGCGAAAGGGGATGGTGGAATTAGGAGCAGGGGAGACCACCACTTTCATTGTGTGCGTGGAGAAACACTCTAATAGAATCGTACAGCACAGGAGGCCATTCGGCCCATCGTACCTGTGCTGGCTCTTTGTAAGAGCTCTCCGATCAGTTCCAATTCCCTGCTGATTTTCTCATAGCCTTGCACATTTTCCTATTCAACTATTTATCCAATTCCCTTTTGAAAGTTACTATTGAATCTGTTTCCACCACCCTTTCAGGCAGTGCATTCCAAATGATAACAACTGACTACATAAAAAATATTCTCCTCGTATTGCCTCTGGTTCTTTTCCCAATACTTTAAGTCTGTGGTCCTCTGGTTACCGACTGTCCTGCCAGTGGAAACAGTTTCTCCTTATTTATTCTATCAAAACCCTTCATAATTTTGAACATCTCTATTAAATCTCCTCTGAACCATCTCTGCTCTAAGGAGAACAACCCCAGCTTCTCCAGTCTCTCCACGTAACTAAAGTCCCTCATTCCTGGTATCAATCTCCTCTGCACCCTCTCCAAGGCCTTGACATCCTTCCTAAAGTGTGGCGCCCAGAACTGGACACACAATACTCCAGCTAAGGCCTAACTAATAATTTATAAAGTTTTACCATAACTCCTGCTCCTTCTGGCCCTAAAAAAGGAAAGCATTAAACTAAACCTGAAGGGGCCTCTTCCATCTGCATACCAGCAGCTGCCTAGCTCAGACCCTGGTTAAAACTGCACTGGGGACATAACAGGACCTCAATTTGCATAAATACACAAGGTTCCCACCTGCAAAACCCTGCAGTTTAATATCAGAAAGGGACAGGATCCTAGAAAGGGTATATTGGCTTTGAAGGAGTGCAACGCAGATTCACCAGACTGTTAACCAAGGGCTCCAAGGGTTAGATTATGAGCAGAGATTACATAAACTAGGCTGGTATTCCCTGGAATATCGAAAGTTAAGGGGTGATTTGATTGAGGTTTTTAGGATTTTGAAAGGAAATGACAGGATAAAAAGACCATGTTTTTCCACTGGTGGGGAGTCTAGAACAAGGGGACATAATCGTAAAAATCAAAGCCAGGCCATTCAGGAGAGAAGTTAGGAAACACTTCTTCACACAAAGTGTGGTAGAAGCGTGGAGCTCTCTCCCACAAAAAGCAGCAGATGCCAGCTCAATTAATCATTTTAAATCTGAGATCAATAGATTTTTGGGTATAAAAGGATATGGAGCCGAGGCGGGTATTTGGAGTTAAGATACAGATCAGCCGTGATCTCATTGAATGGCAGAACAGGCTCGAGGGGCTGAATGGCCTCCTCCTGTTCCTGTGTTGTATTGATTTGAGTGGGTATCGTTTTGTAACTGCCCAATCGCCCCATTTCCGCTGATAATTTTGTTGGATAATCTCACGGAAAAAGGCACCTTAGCAGAAAAAAATAGGAATTTCTGTCTCAATATTGCCATTGCTTAATTGCTAAAGAACGTTTGAACAAAAACAATATTATAGTCCTTAAATCACTGCACTACAAAGCTCCTAAAATAACTCATTTCCTCTTTTGAGCTATCTCTGTACCTCATGTACTAAACATGCTGCTTTCAGATGGGCTGGCCAGTATTTTCATTCAAGCGTATACTCTCCTTGTTAAAAGGAGCTTTTTTCTGCAACTAGCTCCGACCCAAATTATATTTCAGTTCTGTTCTTTAGGACAACAAAGCCAATCGATTAGAGTATTTATAAAAATGTGTACAATGCAGAAGACCAACAAATTTCATAAGAAATATTAAATTAACATTCCTAACAGAAAACATGAATCAATGCTAACTGTTTTTTTTTATTATGAAACATAACCTTCTGGTAACCCATTTTAATGCAAGTCAGCATTTTTTTTTTACTTGAACACATTTTACGGATTTTTTTCTTAAAATTACGCAAATAAGATAGGAGGGTTCACTGAGGTCTGAAAATCTGATGATATCACAGTATGAGCAAGCATCCTTGGGTCCTCTTTAATGTCTGTCTACAGTGAGTGGCGCAGGAAGACTAGCACAGAATCACCAATAACGTTCATTACAGAGGCATGCTTTGGGAGTTATAGAATGAATTTACCATTTAAATTTAGAACAACTCAGAATCCGATTTCAAACTACACATTGCAGCAGATTTTTTTTTAAAAAAGCTGATTACTGAACATACTCCAGTTGTTCAGTAAAATAATTTTTTTTTTTAAACGCTCAGAGGAATAAACCAAAAATGTCAATAAGGCGCTGTACTTTATATGTGTACCGTAATATACAGTACGCCACAGGGCAAGTGTCTGTCCTTGTTCATCCATGAGAAAATGAAAATATCTCCATTTCTAAATATTTATTCTCCATTCTGATGAAGGAGTACACCTGAAATGTTACTCTATCTTTCCTCTTTTTATATGCTTTTCAGTTTGCTGGGCCTTTCCTTTTTTTTTTTACTTCCTGCCATTATTTCAGATTTCCACGCTTTTCCTTTTAACACCTTTATTCTTAGTCAGGTTCTGAACTTCAGTTAATTTTTTTGTTAAAAAGCCACAGATTTGCAACTGGCATCATCGAAGCTGTTAGTGCTCTTGCCTTCTGAGTCAAAAGGTTATGTGGTTCCAGTCCCGCTCTGGAGACTTGAGCAAAATTTCTGCGCCGACACTCCAGTCCTGCACTGTCGGAGGTGCTGTCTTTCGGATGAGACGTTAAAGCGAGGCCCTGTCTGCTCTCTCAGGTGGACGTAAAGGATCCCATAGGGCTCTTTTGAAGAAGAGCAGGGGAGTTCTCCCCGGTGTCCTGGGCCAATATTTATCCCTCAATCAACATCACTAAAACAGATAACTGGTCATTATCACATTGCAGTTTGTGGGAGCTTGCTGTGCACAAATTGGCTGCTGCATTTCCTGCAATACAACAGGGACTACACTTCAAAAAGTATTTCATGAGCTGTAAAGCGCTTTGGGACGTCCTGAGGTTATGAAAGGCGCTATATAAATGCAAGTCTTTTTTTTAGAGCGGACTAAATCACGATAAAACAAATTGATGGAAAGTGGTCAAAGAATGAGTAATTCGTTCCAGATTTAATGATAATCAGCTTCAAACCGCAAGTAAATGATTTGTATTTTCCAGTACCAGAGAGATTACTTTGGGGAGCATGAGGCAACAGCGAGATTTGGTGACTCGACCTTTTCCCCAACCAAATCTCTAAGTCACTAAACAAAATTTTGATGAAAGCCATCGCAAAAATATATAGTGCGACCGCCATTACTCTGGTCTCCATATTATAAAAAAGGTTATAGAGGCACCAGAGAAAGTGCAAAAAAGATTCACAAGGATGATACCAGAACTGAGAGGTTATAACTATCAGGAAAGGCTGAACAGGCCGGGGCTGAAAACTGAGAGGCGACCTGATAGAGGTCTTTAACATTATGAAAGGGTTTGATAGGGTAAACGTAGAGAAGATGTTTCCACTTGTGGGGGAGACCAAAACTAACGGCCATAAATATAAGATAGTCACTAATAAATCCAATAGGGAATTCAGGAGAAACTTCTTTAGCCAGACAGTGGTGAGAATGTGGAACTCGCTACCACAAGGGGTAGGTGAGGCGAATAGTATAGATGCATTTAAAGGGAAGCTAGATAAGTGCACGAGGGAGAAAGGAATAGAAGGTTATGCTGATAGGGTGAGACAAAGTAGGATGGGAGGAGGCTCGTGTGGAACATAAACACCGGCATAGAGCAGTTGGGCCGAATGGCCTGTTTCTGTGCTGTAAATTCTATGTAGTCCACAGCAGTGAACCCTCCCCCCACCACTACACTGGATAAAAGTACAGAAATACTCTTAGCGCTGGAACAAAGGCAAGTATAATATAAATAAGATAAATGGAGTCTTATCTTACTTGTGCTGCGATGTTAACTTACATGTTAATAGCTGGTGCAGTGTGGTATTTTCTCACAAGGTTATGCCTTGCAAAAAATTTCGGAGGATAATCAGGAACGTGAATGCTTAGAGAGCACTGGTGCTAACAGAGATGCCAAAATAGTGTTTATGAATCAGAATGTTCATTATACAAAACACTTAAGATTTTTTTTCTTTTGCCATCATTGTGATAGTATATCAATAACTTCATAAAAATATTCTTTGCAAACTTTCTGTACTGCCACAGATGCCAAATTAAACATCACCTACCTTCACCTGACAGATAAGATGGGCTAACCAAAAGGTAATTAATGCTACAAAGTTTTGCCATCATTTTGCCATGTTGGAACATGTATACAGATAGCTGCAGAGAAAGATGGTACTCATGCAAATCAAAATGTGTGTGTGTAAACCATTGGTTAATAGCAGTTAATGTCTCTCTTACTTGAAAGCATATCACTAATACCCCATTTAGCCTGTCAACTAGACATGCAATATTCATTCCAGATCATCTGGTCCTTAATCTGGTTCCTGGTTCACTCTGTAGGATTATCCTGGTTACAGGGCCATATTAATGCCTTATATTTATTCACACACCACAGACATTAGAGGGACTATACACTCCAGATAGCAAGAAGTTAGGAGCAGGCAAGCATGGTATTATCAAGAGTGGGGAATATCTATGTGTCAGCCTTAGTGAGTAACATTCTTGCCTCTGCAGCAGAAGATTGTGGGTTCATGCCCCACACCAGAAAGTTGAGAACATAATCTTGGCTGACACTTCATTGCAGCACTGAGGGAGTGTCAGAGATGCCTTCTTTCAGATGAGACGATAAACCGAGACCCCATCTGCCCTCTGTGGTGGGCATTAAAGATCCCATGCCACTATTTGAGAAGGGGAGTTCTCCATCGTGTTCTGGCCAAGATTTATCCCTCAACCAACATCACCAAGTGTCAATTGGTAGCACCCTCACCTCCGAGTCAGAAGGTTGTGGGTTCAAGTCTCACTCCAGAGACTTGAGCACATACACCCAGGCAGACACTCCAGTGCAGTACTGAGGGAGTGCTGCACTGTCGGAGGTGCCGCCTTTTGGATGAGACACTAAACCGAGGCCCCGTCTGCTCTCTTAGGTGAACGTAAAAGATCCCATGGCACTATTTTGAAGAAGAGCAGGGGAGTTATCCCCGGTGTCCTGGCCAATATTTATCCCTTAATCAACATCACTAAAACAGATTTTCTGGTCATTATCACATTGCTGTTTAGTGGGAGCTTGCTGTGCGCAAATTGGCTGCCACGTTTCCTACATTACAACAGTGACTACACTTCAAAAATACTTCATTGGCTGTAAAGCGCTTTGAGACATCCAGTGGTCATGAAAGGCGCTATAGAAATGCAAGTCTTTCTTTCTAAAGCAGATTCATTGTACTGTTTGTGGGACCTTGCATTGTGCAAATTGGTTGCTGCGTTTCCCTACATTATGACAGTGACCACACTTCATTGTCGGTGTAGCGCTTTGGGACTGCGTGAAATGCGCTATATAATCTTTGTTCTTGTCATTAAAACTTATTTGTTGATTACTCAATCTGTCCGAATCTTATTAAAAGAGAGCACAATAACACACTCTCAAAACGCTTTGTACAATTTGGAGTAACGTCATGGGATGCAAGCTCACTCCACCTGACAACTTCCTGGTTTATATCTGTCAACTACTCACTGGCTAAACTGGGGTATCATAATGCGGAGATTATAATCCAGATTTTATGTAGTTGTCATTTTTAACTGGTATCGTTTCACCAACTGATATGCTCATTACTGTGGCCCTTTTTTTTAAAAATAAAAGGACAAAACAAATATGCTTTAGAAGTTTGATACTTCAAAATGGGAATCGGATAAATACTTGAAGGAGAAAAAATTGCAGGGATATGGGGAAAGAGCGGGACAGTGGGACTAACTGGATTACTCTTGGAAAGAGCCAGTGCAGACTCGATGGGCCGAATGGCCTCCTTCTGTGCTGTACTATTCTATGATTCTATAATACTGAATGCCTGTCAGTGCAATTATCTTTAGAGGTAAGAGATGGCAGATGCTCTGGCTATATGTTTGAACAGGTGGTTAACTCTGAATTGCATCAATGAGTGACAGACAATGGGTCATTACTGGTGATCCAGCGCTGGTGTAAGGGATGGTGTGGGGGGTAAAGGAACATCAGCAAGAGGCTTATATTCCGCATGAAGAGCAAATGTTTCGCCCCATACTGCAGATCAATGGAAATGAGAGTTATTTCTGGAAGATTACAAACAAAACTGTGGTTTTTAAATGTTTTTGGTTTAATTTCGGTTGGTGTTACACCATAGTTGGCACGAAGTCAGTTTGGTGACTTCATGCCTGAATTATACTACAGATTCTGTTTGATTCTAAGTGGTTTCAGCAACACATTGACACAGATTGTGTTGTTTAACTTGCCTATTAGAGTATCCTGTGAATAAGAAACATATGTCTTTTAGCATATCTGTTGCAGTTGTAATAATATAAAATAATATTTTTTTTTTAAAGATTCAAAGCGCAATTGGCATTCAAAGCACACAGGCTCAAAACCGATCCAAAAATTACATTGTTTAAGCCCCAAACACCGACCAAAAATTAAGTTACACAACATCATTCTGACACATGAGCCTCTTCAGAAATAATTCTGATCAAATCTACATGTACAAGGTTTCTTTTTAAGTCGTTATGACCCACACAGCCCTCAAGGACAATACTGAGGATCAATGTAAACTGCTGCTGCATGCTGTTTTAGCCTTGTTTACCCTCCACATGAAAAGTTAATATGCATTCCTCCTCCACCTCCCTCCATTTCTTGACATGATGAATAAACTAAAAGTTTGGTAACACACACTGAAATACATCCATTTATTTATGAATGAATATATTTATTTAAACCGTCCAGGTCTTTTTTTTCCGCATACAGGTCAAAGAACTAAGCCCGCAGTCTGAAAGTAGTTACTGGGGTATTTTACCATAAAGAAAACAGATTTAAAGCCTTATATACTAACTGGCAATCAAAACAGAAGGTCAGAATGGGCCAAGTTATGAAGTTAGAACGCAATGTACAAAACTTAAGTTGTGTTTATGTTGAACATTATAGTTTCCCTATCAGTATTGAATTATTCCAGCAGTTATATAGCTTTAACCCACCCAAAATAATTTAATGTAATTAACTGGCAGTGTGTGTGTTGGTGGTGGTGGGGGGGGGGGGGGGGGAGTTGTGTCGATTGCAAATCTTAAAAAACAGACGCCAAAAAATCAATGCAACGTCATCAACACACTGATAGGAATTAATGTCAACATACAAGTTTCTTTTGCATATACATAGTCCTCAATACAAATGCAATGGTCCTGAGGGTGAATCAGAGCAGATTGCTTACTTCTCTCTCCTCTTCCTCCTCCCCCCCCCCCCCCATCACAACTGAAATTTAAGTTTTTTTTAAAAAATTGCAAAGTTTAGAAAAGCCCATACTTTTTTTTTGTTGCAATTTCCTGACACCCACCAAGTGCTTTGATGTCTATACAGATGTTGCGGCCGCGCACCCTGTGTGTGTGTGTGTGTGAAACCCCTGGAGCAGCGGCAACAAAGCAGCTCAGCTCGAGCTCCGGACCGCGTTCCATTCTCTCTCTCTCTCTCTCTGTCCATTTGCAGCAGCCACTGTCTGCAATCGGGAAGAGCAGTGTCCAAGGACACACACACACCGTGCTTGCTATGTTCCCCTCAAAGCGACAACAGCAATCTCGGAGCAAATTTAAAAAAAAACACTGCTACACACCCCAGAAGGGAAAAGAAACGATGCTCGCAGCTGAATCCAGCTCCCTCTCTCTCTCTCTCTCTTTGCCCTTCTCTCTCATACAAACATAAAGCTCTTTTAAATTTATTTTTGCAACATCTGCCTCATTGTACTTACTTCATCAAGGAATTTCCTCACACAGTCACAACCGCTTGTGCAAATCACTCCCTTTGCAACGGAAAAACAATCCACTCCACTAAATATGCAACTGTCTCTAGAGAAACGAAACCTCTTTACGATTTATGGTAAATATACATATAAGTCCTCGCCAACCAATCACCCAGCTCCGTGCATTGTAATAAAAATTGCAACTTGTGCGTATTATTCTGGCTATGCGTGTGTGTGTGTATGCATCATTTTCAAAGACGTAAGCAGTTTACGTTACACTTTATATATGCATCTATCATCATTGATAATACCATTTTATATATGATCATGTTGAAAATACCAAACGCTGCTTTCTGCAGACACCACCAACTTACCGAGGCGCCTTGTATTAGGAGCAAATATATAGAAATGCAGAGATAAAAAAACACGTCTTGGGTTCCGTTGACTTGAATTAACTTTTGAAGATTGTTTTCGTGCACTTCTGTTGGTATAAGATGCAACCAAAAACATAAACAGCGGTTGCACAGTATATGCCTTGGGCGGGGGGGGGGGGGGGGAGGTTACAAGTTAGCGATTATTGTACAACATATCCCCTGTTGTTTAATTTCTTGTATTACATTAGTGACGTACGCTGCAACTAGGCAGGAGAGTAATGAAGTGACAGGGGATGTGAGTCAAGCCAACTTGTCCCGTAAAGTCCCGCCCCTCCACTGCGCTGATCGCTGACTGTCAACATTAACAATTTAAGGAAAGCACTACCCAGCTCTTGAGACAAGCGCGACTACTTTTCTCCAACTGGCCTTTGGCATGACGCCAACGCAACCAAACCCCAAGGCCCAGTGACCAATCGCTGAAAATATAAATCCTTTGATTTGATAATATTGTCGAGGTTGCACTTCTTGCTTATTTCTGAAAAAAGCAACCAGTGGACTGTAATATATATTTTTTAAAGTGCATGAATTCCTTGGCGAGGGGAATAACAATTGTGTTCAGATCTATTCCAAACCACAAAGAGAGTATTAAGATAAGGCAGAATATTTTGAAAATTTTAATCTGCATGCAATTCCTGCCAATTTTATCCCGTTATAAATTCCTATGTCCACATTTATAATGGCTGCAGCGCCACCACTGGCAGGAGGGTGTAATTATAGTGTGACATGTTTACATACGCAATTTCTATTATAAATGTGAACATTGGCACAACCTAAAGGGTGGTGGAAGCTGATTCAATAGTAACTTTCAAAAGAGAATTGGATATATACTTGAAAAAGAAACATTTTCAGGGCTATGGGAAAAGAGCGGGGGAGTGAGACTAATTGGATAGCTCTTTCAAAGAGCCGGCACAGGCATGATGGGCCGAATGGCCTCCTTCTGTGCTGTATGATTCTATATAACTTTAAAATGGGGACTGAATTACGTCTGTGTGCCTTGAGTCAGTGATTCTCAATCTTCTAATCCCACTTCACCATGGTCTTGACTTCTCTTGTGCATCACAGGAGGAGATCCAAAGCATTTATATTATTTGTATACAAAACTTACTGCAGAAGTTTGTTTTAAATTTTGTTGAGGTTATAATGGGCTGAGAATGTGTTTGATTAGTTTACCAGTGAATAGGAAATATGCCGAGGGCAAGAATTGGCATCAGCTTAAGCATGATAGCGTTTGAGCGTATTGGCTGTCAGTATGTTGTAATGTCCTAATTGAAGTCCATATAATGTATGGCTTATACTAGGGCAATATGCCTTAATTTTGAAGTTTGATACTGCAGCAGAATATGGGATCTTCTGTCTATTAAACAATTATACATGTGTATTTATTGCAAGTTGAATTTAAAGTTTCTTCGGTTTGATATAACAACAACATTTTCAGCAAAGTGCATGAGGATCTGTTACTGCACCGGGGACTAAGCTATGGAAAACATCCAAAAAACAATTTGGAGGACTAGTAATTTCTCCAATTAAATATTGGGAAGACCGAAGCCATTGTTTTCGGTCCTCGTCACAAACTCCGTTCCCTAGCCACCGACTCCATCCCTCTCCCTAACATCTGTCTGAGGCTGAACCACACTGTTCGCAACCTGGGTGTCATATTTGAGCTTCCGACCACATATCCGCAGCATAACTAAGACCGCCTATTTCCACCTCCGTAACATTGCCCGTCTCCGACCCTGCATCAGCTCATCCGCTGCTGAAACCCTCATCCATGCCTTTTGTTACCTCTAGACTTGACTATTCCAACACACTCCTGGCTGGCCACCCACATTCTACCCTACGTAAACTTGAGGTGATCCAAAACTCGGCTGCCCGTGTCCTAACTCGCACCAAGTCCCGTTCACCCATCACCCCTGTGCTCGCTGACCCACATTGGCTCCCAGTTAAGCAACGCCTCGATTTCAAAATTCTCATCCTTGTTTTCAAATCCCTCCATGGCCTCGCCCCTTCCAATCTCTGTAATTTCCTTCAGTCCCACAACCTCCCTGCCCGAAGATATCTGCGCTCCTCTAATTCTGCCCTCTTGAGGATCCCTGATTATACTCGCTCAACCATTGGTGGCCGTGCCTTCTGTTGCCTAGGCCCTAAGCTCTGGAATTCCCTGCCTAAACCTCTCCGCCTCGCTACCTCTCTCTCCTCCTTTAAGATGCTCCTTAAAACCTACCTCTTTGACCAAGCTTTTGGTCACCTGCCCTAATTTCTCCTTATGTGGCTCGGTGTCAAATATTTTGTCTTTTAATACTCCTGTGCAGCGCCTTGGGACGTTGTACTACGTTAATGGCGCTATATAAATACAAGTTGTTGTTGTTGTTGTAGCAGTAGTAAAAACTCACCAACAGGCTTTTCCTATATCAAAACTACACTGTTAAATTAAATGATCTAATTTCAATATCAAACTTCTAACATTTTTGTCTTAGACCCATACATTTGCTTTTATGACACTTGCATTGCCATATGGTTAACTGCAAGGTGTGTCTGCTGCAGTCACTTGAAACCAACTCTCTCTATTATGAGTATATCCGTTGTGATTTAGAGTCATAGTCATAGAGTCATAACGGCACAGAAGGAGGCCAATCGGCCCATCGAGTCCGTGCCGGCTCTCTGTAGAGCAATCCAGTCAGTCCCATTCCCCCGCTCTAATCCCGTAGCCCTGCAAGTTTATTTCCCTCAAGTGCCTATCCAGTCTCCCCTTGAAAACATTGAGTGTCTCCGCTTCCACCACTTCCGTCGGCAGCGAGTTCCAGGTCCTCACCACTCGCTGCGTAAAAAAGTTTTTCCTCGCATCCCCCCTGTATCTCTTGCCCAAAACCTTAAATCTGTGTCCCCTAGTCCTTGTACCACCAACTAGTGGGAACAGCCTTTCCCCGTCTAGCCTATCCAACCCCGTCATAATCTTGTACACCTCTATCAGGTCACCCCTCAACCTCCTTTGCTCAAATGAAAACAAATCCAGTTTCTCCAACCTGTCCTTGTAGCTAAGATCCCCCATCCCCAGAACCATTCTGGTAAATCTCCTCTGCACCCTCTCAAGGGCCTTCACATCCTTCCTAAAGTGTGGTGACCAGAACTGGATGCAAAACTCCAGTTGTGGCCTAACCAGCGCCGTAACATTTTGAACTTTACTTTCTACCTTCTATTTCTACTCCCTCCCCAAATCTTTTTTCTAGTCCATATGGCTTCATACCACCATCACCCAATGTGCCATTTGGAAGCCCCTGACCCTTCTCTTTAGTTCTCCCGCCATCCTGCGCAATTATCCAACTAAGAGAATCTGCATGCACCTTGTTTCCAGCCTCTACCGACGCAGTTCTTGAGTTAGTCACTAGAAGGCATATGAGAGCAGTTGGAAGAGCGGGCCATTGTTTACCTGCTGGAGGTATTGTGGAGAAGAACCTGGCTTCTGCATGGCTCCTAGCACTGATGATCTGGTTGAGGTTAGTAACTCCTGATGTGACAATACATAGGTATAAATCTTGGTCCTAAAAGGATACTGAGGCACTGGAGGAGGTGCAACAAAAAGATGTATAAGGCTGATACCAGAACTGAGAGGATACAACTATCAGGAAAGATTGAACATTCTGAAGGGGGAGGGTGAACAGCCAGAGGTCGTGGGCCATATCGGTATCAATGACATAGGTAGAAAGAGGGATGAGGTCCTGCAGGCAGATTTTAGGGAGTTAGGAAAGAGATTAATAAGCAGGGCCTCAGGGGTAGTAATCTCCAGATTACTCCTGGTGCCACGAGCTAGTGAGTATAGAAATAGGAGGATAGAGCAGATGAATGTGTGGCTGGAGAGATGGTGCAGGCTTTAGATTCCTGGGACATTGGGACCGGTTCTGGGGGAGGTGGGACCTATACAGGCTGGACGGGTTGCACCTTAACAGAGCCGGGACCAATGTCCTGGCGGGGGCCAGGGGTGGGGGGGCGGTTGCTAGTGCTGTTGAGGAGGGTTTAAACTAATTTGGCAGGGGGATGAGCACCAGGATGTAGCATTAGAAAGATAAACAAGGTGCACAAAGGATTGAGAGAGACAGATAGCTCTAGAATAAGAAATAGGTGAGGTCAGACTAAGAGAGAATACAAGAAGGTCCAAGATCAGTTTACGGCGCATGTGTGTAAACGTACAAAGCATGGTAAATAAGGGTGATGAGCTGCAGGGAATATGATATCATGGTGGTAATGGAGACCTGGCTCAAAAAAGGGCAGGATTGGTTACTAAATGTTCCTGGATATAAGTTTTCAGGAAAGATAGGGAAGGAAAGAAAGGAGGTGGGCTGGCAGTATTGATTAAGGAGAATATTACAGTGCTGGAGAGAGAGGATGTCCTGGAGGGGTCATGGACAGAATCTATTTGGTTAGAGTTAAGAAACAATAGAGATGCCATTACACTACTAGGTGTATTCTATAGGCCACCAACTAGTGGGAAGATATAGAGGAGCAAATTTGCAGCGAAATTCAGAGGTGCAAGAACTATAGAGTAGTGATAATGGGGGACTTCAATTATCCTAATAGAGACTGGGATAGTAATAGTGTAAAGGGCAGAGAGGGGAAGAATTTCTGAAGTGTGTTCAGGGGAACTTTCTTGATCACTACGTTTCCAGCCCAACGAGGAAGGAGGCATTGCTGGATCTGGTTCTGGGGAATGAGGTGGGTCAAGTGGATCAAGTGTCAGTAGGGGAACATTTAGGGAACAGTGATCATAGTATCATAAGGTTTAGATTAGCTATGGAAAAGGACAGGGAGCAATCTAGAGTAAAAATACTTAATTGGAGAACGGCCAATTTCAGTGGGTTGAGAATGGATCTGGCCCGGGTAAATTGGAATCAAAGATTGGCGGCAAAACTGTAATTGAACAATGGGCTGCCTTTAAAAAGGAGATGGTTCGGGTACAGTCGAGGTACATTCCCATGAGAGGGAAAGGTAGAGTAACCAAAGCCAGGGCTCCCTGGATGACAAAAGAGCTAGAGAGTAAGATGAAGCAGAAAAAGGGGGCATATGCCAGATGTCAGGTTCAGAGTACAAGTGAGAACCAGGCTGAATATAGAAAGTTCAGAGGGGAAGTGAAAAAGGAAATAAGAGAGGCAAAGAGAGGGTATGAGAATAGACTGGCAGCTAATATAAAAGGGAATCCAAAAGTCTTCTATAGGCATATAAATAGTAAACGGGTAGTAAGAGGAGGGGTGGGGCCAATTAGGGACCAAAAAAGAAACCTACACATGGAGGCAGAGGGCATGGCTGAGGTACTAAATGAGTACTTTGCATCTGTCTTTACCAAGGAAGAAGATGCTGCCAAAGTGATAGTGAAAGAGGAGGTAGTTGAGATACTGGATGGGATAAAAATTGATAAAGAGGAGGTACTAGAAAGGCTGGCTGTACTTAAAGTAGATAAGTCACCAGGACTGATGGGATGCATCCTAGGATGCTGAGGGAAGTAAATGTGGAAATTGTGGAGGTACTGGCCATAACTTCCAATCCTCCTTGGATACGGGGGTGGTGCCAGAGGACTGGAGAATTGCAAATGTTACACCCTTGTTCAAAAAAAGGGTGTACGGATAAACCCAGCAACTACAGGCCAGTCAGTTTAACCTCGGTGGTGGGGAAGCTTTAAGAAATGATAATCCAGGACAAAATTAACAGTCACTTGGACAAGTGTGGATTAATTAAGGAAAGCCAGCACAGATTTGTTAAAGACAAATTGTGTTTAACTAACTTGATAGAGTTTTTTGATGATGTAACAGAGAGTGTAGATTAGGGCAATGCAGTTGATATGGTGTATATGGACTTCCAAAAGGTGTTTGATAAAGTGCTCCATAATAGGCTTGCCAGCAAAGTTGAAAGCCCATGGAATAAAGGGACAGTGGCAGCATGGATATGAAATTGGTTAAGTTGTAGGAAATAGAGAGTAGTGGTGAACGGTTGTTTTTCAGACTGGAGGAAGGTGTTCAGTGCTGTTCCCCAGGGGTCAGTTCTAGGACCACTGCTTTCCTTGATATATATTAGTGTCTTAGACTTGGGTGTACAGGGCACAATTTCAAAATTTGCAAATGATACAAAACTTGGAAGTATAGTGAAACGTAAGGAGGATAGTGATAGACTTCAAGAGGACATAGACAGGCTGGTGGAAGGGTGGACACGTGGCAGATGAAATTTAATGCAGAAAAGCACAAAGTGATACATTTTGGTAGGAAGAATGAGGAGAGACAAAGTAAACTAAAGGGTACAATTCTAAAGGAGGTGCAGGAACAAAGACACCTGAGGGTATATGTGCACAAATCATTGAAAGTGGCAGTGCAGGTTGAGAAAGCGGCTAAAAAAGTATATGGGTTCCTGGGCTTTATAAGTAGAGGCATAGAGTACAAAAGAAAGGAAGTTATGATGAACCTTTATAAAACACTGGTTCAGCTTCAACTAGAGTACTGTGTTCAATTCTGGGCACCACACTTTAGGAGGGATGTAAAGGCCTTAGAGAAAAGATTTACAAGAATGATTCCAGGAATGAGGGACTTCAGTTACATGGATAGACTGGAGAAGCTGGGATTGTTCTCCTTAGAGCAGAGAAGGTTGAGAGGAGATTTGAGAGAGGTGTTCAAAACCTAGACAGAGTAGATAGAGATAAACTGTTCCCATTGGCGGAAGGGTCAAGAACCAGAGGACACAGATTTAAGGTGATTGGCGACATGAGGAAAAACTTTTTTCCCAACGAGTGGTTGTGATCTGGAATGCACTGCCTGAGAGGGTGGTGGAGGCAGATTCAATCGTGGCTTTCAAAAGGGAATTGGATAAGTACCTGAAGGAAAAAGAAATGCAGGGCTACAGGGGAAAGGGCGGGGAAGTGGGACTAGCTGAAGTGCTCTTGCAGAGAGCCGGCACGGGCTCGATGGGTCAAATGACCTCCTTCTGTGCTGTAACCATTCTATGATTCTATGAACAGACTGGGGCTCTTTTCTCTCGAAAAGAGAAGGCTGAGGTGTGACCTAATAGAGGTCTTTAAAATTTTAAAGGGGTTTGATAGGGTAGACGTAGAGTAGATGTTTCCACTTGTGGGGAGACCAAAACTAGGGGCCGTAAATATAAGATAATCACCAATAAATCCAATAGGGAATTCAGAGAAACTTCTTTACCCAGAGTGTGGTTAGAATGTGGAACTCGCTGCCACGAGGAGTGGTTGAGGTGAATAGCATAGATGCCTTTAGGGGAGAAAGGAATAGAAGGTTATGCTGATCGGGTTAGATGAAGAGTGGTGGGCTTAAATATTCTTGAGGAATCCTAAATTTCAGTCTTTAAGCATATCAATCTGCTCTGATCTATGGGCACCAAAATGATATTATTTTAATATTTTTACTATTCAACAACAACTTGCATTTATATAGCGCCTTTAACGTAGTAAAAATGTCCCAAGGCGCTTCACAGGAGCGATTATCAAACAAAATTTGACACCGAGCCACATAAGGAGATACAGGAAACTCTTTATTAACCGGCACCGACGGGACCGGCGTGGTGCCGGTTTATCGAAAGTACCGGATAACGGAGAGTTATATCTACCGAGGCTATTTTTAACAAAGAGACTCCAGGCAGCGCGGGAGAATCAACTCCTGCTACTGCAGTGTTTCGGACTTCCGACAGCGCCAGGAGGCCGAGTAGTGGCACTTTTGAAAACTACCCCTACTGACTAAAATCGGCGTTCGCGGACTCGGACTCGGACTCGGGATCAGCAACATTGCCAGTTATTTGAGAGGAGTTTTCGGAGTACTCGGCGTTCGCGGAGACTCGACTGCGACTCGGCAACATTGCCGGTTATTTGAGAGGAGTTTTCGGAGGATGATTTTTGCCGGTTAAGCGAGAATTCCGGATATTTGGGTGCCGGATAAACAAAAGTTTCCTGTATTAGGGCAGATGACCAAAAGCTTGGTCAAAGAAGAATTAAGGGGTAGTGAGGTGTAGAGGTTTTCTTGAACCACTGCAGTCTGTGAGATGAAGGTGCTCCCACAGTGCTGTTAGGGAGTGAGTTCCAGGATTTTGACCCAGCGATGATGAAGGAACGACGATATATTTCCAAGTCAGGATTCTGTGTGACTTGGAGGGGAACTTGCAGGTGATGGTGTTCCCATGAGCCTGCTGCATTCTTGGTGGTACAGGTCACGGGAGGCGCTGTCGAAGAATTTGGAAGGTGCTGTCGAAGAGAACTGTTCTATCGTTCCCCACAGTGGCGCGAATGTTACTTGCCACTTATCAGCCCAAGCCTGAATGTCTCCCAGGCCTTGCTGCATGCGGCACGGACTGCTTCATTACCTGAGGAGTTGCGAATAGAACTGAACACTGCAATCATCAGCAAACATCCCCACTTCTGACCTTATGATGGCGGGAAGGTCATTGAAGATGCTTGGGACTAGAACACTGCCCTGAGGAACTCCTGCAGCGATGTCCTGGGGCTAAGATGATTGACCTCCAACAACCACAGCCATCTTTCTTTGTGCTAGGTATGACTCTAGCCAGTGGAGAGTTTTGCTCCTGATTCCCATTGACTTCGATTTTACTAGGGCTCCTTGATGCCACACTCGGTCAAATGCTGCCTTGATGGCAAGGGCAGTCACTCTCACCTCACCTCTAGAATTCAGCTCTTTTGTCCATGTTTGGACCAAGGCTGCAATGAGGTCTGGAGTCGAGTGGTCCTGGCAGAACCCAAACTGACCATCGGTGAGCAGGTTATTGGTGAGTAAGTGCCGCTTGATAGCACTGTTGACGACACCTTCCATCACTTTGCTGATGACTGAGAGTGGACTGATGGGGTGGTAATTGGCCAATTGGATTTGTCCAATATTCTTTATACCCCTTTATTTTCTGGTAAATGCTATCAGCACAGGTAGTTTACGGTTGACAGCAGTTTTCTACCTATTGTCGACGACGAAGTCCAACACCGCCTTCAGTGTGCCAGTGCAGCCTTCGGTCGCCTGAGGAAGAGAGTGTTTGAAGACCAGGACCTCAAACCCGGCACTAAGCTCATGGTCTACAGAGCAGCAGTGATACCCGCCCTCCTGTATGCCTCAGAGACATGGACCATGTACAGCAGGCACCTCAAAGCACTGGAGAGGTACCATCAACGCTGCCTCCGCAAGATCCTGCAAATCTATTGGCAGGATAGGTGCACCAACGTCAGTGTTCTTGCTCAGGCCAACATCCCCAGCATCGAAGCTATGACCACGCTCGATCAGCTCCGATGGACGGGTCACATTGTCCGCATGCCCGATACGAGACTCCCAAAACAAGCGCTCTACTTGGAGCTCCGGCACGGCAAGAGAGCCCCAGGTGGGCAGAGGAAACGCTTCAAGGACACCCTCAAAGCCTCCTTGAAAAAGTGTAACATCCCCACCGACACCTGGGAATCCCTGGCCCAAGACCGCACAAAGTGGAGGAGAAGCATCCGGGAAGGCACCGAATACCTCGAGTCTCTTCGCCGGGAGCAAGCAGAAGCCAAGCGCAGGCAGCGCAAGGAGCGCACGTCAACCCAAGCGCCCCACCCACCCGCCCCTTCAACCACCGTCTGCCCCACCTGTGACAGAGACTGTAGGTCCCACATTGGACTCATCAGTCACCTGCGAACTCATTTTTAATGTGGAAGCAAGTCATCCTCGGTTCCGAGGGACTGCCTAAAAGAAGAAGACCTATTAACCATAGAGTTTCCAGCATTGTTAGGAGTACAACAACAACAACAACAACAATGACAACTTGTATATATATAGTGCCTTTAACGTAGTAAAACATCCCAAGGTGCTTCACAGGAGTGTTATCAAACAAAATTTGACACTGAGCCACATAAGATGATATGAGGGCAGAAGGCCAAAAGCTTGGTCAAAGAGGTAGGTTTTAAGGAGTGTCTTAAAGGAGGAAAGAGAAGTAGAGAGGCGGAGAGATTTAGGAGGGAATTCCAGAGCTTAGAGCCCAGGCAGCTGAAGGCACGGCCACCGATGGTTGAGCGATTATAATCAGGGATTCTCAAGAGGGCAGAATTTGAGGAGCGTAGATATCTCAGAGTGGTTGTGGGGCTGAAGGATATTCCAGAGATGGGGAGGGGCGAGGCCATGGATGGATTTGAAAACAAGGATGAGAATTTTGAAATCGAGGCATTGCTTAACCAGGAGCCAATGGAGGTTAGCGAGCACAGGGGTGATGGGTGAACGGGACTTGGTGCGAGTTAGGACATGAGCAGCCGAGTCTTGGATGACCTCAAGTTTACGTAGGGTGGAATGTGGGAGGCCAGCCAGGTGTGCATTAGAATAGTCAAGTCTAGAGGTAACAAAGGCATGGATGAGGGTTTCAGCAGCAGATGAGCTGAGGCAGGGGCAATGGCGGGCAATGTTACAGAGGTGGAAATAGGCGGTCTTAGTTATGCTGCTGATATGTGGCCGGAAGCTCATTTCAGGGTCAGATATGACACCAAGGTTGCGAACAGTCTGGTTCAGCCTCAGACAGATGCTAGGGAGAGGGATGGAGTCAGTGGCTAGGGAACGGAGTTTGTGGCGGGGACTGAAAACAATGGCTTTCGTCTTCCCAATATTTAATTGGAGAAAATTTCTGCACATCCAGTACTGGATGTCGGACAAGCAGTCTGACAATTTAGAGACATGATGCGAAGATGCCGGTGTTGGACTGGGGTGGACAAAAATGAGAAGTCGCACAACACCAGGTTATAGTCCAACAGTTTTATTTAAAATTACGAGCTTTCGGAGCTGCTGCCCCTTCGTCAGGTAAAGGTACCTGACGAAGGGGCAACAGCTCCGAAAGCTCGTAATTTTAAATAAAACTGTTGGACTATAACCTGGTGTTGTGCGACTTCTCAATTTAGAGACAGTGGAGGGGTCGAGAGAGTTTGTGGTGAGGTAGACCTGGCTGTCGTCAGTGTACATGTGGAAACTGATGCTGTTTTTTCGAATGATGTCGCCAAGGGGCAACATGTAGATGAGAAATATGAGGGGGCCAAGGATAGATCCTTGGGGGACCCCAGAGATAACGATGCGGGAGCGGGAAGAGAAGCCATTGCAGGTGATTTTCTGGCTATGATTAGATAGATAAGAATGGAAGCAGGCGAGTGCAGTCCCACCCAGCTGGAGGATGCTGGAGCGGCGTTGGAGGAGGATGGAATAGGAGTAAAACAAAATCAGGTAAAGTTCCTATTTCACGATTGTGATCAGTAAACTATTATTAGTGCAGTAGTAATGTTACCTGATAATTTGATTGCCCTAATTTGACTAGACAACAAAAATGTCACAGTAACAATTGAAGTAAAAAAATGATTTATACCTCCCAATGTTTTTCAATAATGGCAAGGAAATTCTGATTTTTAGTCATTTTAATACAGGCAGAAATAATTAATCTACTTGTGGAAAAATGTGTCAACCTCTATCACACATCTATCTGCCTATGAAGATTGTCTTTCAGCAAAGATGCTTTATGGCGATCCTAAACATCAGTGGGTTAAGCTTGGTATCCCACTATTCCAAATGTTCTAAATGCTGTTAGAATGATTAAACTATGTTAATTTCTGCTGTGCTTAATGGTTTACTCATTTACGAGTCGTCGTTAGCTTGTTCACAGATGTGATTCCCAGTAAAAAAGTAAAAATTTTCCCAGTAAAAAAGTAAATTTTTTTTTAAAGCTTTTCGTTTTACATACAGACGGCAGCTTTTGACACGTTGGAACCCCTGCGACTACACCTCATTGTCTCAGTTGTATCTTGCTATGTCTTTTGATGTGGTACCTTCCTGGCTGACTTAATTAACTTTATCACACCTCGGCAGATAGTCAGGATGATTTAATTTATTGGTCTGCAATTGTAAAGTACACATGCTTTTTTTTCCATCTATATATGCTCTGGCGATTCTGTATCCAATTTACTTCACCTGAGGAAGGAGCGATAGCTCCGAAAGCTTGTGATTTCAAATAAAACTGTTGGACTATAACCTGGTGTTGTGCGACCTCTCAATTTTACTCATTTAAACCATCGATACTTTAATTCCAAGCCTATCACTAATGGAACAACTGTAAATGTGCTTGTGATCAGAACAGCGAGCAGTTGATGTACTGGTTGGGTCAGGTGTTTAATAAAAGCAACTGCAAACACAACTGGCTAACTTGAGAAAAAAATGAGAAGTCGCACAACACCAGGTTATAGTCCAACAGTTTTATTTGAAATTACGAGCTTTCGGAGCGCTGCTCCTTCTTCAGGTACAGGTACAGTACCGCATCATAACTTGAGAAAGTGTCAGCCGGGGCTCAGTGGGCAGCGCTCTCGCCTTTGAGTCAGAAGGTTGTGGGTTCAAGCCCCCACTCCAGAGACTTCAGCACCAAATCTAGGCTGACACCCCAGGGGAGTGCTGCACTGTCAGAGGTGTCGTCTTTCAGATGAGCTGTTAAACCGAGGCTCTGTCTGCTCTCTCAGGTGGATGTGAAAGATCCTATGGCATTGTTTTTGAAGAAGAGCAGGGGAGTTATCCCCAGTGTCCCTGGCCAATATTTATCCCTCAATCAACAGCATTAAAACAGATTATCTGGTCATTATCACATTGCTGTTTGTGGGAGCTTGCTGTGCACAAATTGACTGCTGCGTTTCCCACATTGCAACAGTGACTACACTTCAAAAGTACTTCATTGGTTGTAAAGCGCTTTGGGATGTCCTGAGGTTGTGAAAGGCGCTATAGAAATGCAAGACTTTCTTTCTAATACCAACTGTACGTTGAAGTGCCCTAAATCAACAGAATTTACGAAACAAATAACATGTATCAAGCACGCATAGAAGGACAATGAAAGATCTCTCAAATGAGCTTTTCTCAGACTGAATTTCTATATGTGGGCTGACAAATACCAAGGAAGAAGTCACAAATAATTGACCGAAGGGTAGTCTACAGTAGGACAAAAGCAACATACTGAGGATGCTGGAAATCTGAAATAAAAACAGAAGATGCTGGAAACACTCAGCAGGTCAGGCAGCATCTGAAACGTTAACTCTGTTTCTCTCTCCGCGGATGCTGCCTGACCTGCTGAGTGTTGCCAGCATTTTCTGTTTTTATTTCAGTACACAGCAGGTACTTGTTAGAGGAGTTATGTCAGGATGAGAAAAACTGCAGAATAGGGATACCTTTAGGGTTGGTGTTGAGAACCCCTACTGTTCCCAATTTAAAATAACAATTTGGATTGAGAAGTTTAATAAACTGATCGCATTTGCAGATAATACCAGACTGAGAGGAGCATTTGAATTTGGAGAGGCAGCTCAAATCTCCAAAATAAGTTGTCAGAATATTTACCTGGGCAGAACAGTAGCAGATAAACCGGAGGAGTGTAAAATACTGCACATAGGAAGAAAATATGAGCAACTTAAGTACTTCATGATTGGTATTGAAATAACTGAGATCTAGGAGTTTTAATAGGCTCGACACTCAATGGGCTGGATTTTACCAGCCCTGAGGAGGCAGGTTTGGAGGCGTGCGAGTTGTTAAAATCGCCAAAAATGGCGGGCGGGCCCAATCCCGCCTCCATCCCGCCTCCGAGCAATTTTCCCAAATGCGTGTTTTCTGACCCCCTTTCCATCCCGCCTCCAAGAGGCAGAATAGGCCCTTAACAACCACTTATTTGCCTCTATAATCCCATTTTGAGAGGCCTTTCCGATTTTTAGACATTTCCCCCATCCTACACGCCTCCTCTGGAACACGCCAGGTAATGCTGGCGGCCTCACAAGTGGATTGCTTACTAACAGCTGCAGCTCCACCATTACAAAGGAGTTTTCACCAATGATCATTTGCAGGTGGCAGAACTTTGTTGTCTCAGGTCTGGGGGAACTTTTAGCAGGCCTACTCATTGTTGTGGAAGTTTGGAGCCTGACACCCATCTCCAGTGTGACCTCCTGGGAAACCCCTCTCCCCACCTTGACTAAGCGCTTCCTCAACTGAGGCATTTACCAGAAGCATGGCGACCATTTAATTCCTTTCCTCCTGGACATCAGATTCGGACGAAGACCAGCCACAGCAGCAGCAGGACCATGAGCAACAGCAACAGCAGGAGCATCAACAGGAGCGCCAAGCTGCTAGTCACCCACCTGAAGATGCACAGGCCAGAAGGCGCCAGCGCACGACAACATTGCTGCCTGGGATGCAAGGGACGCACTCATCCTGGCCAGATTTGCTTAGCCTGCACAATCAAACACTTTAGTCTCGCTCCTTCTTACCAGAGCATCGACAATGGACAAGAACCTGCGGAATCCTATCACTCTGACCACCATTCTGACAATCGCAAGGTGCCCTAAGCCCTCAATGTGAAAGTCCCATTTGCGAAATGACACAGGCCACAACTTCAACAGTTTGCCATCAAAACACTTTATAATACAATCACAATGATGGCTGGTCCAAAAACAAAACTACACAGCACTCAAGTGACTACCCTTGTGACTACTTGTGCTTTATCTTCCTCTTACGCGTGCTCCTACGTGGTGCTTCCCCTGTGGCTTCAGCAGATGTGGAGGCCCCTTGCTCACTCTCTTGCTGCTCCTGTCTCGACGCCTTTGGCGGGCGTCCTATGGGGTGGCGAACCTGTGCAGGCTCGCCAACAGTCTGCTGCTCCTGCGGCTGTGCAGGGGCCGAGACGCCCATCTCAGTTGGGTGAGGACTCTGGTGGGGCTCTGACCGAGTGCTCTGCAGTGGCATGGTCGTGTGAGTGCTTGGAGAGGAGCCTCCACTTCCTTGTTGTCTGCCACCAACATCCCACTCATGGGTCAGCCCCACTTCAGAGCTAGCAAGTGGCTTGACAGCACCTTGCTGCACATCAGGGGGGCCATGAGGACCCATTTCTGCACTGGAAGTCCTACTCCAGAGGACTTGCATGAAGGTCTGGTTTGTTTGCTCAATAGCTGACCATCGCTCCTCAAGAGATGTCATTCTATTCTGAACAATGACCATGTTTTCAATACCCTGGCGACTAAGCTCCTCCATGGACGGAGCCAGCCTTTCCTCTACCATAGCCATCCTCTCTCTACGGTAGCCAGCCTTTCCACAGAGGTTGCCATCCTTTCCGCGGTGATGCGTTCATGCGCCAATGCCTCCACAAAGGCTCTGCTCATGTTCGCGATGGACTCCTCCATTTTCTCTACACCTGCAGCGACCCTGGAGACAAAACCTGCCAGAGATTCCTGCACCTGTTCCTGGAGTTCCAGCACTGCTCTCCTTCTGGATGGACCCGGAGGCACAGGGTCGACATGCAGCTGAGCCAAGCTAGGAGAGTCCTGCGCCCTCCGACGAGGACTCTCCACTGCTGTCCCTGTCTCCATCATCTGCTGATGCTCACTTGTGAGCTGTGATACACCAGGTGACAACACCTCTCTATCTCGCGAAGGTCCCACCAAGGTGTGATTGTCTGCGCTGGTGCTGGGTGCGCTGAATTCTGCTGACGCTGTGCCCTCAGAGGTTGCAGCTTCCTTTGAGGAGTCTGGAGGCTCAGGCTGTTCCTCCTGGATAGTGGGGACGGGGGCTTTCGATGGTCCTGTTGGGGAGTAAAGGAAAGAGTTAGAGATGTGAGGCCAAGGTTACATGCACATTGAATATTGCAGATGATCATAAGTCAATCTATTAGAGCATCAGAATCATTATCAGTGACTCATGCTATGTCAATGAGAGAGATTCCAAACTATTCTGTCACCAGCTTGCTGAGATGCGCCCATCTGTCCGTCCCCCACTTGGGTATCCTCCTCGATCCCAGCAATTTCCAGGGCCGCCTCCTCCCAGGGGGTGAGCTGGGCTACTGAGGGTGGCCCTCCTCCTGTCATGGCTCTTTCCCTCTTATTGTGGGCTCTCTTTTCCTGCAATGAGGGACACAAGTGGAGTTTGAGTGAGAATGAAGGAGTGAGTGTAGAGAATCCATAGCATAGATGCTTAGAAGGATTCAAAGGACCCTCCCTGTGTGTTGTAAGTTGTTGTTGTCATGGCATCACAGTGATAGGGAGTGTGAGGGCTGCATGGTAGAATAGTTAAGTGAATGTGACCATAGAGAGAGAGGGAATGGGTAAGGGTGCAGGGCTGTAAGTGTCAAGTGGCATGCGGAGGAAGAGGTTGGCAAAGCAGAGTGCTGGTGAGGAGAGGCGATGGGGATCAGATTGAGGATAAGTCTTATTCTTAGCATCAGAGAACTGAGTTACTAAAAGAAAAAAAGAAAGAACTTGCATTTATAGGGCGCCTTTCATGAACTCAGAATGTCCTAAAGTGCTTTACAGCCAATTAAGTACTTTTTTTTAAAGTGTAGTCACGGTTATCATGTAAGAAATCTGGCAGCCAATTTGCGCACAGGTCCCACAACAGCAATGTGATAATGCCGAGATAATCTCTTTTTAGGTATGTTGGTTGAGGGATAAATATTGGCCAGGATACATGGAGAACTCTCCTGCTCGTCATCAAAATAGAGCCATGGGATAATTTACATCCACCTGAGAGGGCAGACAGGGCCTCGGTTTAATGTATTCATCCGAAGTACGGCACCTCCAACAGTGCAGCACTCCCTCAGTACTACACTGGGAGTGTCAGTCTGGATTATGTGCTCAAGTCTCTGGGGTGGGACTTGAACCCACAACCTTCTGACTCAGAGGCAAGAGTGCTAGCACAAAGTCTGAAGGAATTTAGGCTTTTCAGCCTTGAAAGGAAGCAACGGAGAGGTGGCCTTATGGAGCTACATCAGATAGTAAATGATATAGCAAAAATAGATCTGGAAGACTTCTCAAACTAAACCATGATAGTAGGACAAGAGGACATGGGGTTGAATTGAGTCAATTTCCGCCAATGGAACTTGGTGTTAAAGCATTGATGGAATCCAGGGCCGGCCTTACGGTTGGGCAACATGGGCGACCGCCAAGGGTGCCGTGGTCAGGGGGGTGCCGTGGTCAAGAGGGTCTGACATTAACGGCGTCGACCTCTGCAAAGAACATGGCTATCTCCAAAGTCTTCTTCCAACGGACCGTAGTGCTCGTCAAGAAAAGCAAACTTCAAGTTTCAAGAGCAAGTTCCCAGACACATGGACAGCACTCTGGATCCTGTTAACCATGTCCGTATCGATGGCGAGCAGCGAACGGAGCTTCTCACAGTTGAAGCTCATAAAAACATATTTGCGACTGGACCACGACAGGCTATCTTCGCTGGCCATCCTGTCTGTCGAGAATGAAGTGGCTCGAAATATCTTGGTGAACAAAGTTTTTTCATTTGTTATTGTTATTTATTAGTTTAGTGTTTAATTAAATGTTTAGTTTATTTGCCACTTAGCTATAATGTTATATTTTATGACTTATATTGTTTATTATTTAAATTATAAAAAACTTTTGAGATTGCAGCTTTATTTCTGAAACTTTCGCTAATACTACTACATCCTTAAACTCAAAGAAAGGCGCCAAAATACAAGTTCACCCAGGACGCCATTTTCCCTGAGGTGGGCCTGATGGAAGCCAACTGAGTTCAAGGAGGAACCAGAGCAAGAATATTGGCCCTGAAAATTAGACCTAATACGTGAGAGTACGCACTGTGTACTCTCGCGTTTTAGGTCTCCAATTGTCGGTTTCCTGCATGCACTGTGCATGCGCGGGAAACCGGCACTTCGTGAATTCAAAAGGGGGCGGTTCCTAAGTGAACCGCGTGCGCGCTACAGGCTGCGCGCACGCAGTGCACTTAGTTATTTTTGCAGCTTTGAACGCGCAGGTAAGCATGGAAGATTTTACACATGAAGAAAGGAGGTGTAAGACCCTCTTTTAACAAGGTAAGTAGTTAATTAAGTATTATTTTACATTTTTTTCAACAGGTTTATCTTTTTTAGAGACTTTAAAGAAAGGTAAGTTTATTTTTATAACTTTTAAAAAGATTTTAAATTTTTTCAGAAATTAATTTTTTTGTTTAAAGTGGTTAATTTATTTAACTATACTTATTTTATTAATGTGATGGCTTTTTTTAAAATTTAATTGAGGTTTAGCTGTTCTTTTGGGGGTGTGTAGGATTCATAGCTTTGACAGCTCTTGCTGTGAAAACTATGAATGAAAGATGGTGTGCTGCCATTGGCTCTAACTGAATCACGTGTACCAGAGCTCGCACGAACTAATTGCATCTCTGGGTCACGCAGGCACTGCACAGCTGCATGTGGGACTGGCCTTGAAACTAAAGTTCGTGTGGGCCCGGAGGAAAAAGGTAGGCGCGGAGTGAGATATCGCGGGGAAGCCTTACCCCCGCGGGAACACTCACTGTTTAATTTCTGGGCCATCATCTGAATCACACAAAGTGTCTTTTAGTACACACAGAAGCATGGGTGCAGCACCAAGTCTTACATTGCTGGACATATTAAAGGGTGAAGTGCGGGAACAGCGGGGGGGGGGGAGAACAGCCATACTTTGAGGGCATAAGAGGTGGACTATTAGGACTTGCTGCTACCTAATGCAGTACGAGTACCGTAGATGTGTCAGCTACCTGGAGCTCAGAGAGGAACAGTGTGCGCGGAGGCTTGTGTCTCGTCAGGTGATCCGTGTCATCTTCTGGAATCCCATTTGGAACCAAGGAGCAACATGTGGCTAGCACCACCGGTGGATGTAAAAGTAACTGCACTGAGCTTCCACGCCATTCGGTCTTCGAGTGAGTTAGCCAGCGTGCAGTTCATCACTTATCACAGATATAATAGATGCCTTGTTTTGACATGCATCTGCATGCACACATAAAGTTCAGGATAAGCAGGCCCAATTTTATGCGATCTGTGGCATTTCCATTAATTACAAGGCACCATCAAAACGCTATTTGTGCATGTGTAGGCAATATAATCCTTCTTAATAACGGAGAGGGATACTGCTTCATAAACATGAAGATGGCATAGATGATATAGAATTATGCAAGTTAATGCTTGTTTTCCAGGGACTAGTCATGATGCACACTTCTTGCTGCAATCAAGCATCTCCCGATTATTCCGGGGCGGGGGGGCAACAGAATGCAGGAGTGGTTATTGCCAGACATGTTACCTACTCCAAACAAGGGCGTACAGTGTGCTTATAACAGAGCATACATCTTGAAGAAACAATTCTGATGTTTGGACTGCTTCACGGTATAACACAGAGAAAGCTGGCAAAATGATTTTAGAATGTTGCATACGACGTCAGAGTCCAAGGAGCGTACGTCAACCCAAGCACCCCACCCACCCGCCCCTTCAATCACCGTCTGCCCCACCTGTGACAGAGACTGTAGGTCCCGCATTGGACTCATCGGTCACCTGCAAACTCATTTTTAATGTGGAAGCAAGTCATCCTCGGTTCCGAGGGACTGCTGAAGAAGAAGAAGAAGAAGAAGAAGAAGGTTAAAGGGAACTGGCAAAAGCACCAGATGGCAGATGAGGAGATTTTTTTTTTACGCAGTGTTATGATCTTATCAGAAAAAAGTTTATTTTTGCCAAGGTAAGGTTATTTTTGGAAATAATTTATAAATAGATAAAGACAATTGTGGAATTGAGCATCATTAGAACACTAGTTGTCATTCATCAACATTGTTACTTTTTTTTAAGAGTACATATATCTGAAATATCCATACTTGCTGATTAAAAAGTGCAAAATAGCTGCATTGGTCAGCACCAACGGTGCATTGGTGAATGTGGGTCTGACCCATGGAAAAATTGGATAGGAAGGACTTATGTCCTCCAATAAACGGTGAGACGATTTCTTTTTCACAATTTGAATATTGAATACTGCCTACAAAGCATGCGACACACACATTCATACTGAAACACTTTATAGTTACAAAGAGAAACATGTAGTGACTTCTTTGCAAGAAGTAGCCAGAACTGTGCAAGATTACTCTTGCTATTTCCTCCAGCATCTCTTTTCAATTTAACAGCGCTCCAAAGAGATGATTTGTAGTATAGTCACATGTATCAATGTGCCAACTGTAATTAGGACATTATGACGTGGATTGTAGTCTTATAATTTCCTCTTAAAACAAAGTTTGCCTCTTAATAGAAAATGAATTTATCGCTTTAAATAATCTTGGCTGATGCTGGCAAAAAAAGTCTGTTATTGTGGTAACAAAGAACCCACATGTTTCTAGTGGGTTCAGAACTGAAGCAGATTCTTCGCAAACTTTTTGTCAAGGGCTGTGGTCCTAATCAGTGACTTGATCATGGGCCACCGTTTGCAGCTCAGAGTTAATTAATTATTTTCCACAGAGCTATAGTATTCAAAAATGGGAGTGGCCACAGCTGATGCTAGTCCTGACCTTGCCAGAAATCCTCAGATGTGCAATTCCAGCAAGAATGACCATAGAGAGATCAGTAGTGAGAATCTCTGCCGGTTCTACCTCACGCTAGCCGGGGGATGCTGAGGTATTTTTTTTTTTAAACATGCCAATTGGCATCCTGACTAAGATCATCTAACTAAGCACACACCGAGGAGCCTACCAGCTATCTTCCTGGTTTGTATAAACCTTATGCCATAACACAGAGGGCGTTTTGCCCAGTGAGCTATCAGTGCCAATGGAGGGAAGAAAGGATATCTAAGTTCCTCATTCTAAAATCATGGGGGCGGTTTTGTCAATGGGGGCGCGTTGGAGGCGGGACTGCTGCTTGTCGGGTTTCAGTCCCGCTTCCATCGACTTGTGGCCAACCCACGATATTTTCCCTTGATTGACCTTATTAAGCCCGCTGGGCAGGCCAATTAAGGGGAAGCCGGTTACAGAGAACGTCAGCGTATGACGTTCCATTTGACAGATGAATTGTCATCATTTGACAGCTCTGTGAAGCTGTCAAACACTGACATTCTCTGTTGTTTGATGAGTTCTTGTATTCAAGACTCATCAAACCTCTTTTGTGAGCAGAAATTAGATGGCTGTTGCATCGGAGAATGCAGCAGCCATCTGTCATCTCTGCCGGTGAGATGCGAGACTCTCCGCATCCCCAACTGTTGAAGCCTGCAGGAAGAAACAAAGGTAAGTAAACATTTTCTATCACTTTTCACTCACCTCACACACTTATCCCTCCACACTTGCACCCATCACTCACCTCCACAGCGCACTTTTGGACCCCTCCGACCCCCGCAGACCCTCTGCTTGCCTCAGTGACCCTGGTGGGGTTTCCCGACGTCGGGAAGCCCGCACCTCTGCTGGAAAAATGGGGATAATCCTCTTAACTGCCTGTTAACTTTAAGTGGCTGTAATCCCCTTCCCGCCTCCAGGAGACGGGACCCGGCGCGGGTCGGCTACCCGCCTCCTGGGAAGATGGCATGGAGGCGGGTTGGGGGCAGGATGGGTACCTGCCCCCAGATTGGTTGGCAGACAGGAAGCAAAGAGTTGGAATAAACGGGTCTTTTTCTGAGTGGGAGGCAGTGACTAGTGGGGTACCGCAGGGATCGGTGCTAGGACCCCAGTTATTCACAATATATATTAATGATCTAGACGAGGGAACTAGATGTAATATCTCCAGGTTTGCAGACGACACAAAGCTGGGTGGGCGTGTGTGTTGTGAGGAGGATGCAGAGAAACTCCAGTATGATTTGGACAAGTTGGGTGATTGGGCAGATGCATGGCAGATGCAGTATAGTGTGGATAAATGCGAGGTTATCCACTTTGGTGGCAAAAACAGGAAGGCAGATTATTATCTGAACGGCAATAGATTGGGAAAAGGGGAAGTGCAACGAGACCTGGGAGTCCTTGTGCACCAGTCGTTGAAGGTAAGCATGCAGGTGCAGCAGGCAGTTAAGAAGGCAAATGGTATGTTGGCCTTCATAGCGAGAGGATTCGAGTACAGGAGCAAGGATGTCTTGCTGCAGTTGTACAGGGCCTTGGTGAGACCACACCTTGAGTATTGTGTGCAGTTTTGGTCGCCTTATCTGAGGAAGGATGTTCTTGCCATGGAGGGATTGCAGCGAAGATTCACCAGACTGATACCTGGGATGGCAGGAATGACGTATGAAGAGAGATTGGGACGATTGGGCTTGTATTCGCTAGAGTTTAGAAGAATGAGAGGGGATCTCATTGAAACTTATAAAATTCTAACAGGACTAGTCAGACTAGATGCAGGAAGGATGTTCCCGATGGCGGGGGAGTCCAGAACCAGGGGTCACAGTCTAAGGATAAGGGGTAAGCCATTTAGGACTGAGATGAGGAGGAATTTCTTCACCCAGAGAGTGGTGAACCTGTGGAATTCTCTACCACAGAAGGCAGTTGAGGCCAATTCATTAAATATATTCAAGAAGGAGTTAGATATATTTCTTAAGGCTAAAGGGATCAAGGGATATGGGGAGAAAGCAAGGACTGGGTACTGAATTTGGATGATCAGCCATGATCTCATTAAATGGCGGAGCAGGCTCGAGGGGCCGAATGGCCTACTCCTGCTCCTATCTTCTATGTTTCTATGATTCTGCCATTTTCCCGGCAGTCCCGCCTCCAAACCCGCCTCCCCAGGGCTGGCAAGATCGCGCCCATAATTTCAACGTCATAAGCGATATGACATCTATTCTTAAACACACTACAGGTCAAAAATACACCATGGAATCCATCATATATTTTGTGCTGGGGTACAAGTAGGGTTGCCAACTCTGGTCGGGTGCATTCCTGGAGGTTTCATCACATGACCTTGAACTGCCCTGCCCCCCCCCACACTCCCGCCATTGGTCCGTTCTCCAGATGCACTGCCTTCCCACCCCAATTGGAAAGCGAAGAGACTCTTTTATTACCCAACTGGATTAATCTTGACTGACAGCCTTTTTCCCTCCATCTCCAATATTTTTACAACTAATGATTGAAAGTCTTCAAACAAAATGAAAAAATAATACACTTTTTTTATTGCCCCCCCAACCTCCCCTGTGATTTTTCTCCTGGGTTTGCCTGCAGCAGTGTCCTGGAGATTAGTCTTCAATTCCTGGAGACTCCAGGGCAATCCTGGAGGGTTGGCAACCCTAGGTACCAGCTATGCCTCGATTTCACTGTTGTCATGTCACCCATTAAATTAACTAGGCTATGAGTCATATTCTTATACTTAGACAACATTTATGAAAGTGTGACTCATTCTTGAGATTTTAATAGTGTTGGCGAATGATAAAATGACCTCTGACTAAGCCACTATGGAAGATGGTAAATATGACTGAGTTCAAGCCTGTTTTAAAACCGTTTTTCCTTCCGAGCCCATTCTGTTTGAGGTAAAGTTGTGAAAAAAGCAAGAATGATTAAAGTGCGGATACGGCAAGGGACAAAAAGCTGGTTCGATTAGGTTTTCCCTGTTCTAGCCTAGAATTTTTGTAATTGTACGTTCCACATTTCATATCTATTTTGTTGCTTTATCCCCAGTACTTTTTCATTCCTAAATTTTAATTGGCTGCACATGTATTTAGACACATTTCCTAAAGTTACGAAATAGTTTTAGGTCATGCATATTTTTTGAACACAGTTATATTGGAACAGGTTAGTCACTGCTTTTCATATTAGGTGCCTAAATATGTACAGTTAGCTAGTGGGTACACTTCCTGAATATAAATCCGGTACTTTTTGGGAACTTTTGCTCCAGTTCTGACTCTTGAGTATCCTTCTTTAGTTCAGCTTTAAAAGAATATATAAAATCGTTCGATGAAAGCAAGATGTTGACTGTCGAACTAAAGGACACATCATCGAGACCTGCTTTTATTTGTTCAGACAATTGTTATCAGTGAATAATTTTTTTAAATCGCAAAATGGTTTTGTTCTCCCCCCTTTCCAAAGATTTGCTGAGCAGCTTCATTTTTGGACAAAGGAAGAAAAGTGTACAGATCGTGACTGTGTCCTTCTATTGTGGGGTGTGCAGCGGCACTAAAATATTGTGGGCTGGCGGTATATATATTCAAGAATTTGTCAGCTATCTTTGCCCTCACGGAGACTGTGGCCTCTTTCACTATTAAGTTGTGCTGCGTGCATTTGAGTGTATAATCCCTTTGTGTTGGGATTTTGTACTGTAGTCAGGCTCATCATCTTGCAGGCTCAGCAAAAAAAAAAAAAAAAATTATTAAAAATTGTATCACTAGGCTACCTCAGTATCCTGCAGTGCTCTAATCCACTCTCCGAAAAGGCTTTGCTAATTAAAAACAAAAAAAAAAGAAAGACCACCTATTTTCAACAGCGCCGACTAAAAATGCTGCTTAGAACAAGAACTTCACTGCTTGAGTGACTCATTACAAGGGGAAGGTACTTGATATTTAATAAATCCCCTGAAGGCTTGTTTAAATACACACGAGCGCATAAAAAAAACACAACAAATACCTCAAAATCAAACACTGCGAGTGGCTCTAGACAGCATGGAAGCTCATTAAATTTTAAACCTATTAGTTAATACAGAACTACTCATTCTGTAACTGCGTTTCCTAAGAAGAAGTGACCTATTTTCATCATGAGATAAACACTCATGTTAACAGATGTTTATCTTGTAATCTGTTTTCCTGCGAGCAGTTCAAACACTGGGGTATAAATCATATAAAGATACTGAATGCCTTGCATCAAATTAAGTCTTTTTTTGCACGTTGATCGGCTATGCTGACATTGAAGTGAAGTACAGTGCTTATTTTTCTACATCCTGGTCGATCCACTTTTGTACCACTTTGCATTTTAAATTCCACAGGTTAGACCAATTAAGCCTTGGGCTATGTAGATCTACATTGAGCCAGTCACGAGTGGAGGAGTGGGAGTAATCGATATTTGCTGGAAATAAAAATAAATACAGGACATTTATTTCCAGGCCTGGCAGCAAGCATTATGCGTTAACAACCAGTTACAACCTACTAGCTGTAATCTAATTAATATATAAGACCATTTGGAAAACCCAGCATTAAACTGCTAGCTGCTCACCTCCTCCCCATGAAAACAAAAATTGTTCGCATCAAATATGCTCAGAACAAAGACTCCAGTTAAGTCAAAGCTGTTGAGCAGCTTAATAAGTAAAATTCCTCTCAGTTGAATAGCTCAGTGGGTATCTTGTTACTATGAAATTGAAATGCACTGCAGTAGTGAGAGGGGGAGCGAGCTGATTCTGGAGGAACAAGTAACGATTGTCATTCTTTACCACCCCAATACACAAGCTCTCACTGCCAACAGAAATCTCCTTGAAATGTTATTTCTTTTTGTATTTGATGACAAGTGAAGTTTGACAGGGTATATATATATATATAATAAAAAGATTATTGCAGACTGCCAAAAAAGCACATTTAATATTTAAAGGGACTTTGTCCTTTGTCCAAAATATCTTGCAAGATGCTATTTGCAGAGCTCTGTAAATAGAGGATTGTGCAAAGGCAAGTATGCTGACACGATAACGTAATCACGTCATTGACGCATCTACTGTGATAAATGTTTAAAGTCAAATGGAAAAAAAAAAATGCATGGTAGCAAATTTATCGCCTATCACAGCAACCATCAGGATGGCAGAGTTGGAGTGGAATTTTCAGAGAAGTTTGTTCCTGGCTGCTTGACTTTAAATAGTGTTATAGGATAAGCTACTGAGAGAAGCCAAGCATTGCATGAAAGAAGGAATGTATCCACAGTTCACATGAGTGACCGAGTCAACTCCACCCTCTATAGGAGAACAACAACAACAACTTGTATTTATATAGCGCCTTTAACAAAGTAAAACATCCCAAGGCGCTTCACAGGAGTATTATAAGACAAAAATTTGACACCGAGCCACATAAGGATAAATTAGGGCAGGTGACTGGTCAAAGAGGTAAGTTTTAAGGAGTGTCTTAAAGGAGGAAAGAGAGGCGGAGAGGTTTAGGGAGGGAATTCCAGAGCTTAGGGCCTAGGCAGCTGCCACCAATAGTTGAGCGATTATAATCAGGGATGCTCAAGAGGGTAGAATTAGAGGAGTGCAGATATCTCGGTGGTGGTGGGGGCGGGGTGGTTTGTGGAGCTGGAGGAGATTATAGGGTTAGGGAAGGGCGAGGCCATGGAGGGATTAGAATACAAGGATAAGATTTTTGAAATTAAGGCGTTGCTTAACCGGGAGCCAATGTAGGTCAGTGAGCACTTGGGGTGATGGGTGAACAGCACTTGGTACGAGTTAGGACACGGGCAGTCAAGTTTTGGATGACCTCAAGTTTACGTAGGGTAGAACATGGGAGGCCAGCCAGGACTGCGTTGGAATAGTCAAGTCTAGAGCTAACAAAGGCATAGATGAGGATTTCAGCAGCAGATGAGCTGAGACAGGCGCTGTTATGAAGGTGGAAATAGGCAGTCTTAGTTATGCCGCATATATGTGGTCGGAAGCTCACGTCAGGGTCAAACATGACACCAAGGTTGCGAACAGTGTGGTTCAACCTCAGACAGATGTTAGGGAGACTTGCAACATATCATAGGATCACACAGCACAGAAGGAGGTCATTTGGCACATCGTGCCTCTTTGGAAGAGCTATCCAATTAGTCCCACTCTCCTGCTCTTTCCCCACAGGCCTGCAATGTTTTCACCTTCATGTATTTATCCAATTCACTTTTGAAAGTTACTATTTAATCTGCTTCCACCGCCCTTTCAGGCAGTGCCTTCCAGATCATAACAACTCGCTGCGTAAGTAAATTTCTCCTCATCTCCCCCTCTGGTTCTTTTGCCAATTACCTTAAATCTGTGTCCTCTGGTTACCGACCCTCCTGCCAGTGGAAACAGTTTCTCCTTATCTACTCTATCAAAACCCCTCATCATTTTGAATGCCATCCATGCAATAATGATGCAATCATCCGTACAAAATGAATACAATAACCTAACATAACTATAAAATATTTAATTTCAGGACATCTTACCCCAAGACTTTATTAATAACTTTTGAAATTAAAATAAAATTGAAGGTGTCATTCCTAAGTCATCAATATCCTCTTCAGTCTTTACATGCATGTTAGCTGCTATTGTCTCATCAGACACAAAGTTCAAATGTAGGAGAAATGCCTGTTTTTGTTGAGATACATCAACCATTAATAAAATGGTTGGAATGCACAATTTTGAAATAAAAAGAAAGACTTGCATATAGCACCTTTCACGACCTCAGGACGTCCCAAAGCGCTTCACAGCCAATGAAGTACTTTTTGAAGTGTAGTCACTGTTGTAACACAGGAGACACAGCAGCCAATTTGTGCACAGCAAGCTCCCACAAACAGCAATGTGATAAAGACTAGTAATCTGTTTTAGTGATGTTGATTGAGGGATAAATATTGGCCAGAATACTGGGGATAACTCCCCCTGCTCTTCTTCGAAATAGTGCCGTGGGATCTTTTACGTACACCTGAGAGAGCAGACGGGGCCTCGGTTTAACGTCTCATCCGAAAGACGGCTCTATCCGACAGTGCAGCGCTCCCTCAGCACTGCACTGGAGTGTCAGCTGAGATTTTTGTGCTCAAGTCTCTGGAGTGAGACTGGAACCCACAACCTTCTGACTCAAAGGTGATGAGTGCTACCCACTGAGTCACAGCTGACACTATGCTGCAAAAAAATACGATTCAATCATGACGTACCCGCAACAGTGACCCTTTATTGCTTCTTAAGCAGGGAACAAGCAACTTAGAACAATATAAATATTGGAAGGTTCATTCATTCAGCAGTGGAGTGCATAGTTGTTGTAGGAAATGGTTGATGAGTAATTGGGAGAATTCTGATTCAATGACAAGATAATCAGGCCCGAAATGGTAGTCTTGACTGTCCTGCACAAGAATGATTTGAAATGCGATACAGATAAAGATGCTAATATTCACACTGGTAGCAGCTTTCTACACAACAGCCTGGTCAAACTGTTTTGATGCACTGCTTTATTTTTAGATCTTAAGTTACAGAATGCACTTGCCAGCTAATGTAAAAGTGTAATATAAATCTTCCGTAGCATTTTATAGAATCAGTGATGGTAGCTTTAGGATACAATATCACAGGCACAGATCAAAAGAAAACTTATTTTCAAAACTTTAAATTGAATCCTTTTTGAGACATTCAATTAACTGGTAACCTATTTATTACATGGGTGTTCTTATTTGTTGACTTTATCTGCATTAAACTTTCATAACTTTTGTATATGACGTACCTACAGGAGAGTTCTCCACAGTGTCCGGGACAATATTTATCCCTCAACCAATATCACTAAAACAGATTATCAGGTCATTATGTCATTGCTGTTTGTGGGATCATGCTGTGCACAAATTGGCTGCTGTGTTTCCCTACATTACAACAGTGACTACGCTTCAAAAGTAATTCATTGGCTATAAAGCACTTTGGGACATCCTGAGGTTGTGGAAGGTGCTGTATAAATGTAAGTCTTTCTTTATGTACCCTAATATGGAGATCAGACTCCGAAGCATTGATCAACTTCAACTTGTTAAGAATTTTGTGACTAGAAGAATTCATCTGAATAGAAAACGCTGGAATTACACAGCAGGTCTACAGTATCTGAAAAGAGAAAATATAGGCCTGTTGTGGGTGTAGGACCCAGTTGACCTCAGTTTCGCTAGGGCTCCGTGGTGCCACACTCAATCAAGAGTAGTTGCCCTCAACGCCAATGCTTCAAGCACGTGTTGCTGCCCAGGTAGTGGTAAGTGCTGGTCCTTCATGATGGCAGAGTCGTGCAGCATGCAACAGACATACACAAGTCTGGATACCCGCTCAAGGCTGCACTGCAAAGCTCCTCCGGAATGGTCCAGGCAGCGGGAGCATTGCTTGAGCATGCCGACTGTCTGCTCGATGATGCTCCTGGTGGCAGCACAGCTCTCGTTGTAGGTCTGCTCTGCAGCTGTGCTCGGGTTCCTGACAGGAATCGTGAGGTATGTCTGGAGGGGATAGCCCTTGTCGTCCAGTAGCCAGCCTGTAACTTGGTGGCCTAGGTCAGAATAAAGGTGGTACGGAAAACTGGCACAGGACGAAAGAGCCATGACTACTGCCAGGAAACCAGGCACAGACCTGCATGATGCGCTGCCTCTGGTCGCAAACCAGCTGTACATTAAGAGAGTGGAATCAATTTCGATTGGTAAAGGTGCCAGGCTGCCGAAAGGTAGCACGCAAGGCAATGTGGGTGCTGTCTATGGCGCCCTGCATTACTGGTAAGCTTGCAATGTGGGAGAAGTCTAGTGCTCTCTTGTCCTGCTCCACATTGTCCATGTGGAAGGAGATGTGGGTGTTCTTCCCGCTGTAGAGAGTCTCGGTGACCTCCCTGATACAGCGCTGGACTGCAAACTGGGAGATGTGGCTGATGTCACCTGTTACAGCCTGAAAGGAACCCGTGGCATAAAGGTTAAGGGCCACGGTCACCTTGACAGCCACAGGCAGTGCTGTCCATGCCCTGGTGCAAGGCTTGAGTTGTGGCTGCAGCAGGTGACAGCTTCCTTGGTGAAGTGAAGGTGTCTGAGACATTGGTCCTCGTGATTTACAGTAGAAGAAGCTCTCCCTGTGGGTAGGGCCTCCTGCACAGTGCCTTCCTCCTGCCCCTCTTCTGCCAGCTGCTCCTGTCGTCCTTGCTGCTCACCCTCATCCTCCAGCCCCAAATGCAGTCCCACCAGACCACCCATGGCTACAGCCAAACTCTCCGCAAGGCAGCCAAAGAAGTGCAAGACCAGCAAAACCTTGCTCTGTGTAGACAGAGTGATCTTTCCCAGAGTGATATAAACCCACCAAGAAACGTCCAGAAGCCAAACAGCAGCCTGAAATGAGAAACCAGCAACGAAGCAGTAAGTACTGCACGGTCCCTTTAAATAGCTCTGGCGAGGGGGTCCTTCCTTCAGGGTTAGCGCCATGTTGAGCTCGTGGCGAGTGAAGCGCTGGGGCGTTTGAATATTGGAAACAGGTCCTGCAGGAAGCGCAGGACCTGAATGTAAATAAATAATTCTGCGGTTTAAGTAATCCCGGCGTCCACTCCTGACGCCAACGCAACCACCTTATACAATATGGAAGGCGGCGCACTTCCGGCCGGAAATGGGCGCGGGCTTCCTGCCCGCCATATTGGGCACCTTAATAGCGCCCAAAAAATGGGCCCTAAATTCTAGGACTTAGTTCCTTTTTGGTTATCACCCAGCCAACCCTCCAGAGCAACTTTACCCATCTGCAATGTCTCATTATTAATATCTTTGTCAGTGGCTCAGCTGAAATAATTTCTCCCCATGAAAGAATTACAGCTAGACCAGGGGGGCGTGAAGTCTCCCTGATTGATGTTTGTTGTTGTCTCTGAGGTTGTGTAACTGGAAGTCCTTCGAAAATGGAACACAAAGAAAAAGAAAAAGAATCATCACTTTTTGCTTTCAACAGGACCCAAAGGAGTGAGTCACTGTTTGATCTGAGAAATTACTGTACAGAGTGATTTAACAAATAACCATTGTACAAGTAATACATGGCATCCATTAATTTAGATCTAGATTAAGGCTTGTTTGACATAATTATCTGTCGCACTTTGTCCCCCAGAAACCACTTAGTACCTTTTAATAGTCTCATAACTGTCAAAACATGGGGTCTTGTCACAAGATTAAATAATAATCAGTAAATTAATTTATCTGACAACATGAATTATCCCAGCCTCTTCTTTGCCTTGCACACACATTGGTGTTTGCTGAGGTAGCAATATGGAGTCATCACTGTGTGGTTCCGAGCAAAGGCACTCATAATATTTTGGTAACAATTGGCTCAAATGTCTGTCTTTATTGAAATGTTTGGAGCTACATCCTTGGGCGGTTGTCCCTGAAACAAGAGATCCGGAAATCCTAAACTATTCCACAATTGTGGAATTCAAAATGAAATAATTCTTGGCATGCCATAGTATGGAGGCAATGTCCTTTCAAACTGAATGGTGTATTCTGTTTACATCTAGAAGTCCAACTTCGACAGATAGCTAGTGTACTTCTGGGCTGGGGTAAGTTACAGCACTTCAACTTATTGATGCATTGAAGTATTCTCTGTAGTGCGTGGTCAATGTTTAAAGAAAGACTTGCATTTATATAGCGCCTTTCACGACTTCAGGATGTCCCAAAGCGCTTTACAGCCAATGAAGTACTTTTGAAGTGTGGTCACTGTTGTAATGTAGGAAATGTGGTATCCAATTTGCGCACGGCAAGCTCCCACAAACAGCAATGTGATAATAACCAGATAATCTGTTTTAGTGATGTTGGTTGAGGGATAAATATTGGCCCCAGGACAGCGGGGAGAACTCTCCTGCTCTTCTTCAAAATGGTGCTGCAGGATCGTTTACATCCACCTGAGAGAGCAGACGGGGCCTCAGATTAACATCTCGTCTGAAAGACGGCAAACTCCGACAGTGCAGCACTCCCTCAGTACTGCACTGGGAGCGTCAGCCGAGATTTTTGTGCTCAAGTCTCTGGAGTGGGACTTGAACCCACGACCTTCTGAGGTGAGAGTGCTGCCCACCGAGCCACGGCTGCCACATGCTGCAAAAAGCTATGTATTTGGTAACAACAGTGTAACGGGGACGAGCCCAAATCCCCAGCATCATGTTCGGTCCTCGCACTGTCATTCTGAGAGTCCTTGGATGAATGACTTCCTATTGTCAAGCTGCTAACCCCAGGGGACTCTGCAGGCACAGTCTCTGTCAATTGAGAAACTGTATGAATAGAAGAATTTCTATGTACACTAGGTAATGTTTATGATGACCTGCTTCCCTGTTTGCCGCAGGGTTATGCCCAGTATAGAAACAGAACAAGTAAGGTCTGTGCTGGAGCAATTTATTCATTTCACTTTTCGTCCTTTTACAAAGAATATTAAATCAGAATCTTTTAGTATTTATAAATCAAACGGTGCATACATTTTAATGACATTAGGGAGCTCTGTGTTTGGATGTATGAGTAAGGGAAGGATGAATGGTCAAAATGCATCTGTAACAGAATGAGTATAATAAAGGAGCAAGCAGCAGTTCAAGGGAAACAAGTGGACATTTTTATAAGCTTAGAGTGCGATGGTCAGAGGACAATTTCAGCCCTCTGATGTATTTCCTGTTCTACAAATGCCACAATTAATAAAGACATACCATAATGTTAAATAATCACATTCTGTCTTTTTCCACTTTCTCCACAGAACAGTACGCTTGTCTCAACACCAAAACTTTTGAAAGCAGTTTTTTGATCGAATTCAGCCGCTAGGAACAATGCCAGCTGCATTCTAGCTCATTTGCATATAGAGCGTCTTTTAATAAATTCATCAATTTAGAGATTCTGTACCAGCAAAACAACACAGGATAGTTGTAGTAGATTAATGTGCTGACAACCAGACTCCTCTGTAATGATGTCGTTTCTGATTTTAATAAGAATCAAAATTTTAAAAAAATACCCTGAAAGTAAAGAATAAATAGAACTGATATATTGACAACTTGCATTTATATAACAACAACTTGCAAACTTGCATTTATATAGCGCCTTTAATGTAGTAAAACGTTCCAAGGAGCTTCACAGGAGCGGTTATCAGACAAAATTTAACACCGAGCCACAAAAGGAGATATTAGGACAGGCGACCGAAAGCTTGGTCAAAGAGGTAGGTTTTAAGGAGCGTGTTAAAGGAGGAGAGAGAGGTAGAGAGGCGGAGAGCTTTAGGGAGGGAATTCCACAGCTGAAAGTACGGCCGCCAGTGGTGGAGCGATGAAAATCGGGGATGCGCAAGAGGCCGTTTGTGGTGCAGCCAATTTGAACGCAGCCTTCTGTTCATCCACAAGTGTTTACGAAACACAGCGCCGATTGTGTTGTGAAAGGGTGGCTGATCCAGCACTGACCTGAATCATTTAAAGCTCAGCGCTGGCAGCGCGCTTCATCTCATCCTCAGGACATCTAAAAGCACTTCAAGGGCCAATCAATTACTTTTCAAGTGCAGTTACTCTTGTTCTACTTGCTGCAATGTCGGAGATGCCGTCTTTCAGACGTTAAACCGAGGCTCCGTCTGCCCCCTCAGGTGGATATAAAAGATCTCGTGCTCACTATTGAAGAAGAGCAGGGGAGTTCTCCCTCGTGTCCTGGGCCAATATTTATCCCTCAACCAACATCGCTAAAACAGATTATCTGGTCATTATCACATTGCCGCTTGTGGGAGCTTGCTGTGCGTAAATTGGCTGCCGCGTTTCCTACGTTACAACAGTGACTACACTTCAAAAAGTACTTCATTGGCTGTAAAGCGCTTTGAGACATCCGGTGTTCTTGAAAGGCGTTATAGAAATGCAAGTCTTTCTTTTTTTAAAGCGCTTTTGGACGTCCTGAAGTGGTGAAAGGTGTGATATCAATGCAAGTTTATTCTTTCTTACTATGGTGTCAGTGCAAAGCAGTTTCATTTTTACATCAAAACTGCAGTTACAATGTAAATACAGCACGAATCCAGAATCAGGACCTGAGCTGACACCAGATGGAAGTGGAGTGCGACTCCCTGGAAAAGGAAAGATGGGGGTTGGGTCTCATTTTGACTCACTTTGGAGTCAATCCAGTTCTTAACCATGATTTAAAGTACACAAGTTTAGTCTTTCAGTTGAGATGTTAAACCAAGACACCGTCTGCCCTCGCAGGTGGAAGTGGAAGTTCCTGCAGCACTGTTTCAAAGAAGAGCAGGGGAGTTCTCCCAACTGTCCTGGCCAATATTTATTCCTCAATCAATATACAAACAATGATGGACAGGTAAAGACCCACTGGTCCATCCAGCCTGTCCCACACAATTGCGATACCTTGTGTATCACAACATATACACTCCACCCCACCCGAAACCATGTGATCTCCTGGGAGAGGCAAAAAAACAAATTAAAAACCCAGGTCAATTTGGGGGGGGAAATCTGGGAAATTCCTCTCCGACCCATCTAGGCGATCGAAGCTAGTCCAAGAGATCACTCTGGCCCTGAATTCCCTGCAGTACCTACCTTCTGTAAGAGGTGATCTCCGCCCCAGCCAGAAACAGGTCCAGCTCTCGCTCGAAGGAATTCAGCGAATCAGCATCCACCGCACTGGACGGCAGCCTGTTCCAGAGTCCACTGTTCTCTGGGAAAAGAACCACCTCCTGACATCTAACCTAGGTCTGGCCTTACATAACTTAAACTTGTGACCCCTGGTCCTCCCTAACCTATTTAATGTGAAAAAACTGTCAACTGGAACACAATCTATTCCCTTCATTATCTTATAAACCTCAATCAGTTCACCTCTAAGTCTGCACTTCTCTAAAGTGTAGAGTCCCAACTCTTTCAGCCTATCTTGATCACCACGATGCTTATAACTGGGAATTAGTCTAGTGGCCCTCCTCTGTACCCTTTCCAAAGCCTCAATGTCACCCACCATGTGAGGAGACCAAAACTGGACACGGTAGTCTAACTGAGGCCTGACAAAGGTCTTGTACAAGGACAAAATAGTACGCCTCGTCTTATACTCAATTGTCCTATGGATACACCCCAACACCCTATTTGCTCTAGTTATCGCTTCATGGCACTGCTCTTGTACCTTTAAGGATGTATGCACTAGAATGCCCAAATCTCTTTCTATCGCCACCTTCTTTAATGCTGTTCCCTGTAGGGTGTATGAATGTTGAGCATTTGCCCTGCCCACACCATAACACTGCACTTATCCAAGTTATACATAATTTGCCAGTCATGAGCCCAATCTCCCAACACATTAAGATCTGCCTGAAGCAGACGAGCGTTGTCTACAGTCCTGACACTCGCACAGATCTCAGTATCATCTGCAAATTTGCAGATCGTGCCCTCAACACCTACATCCAGATCATTAATAAAAATAGTAAAGAGCAACGGTCCCAACACCAATCCCTGCGGGACACCACTGGTGACCGGTCTCCAAACAGATACAAGTCCATCTATAACTACTTTTTGCCTACGTCCTGCCAGCCAGTTCTCAAACCAGCTCAATATATTACCACTAATACCAGAGGCTTTGATCTCATAGAGAAGCCTCTTGTGCGGTACCTTATCAAAAAATGTTTGAAAGTCTAAGTAGACAATGTTTACTGGACTTCCCTCATTCACCAACTTTGTAACTTCCTCAAAAAATACAATTAGATTTGTAAGACATGACCTTTTTATGAAGCCATGTTGGGCATTCCTCATATGTCCCTCTCTATCCAAGTATTCAAATATTGCATCCCAAATGATTCCCTCAAGTATCTTACCTATTACTGATGTTAAACTAATGGGCCTATAGTCTTTCTTATCACCATTTTTAAAGATGGGGACTACATTAGCCTCCTTCCAGTCGATAGGAACCATTCCAGAGTGCAGTGAGCTATTAAAAATACAGGCTAGGGGCTCGCACAGCGCATGTCCCATCTCCCCGAGTACCCTTGGGTGGATATCATCCGGCCCGGCTTCTCTATCTATTTTCAACTTCTTAATTCATTCTAAAACAATGGCCGGAATTTTCCCATTGCAGAGGGGTATGGGGAGAGAGCGGGAATATGGTATTGAGATAGAGGATCAGCCATGATCATATTGAATGGCGGAGCAGGCTCGAAGGGCCGAATGGCCGACTCCTGCTCCTATTTTTCTATTTTTTGCTATGTTTCTGGAGCAGACGGGTTTGGGGGTTAAAAGCGCTGAAATTGACAGCGTGTTGGCACCCCGGCGAATTCCGCATTTAACCAAGGCGCATTTCGAGGCACGTCACGGACCCGCTCAGGAGAGGCGGGCGACCTCATTGAGGTACTTAACTGCTCGTTTACAGACCCATAACTGCCTTTTTAACTTCAGGTTTTGGCTTTAACTTGTTGCGCACGGGATTCACGCACCTCGGGAACCTCGCCTGTGAAGGGGAGGCGGAAGCTCAGTGGCCATTGTGCGAGTTCATTAAGTGACAGCTGGAAAAAAACACATAAATACTCCCGCATTACACCTGATTGCTTGCCTGAGGGAAAGGCTCTTGCTGACTCCAGGTTGTGCACAGATTTAGCTGTCAGCAGTTTGCAGGTCATTTCTGCAACCTCGGAAGCCACTCTCACCACATTGTTAGTCACTATCAGTACATTGGAGGATTGGGCCTCTGATCTCCACTTTACCTGCCTTCTATTACATCAGCATGGGTGCTGCTTATGCTGTCTCACCTTGGACCTCAGAATTGGACCAAGATGAGCCCCAGCACCAACAACACCAGCCACACCAGCAGCAGCAGCACAACACCAGCAGCACAACAGCAGCCTTCTCCTCAACGACATGATGCTCCACAGGAGAGAGAGGATCAGCACAGGGCTGCACCGTGCTGGAGGGTGTACAGGCAGCTGATGAGCTTCCTGGTCATGACCGAGCAGCAGTGCTTCAGGAGGCTCAGTCTATCGTGCCAGGTCGTCGCAGACATTTGTAGCTTGCTGGAACAAGTCCTGCAGCCCAGAGGACCTGGTGGACACGCCTTACCAGTAACTGTCAAAGTCACCACCAGCCTCAACTTCTTCACCTCAGGCTCCTTCCAGGGATCTGCAGCAGACGTTTGCAGGATCTCACAGTCGGCCGCCCACAGAGGCATCACCCAGGTGACCGATGCCATGTTTGACAAGTCAGCCAATGATGTCAACTTTGCCACTGATGAAGCCAGTGTTACTGTACGGGCTCGTGGCTTTGCGGCTCTGGCTGGCTTCCCACAGGTGCAGGGCGTCATCGACTGCACACATGTGGCCATCAAGGCACCCCCTCATCACCCAGGAGTGTTTGTGAACCGCAAGGGCTTCCACTCCCTCTATGTGCAGCTCGTCTGCAACCATAAAAAGATCATCATGCATGTGTGCGCCAGCTTCCCTGGCAGCTGTCATGACTCTTTCGTGCTGCGCCAGTCCACACTCCCTCAGCTCTTCGTACCGCCAAACACACTTACCAGCTGGCTGCTTGGAGACAAGGGCTATCCACTGCAGACGTGGCTCATGACACCCTTGAGGAGGCCAAGTACTGAGGTCTAGGAGCGTTATAATGAGAGCCACATGTCCACCAGATGTGTCATAGAGCAAGCAATCGGCCTTGACAGATCTGGAGGAGCCCTTCAGTACGCACCAGCCAGGGTCTCCAGAATCATCGTCGTTTGCTGCGCGCTGCACAACAGAGCGCAGCAGCGAGGATTAAGCTGCAGGAGGAGCAAGGCGCAGAGCGCACAGCCTCTTCAGAGGAGGAGGAGAAGGAGGAGGAGGAATAGGTGGAAGACGAGGAGGAGGAGGAGGAACCTGAGGTGGAGATGGCACCAGCAGCGGCGCACATTGCTGCCAGGGAGGCCCAGGACGGCCTCATAATGGCCAGATTTACTTAACTTGCACCAGTGCCCCCATATGGTTCTCAGATGCCATACCAAATTCCTCCCTGCAACAACACCACAAAGCAGACCAAGCCATTCCTCTCACCCAAACCCCCATTGCTCGAGGTTAAGTAATGTCTCACCGTTCACTCCAAGTGACAAGGCCACTTCCAGGGTAGCAGGCAAAAATAGACAAGACAGGAAAGTAGTGCAAAGAAATAAATTTATGTGCGTCATATATATAACTGAAACTTAACATTAACATTTGTTCATACACCCATGTGTATACCCTTGTGCATCTAGGATTGTGTCTTTTTTTGTTTATGTGTGCTTCTACGAGGTGCAACCCCTGTGGCTTCAGCAGAGGTAGAGGCAGGCTGCTCACTTCCCTGCTGCGACTGGTTAGACACTTATGGCAGATGTCCTCTGGGTTTGGAGCCTGTGATGGCCCCGCCAAAGGCTGCTCCTCCTGCGACTGTGCAGGGGCAGACTCGGCCATCAGGATACGAGGCAGCATGTGGGGCTCTGACTGAGGGGGAGGCAACGGGGGAGAAGTTGGAGCGCTTTGAGAAGAGCCCCCACTTCCATGTCCCCCTCACCATCATCCCTCTCATGGGCCACCCGCACTTCCCTGCTAGCAAGGAGCTGGAGAGCACATTGCTGCACAGCAGTGGGGCGATGAAGGCCCAAGTCTATGTTGGTATCCCTCCTTGAGTTGAGGTCAATGAGAGTCTGCAATCTGTTGTTCACAGCAAGCATATTCTCGTTGAACTGGCGCATTTGCTGCTCCATGCAGGTGGCCATCCTTTCCATGGAACAGCACATCGTCGCCATTGCCTGCGACATGGTGGTGCTCATGTTGGAGATGGACTCCTCCATTCTCTGTACAGTCGCACACATCGCAGCTGGAAAAGCTGCCAGAGCCTCGTGCATTTGTTGCTGCTCCTCCAAGATCAACCTCTTTCTCAATGGCCCCCGAGTCTCAGCATCTGCATGCAGCTCATCAGAGCTGGGAGCGTCCTGCGCCCTCCGGCGAGGAGTCTCCACCTGCTGTCCCTGTCAACACCATCTGCTCTTGCTCACTTGTGGTGTGTGAGACACCAGGTGACAACACTACTCTATCTCGCACAGGACCCACCGAGGTGGGGGTATCTGCGCTGGTGCTGGCTGCGCTTGGGTCTGCTGAAGGTGGACCCTCAGAGGCTGGAGCTTCCTCTGAGGAGTCGTCTTCCTCCTCTGGCTGGACAGTTGAGGGGGCACTTGATGGACCTGTGGGAGAGTAAAGAGATGAATTAGAAGTGTTATAATAAGAATGGGTAACATTACCATTATACACATGATGACATTTCACTGGCTGCTGACATCAGTCACCATATGAGTGACTGCTGTATGCCCTGTGGCTGTATGAGATGTGATTCTGTCACCAGGTTGCTGGGAGGTCCCCCTCTCTCTGTCTCCCACCGCCAGCAGCTCTGCAACTCGAGATATCTCTAGGGCCTCCTCCTCTGCTGAAGTCAAATTGGTGAATATTGGCGGGCCTCCGCCGGTTCTCTGCCTCTCCCTGTTGTTCTGGGCTCTCTTCTCCTGCAAGGAGGGAAAGAAGAGAAGTTTGAGTGAGAGGGATGGAATGAGTGTAAGGAACGGATGGGTTACATCTGTAGAGGGTGACTATGAGGGAGTGGCGTGACATTGCCAAATGGCCTCATTCTGTGGTGTTACTTGCTATGATTGCATTAGGATGAGGGTGAGTGTCGGGTGGTTAGTCAGATGGGGATGTGAGTCGGTGCATAGACGGAGAGGGATGGGTGCACCTGCAAGGTAGGTTGGTGTGAGGAGTGATGTGCAGGAGTCGGCTTGGGAAGGCAAAGTGATGGGGTTGGGGTGGCAGGCACATCAGGATGTAGGTGAGTGTAGCATTGCACTCACCTTTCCTCACCTCATGAGATCAATGAATCTTTTGCGGCACTGGATCCACACCGCCTCACGACATTCCTGCTGCTGACCTCCTCCGCGATCTCTAGCCATGCCCTCTTAATGTCTCTTTGCGGCCATCCGCAGGGAAGAGGACCTTCCTGCGTGCTCTGACTCCCTGGACCAGCACTTCCAGGGCGGCATCAGGGAATCTTGACGCAGCCTTCTGTCTGTGTGTCTCCATGACCCATGGACATCTCAATATTATGCAGCAATTTGTAGCTCTCCCAAACACCTTGATCTCTCCTACAACAACCTTTAACTGAGATGTGTGCGAGGCCAGTTTAAATATCCGCGCTGAAAACGAGTCATCAGACCCGCTCCATTTAATTGAGCCGGGAAACCCGCACGACTCTTTCAATGGATGCCATTGAGTTCAACGCTCTGCGCAGAACGTGCTGTTGAATAGTTCGGGTTGGCACCCGCTCCGACACTCAGGTAAAGATTCTGGCGAATCTATATTAATGTTACTAGTTTAGTTAGTAACATTATTAAATTCAAATCGTCGAGCATCATCTTCAAGGGTGAAGACTGATGCAAAGTACTCATTTAATACGTACAAAGTGAGTCCTTTGTAACCTGTCCTTGACCATCTTTCAATGGCCCTACACAGTCTTTGACAGTTCTCTGACTTTTCACATAAATTAAAACGTTTTTCCCATTACTTCCACAGTTGTCTACGCTCCTTTTTTCCATTAGCCTTTTTGCTGATCTAATAGAAGCCTTCATTTTCCTTAGTTGTTTCTTATACTCAACTCTCTTTAGTTGAATATTAAATGCCTTTAATTTATACAAACATTTCTGTTTACATCTTATTTGTCTTTGTACATAGCCAGTCAGCCACCTTGTTTTTTTTATTACCACACTTCCTTCTTTTGACTTTGGGTACATATTTGTTTTCTACATTTTTTATCTTGTTCTTAAAAACTTTCCATTTGCATTCTACATCGGTCTCATCACCACCCATCTGCCATTTTAGTGAAGTTCCAAATCATCTGCCATTTTAGTGAAGTTAACATCACTAAAACAGATTATCTGGCCATTATCACTTTGCCGTTTGTGGGAGCTTGCTGTGCGCAAATTGGCTGCCGTGTTTCCTACATTGCAACAGTGATTACACTTCAAAAGTACTTCATTGTCTGTAAAGCGCTTTGGGACGTCCTGAGGTCGTGAAAGGTGCTACAGAAAATGTAAGAGTCATTCACTACACACTGACGCTGAGCTTGCATTGTTAATGTATCCAAAGATGCCATATTGGCCCAGAATTTGCTGCCAAAATCACGGTGAGTTTAATGGCGCTCGCTGTTACTAATGTGTAACTTGTCCCGAAACTTGCGGTGTAGAAGGGATACCCCATGAGTGGCGAATCGCCACACATTGCTGGACGATTTGCGCTGCTCCCCCGTTAGCCCTGCGAAAACGGCAGCTCACCCTCAACCTCCCCGTGAGTTTCAGGAAATTGCTGCATTTGCACATTCATTACCAATTAAACTCGCTGCTGAAAGTTAGGGCTGGTACTTAATGGTGTAGGCACCTTTTCAATGATGAGATTTATATTCCTGCAATGCCAAACAATCTCTCCAGCCCAGAAAGGGAACAATTGCAACTGCAAAGTGTCGTTCCTACAGGTAATAAATTGTTCCTAGAGGTTTTAACATTTTAAATTTAATTTACTTTTCCTTTCTGTCTCTTTTTTCTCTCTCAATCCAATCTTTCTCTCCCTCTCTTTATTTCTCTTTCTGTTCCTGATTTGACTCTCATTCACCCTATTTCATTCTCAGCCGTTCATCTGTTTCTTTCACAATCCTTAAATCTCATTGGTTAAGGAGATAGACTGTTGGTCCCGTCGTCCACTAAGGTCCCAGATGCCCTGTTGCCCTTGCCGTGCCATTATCAGCTCGTACTTCCAGCAAGTTAACAGTGCAAAAATATTTCGAGCTGAAGGGTGAGGGAAAAAATCTAACTCCAGCAAGATCAGGGCCATTGTTTAATATCCCGTGATATATCCAGAGAAATTATTTCTAATTCACATCACTGAACAGGGAATAGATACCAAATACTTTAAAAGACCATTTTACTGATAACCCCAAATGAAGACACAATGCTGGACAGGATCATTGATGAATGTCCCCTGTAATAACAATGTAAACAGAATTTCAACAGGCAGTGCTGCCTTTGCCATTGATGCCCGTTGACTTGTCATGTGACTGTGATAATGCCAATGGTACTTACTCCACAAGTTCTATGATTACTGCAGACTGATAGCCTTCAGGATTTTTTTAATTGTGTTTTAAACTGTAATATAGAAACAGAGAAAAATAGGAGCAGGAGTAGGCCATTCGGCCCTTCGAGCCTGCTCCGCCATTCAATATGATCATGGCTGATCCTCTATTTCAATGCCATATTCCCGCTCTCTCCCCATACCCCTTGATGCCTTTTGTGTCCAGAAATCTATCTATCTCCTTCTTAAATATGTTCAGTGACTTGGCCTCCACAGCCTTCTGTGGTAGAGAATTCCACAGGTTCACCACCCTCTGAATGAAGAAATTTCTCCTCATTTCAGTCCTAAATGTCCTACCCCGTATCCTGAGACTGTGACCCCTCGTTCTAGACCCCCCAGCCAGGGGAAACATCTTCCCTCCATCCAGCCTGTCTAGCCCTGTCAGAATTTTATACATTTCAATGAGATCCCCTCTCATTCTTCTAAACTGTAGTGAATACAGGCCTAGTCGACCCAATCTCTCCTCATACGACAGTCCTGCCATCCCAGGAATCAGTCTGGTGAACCTTCGCTGCACTCCCTCTGTGGCAAGTATATCCTTTCTTAGGTAAGGAGACCAAAACTGCACACAGTACTCCAGGTGTGGTCTCACCAAGGCCCTGTATAACTGTAGCAAGACATGCCTTGCTACTGTACTCAAATCCTCTTGCAATTAAGGCCAACATATCATTTGCCTTCCTAACTGATTGCTGCACTGTAATATGCTGTGCTTTTCTACATGCCCAGCATTCCATGCAAGCTTTTCATGTCTACAACAAATGTGATTACTTATACAATACCAAGCAAATGTAAAAAAAAAAGCACAGGATCCACAACACATTGCAGCAATAATTTATTGCGCCACATAAATGATGCTTGATCACTCACCACCACCCCGCCCCACTCTTGCTGAATTACTGATTTGCTATAGTATGGATGGATGAACCAGAGGTCTTTCATTCTTTAATAACTTTGAACAAAATAAAGGGAAACTTTCTAAAACTAAATTATAATATTATTCCTGGTGTCTGCTACACAGTCCAGTCCTCATGGTGCCCACCAGTTGGAGAAGACCACAAGTGTACTGGTAGGCACCACATGGTCTCTCTCCATGACCACCCGGGCACGGAAAAGAAGCAGGCAGCCAGAAAGACCTCCCCCCTACCTTTCCCCCAGCTCACCGCCCCCTGCCCCGCCCTCCAGGCTGCGTCCATCCTGGACCTCTAGGTGATCGCCTTGGCCAGGTCCAGGAGCAGACCCATGAGAAGGTCCTCTGACTTGCCCACCTCAGAACCGAGGTCAGGTGCTTCTCCACTAAGGAGAAGGAGAACATTTGACTGACCGTCAATACTGGGCTTCACTCACGTTGAACTCTTACTTTTGTAATTCTCAATTGTTCCTACTTAGTAATACAAAATGTTCCTTTTTTTTTATAATCGTACCTCCTTAATCCAGCCATGCGACCTTTTTAGCTCTGCACCCACCCCTCTGCAGTGCTTCGAATTTGTTTATAGTCAACAGCTTTATTTAGAAAAACTGATACTTGTTTGTGATCACAGTTACATTTGCGCTATGTGCTGTTCCCTTGAATTGAGACAGCTTTGCTTATGTAGATTGCATAAATCATTCATGTCACTTCCTGTAGTGGTTAAGTTTGCTTGGCCAATTTGGTTACAGCACTATTATACCCACAAGCATAGAAATCTGATTCATCTGCAATATATAACTCATCTATTAAGAAATACATCCAGTCTTCTTCTGTAGTATATTTTGGTTAATCTACGTAGGCCATTCAGCCCCTCAAGCCTGTTCCGCCATCCAATTAGATCATGGCTGATCTTTATCTCAACTCCATTTACCTGCCTTAGTTCCATATCCCTTAAAAAAAGAAAGACTTGAATTTCTATAGCGCCTTTCACGACCGCAAGATGTCCCAAAGTGCTTTACAGCCAATTAAGTACTTTTTGAAGTGTAATTACTGTTGTAATGTAGGCAGCCAATTTGTGCACAGCAAGCTCCCCACAAACAGCAATGTTGATAATGACCAGATAATCTGTTTTAGTGATGTTAGTTGAGGGATAAATATTGGCCAGGACACCGGGGAGAACTCCCCTGCTCTTCTTCAAAATAGTGCTGTGGGATCTTTTACATCCGCCTTAGAGGGCAGACGGGTCTCAGTTTACCATCTCAGCCGAATGACGCCTTAACACCCTTACCTAGCAAAAGTCTATCAATCTCTGTTATGAAATTTTCAATCGACCCCCAGCCCCAGGAGGTCCTGCTCGATTGTCAGAGTTGCCCAATATCCTGGGGCTACTTGGGGACCAGATGTTTGTTGGGCACATGTTCACCTGGTGCAATGAGACATACTGGTCTGTCCACTGATGGTCGAGTGGCCCACCACAGGTTTCAGGCTGGGTTAATATCTTGGACACCCTCCCCCATTTGTCCTGGAGTCTCCAGGAATTAAACAATCAATCTCCAGGACACTGCTGCGAGCAACACGTGGGAGAAAAGTCATAGGGGCATTAAGAAAAATTGAGTCTTCATTTTCTTTGAACACTTTTGTTTATTAGTTATAAAACTATTGGAGATGGAGGGGCGGGGCAGTTGGAGGCGGGAGGTCATGTGATGAAACCTCCAGGAATATGTCCAACCAGAGTTGGCAACCCTACGTAGGAATGCCTAATCACATGACATCATCCAACCCTTGTGGAACAGGCTCGAGGGGCCGAATGGCCTACTCCTGTTCGCATGTCAGGGTTGGAGTTCTGAGGTGGGGCAGCTTGGCACCAATGACAAGGTTTGCTGCCTGTGGATTTTCTGGGCCCAACTCCCTGATAATCCCACATATCATAAGAACATAAGTACATAAAAAATAGGAGTAGGAGTAGGCCGTATGGCCCCTCGAGCCTGCTCCGGCATGCAATTAGATCATGGCTGACCTTCTACCTCAACTCTACTTCCCACCCGATCTCCATATCCCTTGATTCCCTTAGTGTCCAAAAATCTATCGATCTCTGTCTTGAATATACTCAACGACTGAGCAGCCACAGCCCTCCGGAATAGAGAATTCCAAAGATTCACAACCGTCTGAGTGAAGAAATTTAAGAATATAAGGACATAAGAAATAGGAGCAGGAGTAGGCCATTCGGCCCTTCGAGCCTGCTCCGCCATTCAATGAGATCATGGCTGATCTTCTGCCTCAACTCCATTCACCGGCCCTATCGCCATATCCCTTGATGCCCTTACTAGTCAGAAATCTATCGACTTCTGTTTTGAATATACCCAATGACTGAGCCTCCACAGCCCTCTGGGGTAGAGAATTCCAAAGATTCACCACCCTATGTGTGAAGAACTTTCTTCTCATCTCAGTCCTGAATGGCCTACCCTTTATCCTGAGGCTGTGGCCCCTGGTTCTAGACTCCCCAGCCAAGGGAAACATTCTCCCAGCATCCACTGTAAGGTTTCCAAAATTTGCAGATCCCCAAAACCTAAGAAGGAAAAAGGACTTTGGAACTACCTCAGAGTGATAAAAATGCATTTGGGCCTAACCTAAGAGACTGTAAGACCAAAAACCAAGTTTTGCCATTTTAAAAGCATGTCTGGGCCTGTGAAGGGAGAAAAGGCTGTAAAGGAAGTTGGGTTCGACCTCTGCAAAAGCAGTTTTGGGTATTCAGTTAAATTGCATTGTCTGGGGAATCAGGATGACCTCACTCAAGCCCCAGCAAGCATTAACATTTTGACAATAGACCCTAGGAGGAGACAGCCCCACCCAAAACAACAGGTCCCATCAAACCGATTACAGAACCCATTAAAGACATGCATAAAGCAAATATTCGATCGCAGTCCTAGGCCCAGTCAAGAAACCCAAAACATGAGGACAATTCAAACTCCGATTAAACAACAGATCGACAGGATGGAGCTATCCTGAAAACCACTTCACACATTTACAAAACCAGTTAACACGCTAGTAAAGTCGTTACTGTTAACGAGGTCTTACAATGACCGGGATTTGATTTGGTTTTGATAAGGCCACTCCAATTTAGTATAATTGAAGGCCCATCAAGCAGTTCAGGAGTAACAACAGTCCAAGTTCAACAGAAGGCAGTTCTGCAGTTTTGGAGTTCAATTTGAAAGCCTGTTTTTCAGCAGAAGTCAGTGCTGGAATTACAGAGTTCAGGAGAAGCAAGTTGGGCAGTTAAAGAAGACAGTTCAGTAAGAAGGGAGTTCTCCAGTTCTCCAGTAAAACAGTTCAAGTTCAACAAGCAGGCAGAAGGCAGTTTCCACAGTTCTGCAAGAAGGCAGTTCCACAGCTCGGAAGAAGACAGTTTAAAAAGAAAGCAGTTCAACAAAGAAAGCCAACAGCTCCAGAAGTAGGCCGACACGCAAGAAGAAACCAGAGCGACCACCTCAGTGACCATCGGACACCTCGCGGCAACAAGGGCCTTACGAAACCTTTTACTCAAAAGACTCTAAACCCTAAACTCTCAACTGTCAAGGATTCGTTTGGTGAGCATTATTCCTGGTTCTCCAGAGTCCAACCTAGCTAGTGAAGTGGGATTGGGAGGGGTGAAGTATTCTTCTAATGTTATTTCCCTCGCGTGTACCAAAGTGTTCACCACCTTTAGAGTGTTAAGAGTGTTTGTGTTGTGTTTTACTTTCTTGAATAAAGATCGAAATTCTTTCATCAAAACCTGTTGTCTACTGCACCTTTGTTCTCGACCCCCAAATAAGTCCAAGGTCTAGAACCAGGGTTGTGGGAGTGATTCGAAACCGCTCACTGAGTCAGAGGTGAAGCTGACCCTACCACACCACCCCCTACACCACCCTATCAAGCCCTGTAATAATTTTGTACGCTTCAATGAGATCTCCTCTCATTCTTCTGAATTCAAGAGAATACAGGCCTACTTTACTCAATCTCTTCTCATACGACAGTCCCGCCATCCCAGGAATCAATCTCGTGAACCTTTGTTGCACTCCCTCTATGGCAAGTATATCCTTCCTTAGGTAAGGAGACCAAAATTGTACACAGTACTCCAGGTGTGGTCTCACCAAGGCCCTATATAATTGGAGTAAGACTTCTTTGCTCCTGCACTCAAATCCTCTTGTAATGAAGGCCAGCATACCATTTGCCTTCCTAATGGCTTGCTGCACCTGCACATTCACTTTCAGTGACTCATGTACAAGGACACCCAGGACCCTTTGAGCATCTGCATTCCCCAATCTTTCACCATTTAGGAAATACTCTGCCTTTCTGTTTTTTCTACCAAAGTGGATAACTTCACATTTATCCACATTATATTCCATCTGCCATGTTCTCACCCACTCACTGAGCCTGTCGAAATCCCCTTGAAGCCTCTTCACATCCTCTTCACAACTGACAACTAGCTTTGTATCATCAGCAAATTTGGAAATGTTACATTTAGTCCCCTCATCCAAATCATTGATATAGATTGTGAATAGCTGGGGCCCAAGCACCAATCCTTGCGGTACCCCACTAGTCACAGCCTGCCATCCTGAAAAAGACTCGTTTATCCCTACTCTTTGTTTTCTGTCTGTTAACCAATTCTCAATCCATGCTAGTATATTACCCCCAATTCCATGTGCCCTAATTTTGTTCACCAACCTCTTGTGTGGGACCTTATCGAAGGCCTTCTGAAAATCCAAATACACCACATCTACTGGTTCCCCTTTGTCTACTCCACTAGTTACATCCTCAAAGAACTCCAATAGGTTTGTTAAACAGGATTTCCCTTTCATAAATCCATGTTGACTCTGCCCAATCTTACTATTAATTTCTACGTGCCCAGTTATTGCATCTTTTATAATAGATTCCAGCATTTTCCCAACTACTGATGTAAGGCTAACAGGTCTGTAGTTCCCCATTTTCCCTCTCCCTCCTTTCTTAAATAGCGGGGTTACATTTGCTATCCTCCAATCTGCAGGAACCATTCCAGAATCTATAGAATTTTGTAAGATGACAACCAATGCATCCACTATCCCAATGGCCACCTCTTTAAAACCTTAGGATTTAGGTCATCCGGTCCTTGGGATTTATCGACTTTTAGTCCCATTAATTTTGCTAGTACTGTTTTTTTACTAATAATAATTTCTTTAAGTTCCTCATTCTCGCCTTGGTTTTCTCGTATTTCTGGGAGATTTTTTGTGTCTTCCTCCGTGAAGACAGAAACAAAGTATTTATTTAATTTCTGTCCGCCATTTCCTCATTCCCCATTATAAATTCTCCCATCTCTGACTGTAAAGGACTCACACTTATTCGCCAGTCTTTTCCTTTTCACATACCTATAGAAGCTTTCACAATCCGTTTTTATATTTTTTGCTAGTTTGTGCTCATATTCCATTTTCCCTTTCTTTATCAATTTCTTGGTCCCCTTTTGCTGATTTCTAAAAAGATCCCAATCCTCAGGCTGACCGCTTTTTCTGGCAACTTTATAAGCTTCCTCCTTTGACTTAATACTAGCTCTAATTTATTTTGTTAGCCATGGTTGGATCACTTTTCCTTTTGGATTTTTATGCCCTAGAGGAATATATGTTTGTTGCAAATTATGCATTATTTCCTTGAATGTTAGCCATTGTATGTCCACCTTCATACCTTTTAGTGTCGTCTCCCAATCTACCATGGCCAACTTGTCCCTCATACCCTTGTAGTTTCCTCTGTTTAGATTGAAGACCTTAGTTTCAGATTGAACTACATCACTCTCAAACTTAATGTAAAACTCAATCATATTATGGTCACTTGTCCCTAAAGGCCCCTTTACCACAAGATTATTGATTAGCCCTTTCTCATTACACAGTAGCAGATCCAGAATAACCTGTTCCCTGGTTGGTTCCTCCACATACTGATCCAGGAAACCCTCTCGCATGCATTCCAAGAATTCGTCCTCCACACCATTAGTGGTAATTTGATTTGCCCGGTCAATATGTAGATTAAAGTCCCCCATGATTACCATATTGCCCTTGTTACATGCACTTCTAATTTCTTGATTGATACTGTGCCCTACATTACCACTACTGTTTGGTGGCCTATACACAACTCCCACCGATGTTTTCCGCCCTTTGCTGTTTCTTAGCTCCACCCAAACTGATTCCAGTTCTACATCACAATCTGCCGAGCCAAGATCTTTTATCTCTACCGTACCGATCTCATCGCTTATTAACAGTGCTACACCACCTCCTTTTCCTTTTTGTCTGTCCTTCCTAAATGTTGAGTACCCTGGAACATTCAGTTCCCAGCTTTGGTTACCCTGCAACCATGTCTCTGTAATGGCAATTACATCATACCCGTTTACTTGTATTAGTGCCATTAATTCATCTACCTTGTTGTGAATGCTACGTGTATTTAGATAAAGTGCCTTCAACTTTGCCTATTTAATATTTTTCTGCACTTTGACCCTCTTTACTGTTGGCCTTTGTTTCTGCTCCCTACTAGTTTTGCTGATTACTTTTCTAACTTGCACTTCCAGCTTGTTTCTCTCCGTTCTGGGTCCACACTTAGGTTCCTAGCCCCCTGACAAACTAGTTTAAATCCTTCCCAACAGCACTAGCAAACCCCTCTGCGAGGATATTGGTCCCGGTTCTGCCGAGGTGTAATCCATCTAGCTTGTACAGGTCCCACCTTCCCCAGAATCGGTCCCAATGCCTCAGGAATTTAAATCCCTCCCTCCTACACCATCTCTCCAGCCACGCATTCATCTGGTCTATTCTCCTATGTCTGCTCTCACTCGCACGTGGCACTGGGAGTAATCCTGAGATTACTACCTTTGAGGTCCTGCTTTTTAATTTATTTCCTAGCTCCCTATATTCTGCTTGCAGGACCTCGTCCCTCTTTCTAACTATGTCATTGGTACCGATATGGACCATGACCTCTGGCTGTTCACCCTCCCCCTTCAGAATGTCCTGCAGCCACTCAGTGACATCCTTGACCCTGGCACCAGGGAGGCAACATATCATCCTGGAGTCACGTCTGCGGCCACAGAAACATCGATCTGTTCCCTTTACGAAAAAATCCCCTATCACTATTGTTCTCCCACTCTTTTTCCTCCCCTCCTGTGCAGCTGAGCCACTCATAGTGCCACGGACTTGGCTCTTGCTGCATTCCCCTGAGAAACCATCTCCCCCAGCAGTATCCAAAATGGAAAATCTGTTGGAGAGGGCGATGGTCCCAGGGGACTCTTGCACTACCTTCCTAGTCCTTTTACTCTGTCTGGCGGTCACCCATTCCCTTTCTGCCTGTGCACTTTTTACCTGCGGTGTGACCACCTTGTTAAAAGTGCTTTCCATGTAAATCTCAGCCTCGCGGATGCTCCACAGTGACTCCAGCTGCAGCTCCAGATCCGAAATGCGGATTTCGAGTAGCTGCAGCTGAAGACACTTCCTGCACATGTGTTCGCCCTGGACACCGAAAGTGTCCCTGACTTCCCACATAGCACAGGAGGAGCACTCCACACTGCCGAGCTGCCCTGCCATGTCCTACCCTTAATTTACTCCCTTTACTTCCTCTAAATTAAAGAATATTAAATACACTAGGGACCTTACTGCACTTTACACACTACTTACTCTAAACTAGAGACATTACTTTTACTTTAACGACTGGACGGTAGAAATACTCACCAGGTCCTACTTACCAATCAGCTCCTTCCCTGGTTGTGACGTCACTTTAGCGGTTTTGCAGTTGTTGTTGTTTGACCGCTCCCGCTCTCAGACTCTTTCCTTGGTGTAAAGTAAGAACCAATTCCTACAGGGTGAAAAGTTAGGAAAAGCAAAGGTGAAGCAAGGGAGCTCCTCCTTCCACTCCTCACCTAACTCCCTCACTCACCCAACTCCAGCACTCTGTTTAAACCGCACTCAGTGCAAATCACACTGCGATGCCTGTTTTTATAGACCCTGAAACAAAGGAGCTGGCTGAGCCCAGCTACAGGAAAACCAGTTTAATCTAGTTTCCCGAATTAACTGCCTTCAGCTGCTCTGAATTGTAGGCCTTGTATATCCCTGTATATCCCTGCTTAAGGCTGGGAAATTTAGATTTTAAACAGTAACAGTAAATGTGAAACAAACAAAAGTTTGATTTTTAGAAAACAGTTAAGACTCCCTCACTCACCCAACTCCAGCACTCTGTTCAAACTGCACTCCTCATCTCAATGCTAATTGGCCGACCCCTGATCCTAAGACTATGCCCCCTAGTTCTAGACTCTCCAACAAGGGGAAACAGCCTCTCAGCATCTACCCTGTCAAGCTCTCTAAGAATTTAAACCCTGGATAATTTCAGCTGAAAGTAGTAACTCGTCACATAAGCAGTTGTGGAGATGTGGTGGGGGTTGAAGCCTGCATAAAGGTCTTAAATAAATAAACACACTTAAAAAGGACTAAACAGAGATAGGGATAAGTGGAGTAGACATTAATACCATTATGTATTAATTCTGACTGCCGGTTGTACTTTCTAATTCCCAGAGATAATTGCTTTCAAAGCAGCAACACTCAAAATGCAACAAGAAAACCCCCACAATGACATCAGTTTGGGTCTTACAAATGGAGTTTGCTGAACTGAATTTACTGCAGTTACGATAATGTTATGTTGTACTACAGGCCTCAGAGTTGAGACGCACTTTTAATTTATTTCTTTACCGAGTGCAAAAATACTTGGAGAAGTTTGGTCCTTGAGCTGTATGGGCAGAATTAAGTGGTTTTGTTGGGAACCTCCGTTTGGAAAAAAAATAAACAAAGTTTCACAAGCAATCTTTTACGTAGACGTAGAATCTCCAGCACAGAAACAGGCCATTCGGCCCAACTGGTCCATGCCGGTGTTAATGTTCCACACGAGCCTCCTCCCACCCCTCTTCATCTCACCCTATCAGCATAACATTCCATTCCTTTCTCCCTCATGTATTCATCTAGATTCCCCTTAAATGCATCTATGCTATTCGCCTCAACCACTCTTTGTGGTAGCGAATTCCACATTCTAACCACTCTTTGGGTAAAGAAGTTTCTCCTGAATTCCTTATTGGATTTATCTTTTAAAAAATGTTTTTCCAACCGTATATTTAAATGGTGCTTTCGGCTAATAACAGCATTTTCCCCCCATTGTCTAATAGTTATTTTAGCTGAAGTAATTGTGGGGCAATGTAGCTTTAATTACTGCCTAACCTCGGGTTAAGAATTAGGCTGCGCTGCAGAAACAGCACTTATTCTGAATATGTCCTTGGTGATGTAATAAACAGAATAACTGTGGGTGAAACTGGCTCGGAATCATTTGTTCTCAGCGTCAATATTTATTTTCAAGCTGGCTTATTTTCAGGGTTTTCCATTTTCTACAGCGCTCGGTGCCAGTGCCATTTTTTTTTGAGTTTATTTTTGTTCCCCTTTCATTTCTTGTAATGCAGCCACCGTGCTTCACATCAAGCAGCAGGCTCCTGCCGGCAATGCATCGCTCTGTTTTTCCCCACACGGTATTTATACAGCAACCACTCACGACTAAAGCAAAAAGCATAACGAGGGGGCCTCACCTTAAAATTAGAGCTGGGCCACTCAGGGGTGATGTTGGGAAGCACTTCTTCACGCAAAGGATAGTGGGAATCTGGAACTCTCTCCCCCAAAAAGCTGTTGAGGCTGGGGGGGCGGGGGGGTCAGTTGAAAATGTCAAAACTGAGATCGATAGATTTTTGTTAGGCAAAGATATTAAGGGTTATGGAACCAAGGTGGGTAGATGGAGTTAAGATACAGATCAGCCATGATCTAATTGAATGGCGGAACAGGTTCGAGTTGCTGAATGGCCTCCTCCTGTTCCTATTAGAGCTCAGCCGTTCAGGGGTGAAGTCAGGAAGCTCTTCTTCATACAAAGTGCAGTGGAAATTTGGAACTCTCTCTTCCCCAAAAAGCTGTTGCGGCTGGGGGTCAATTGAAAATTTCAAAATTAAGATTGATAGACTTTTATTAAGGGTTACGGAACCAAGGCAGGTCAATGGAGTTGAAGTACAGATCGCCCATGATCTAATTGAATGGCGGAACAATCTTGAGGGGCTGAGTGGCCTCCTCCTGTTCCGATAACTGAATGGACAAACTAATAGAAACAAGAAATGCCGGAAACACTCAGCAGGTCAGGCAGCATCTGTGGAGAGAGAAACAGAGTCAACGTTTCAGGTCGATGACCCTTCGTCAGAATTGGAAAAAGCTGGAGATTGAACAGGTCTCTCTCTCTCTCCACAGATGCTGTCTGACCTGCTGAGTGTTTCCAGCATTTTCTGTTTTTATTTCAGATTTCCAGCATCTGCAGTATTTTGCTTTTGGACAAACTAATCAACCTGCCTAACTTTTTTGTTTAAAACAATTCTTCATCTCTTTTTTTCCCCCCACTTTTCCTGAAGGTTGACGGCTCATGTGGTGGACAGTTCTTTTGTCAGCCCTCTGGTACATTACCTGAGTGATTATATTTTTCACTCAGCCCTGGTACGACCGCTGGGACCTCGCACTCTGCGGGTGGAGCTTATCAAATCGGGCGTCCGACGGGTCGCTTGGCCCAATCTTACACGACTTGACAGTTTTGGTGTCCTTACTTAAGGAAAGACATCCTTGCTCTCGAGGCAGTGCAAAAAAGGTTCACTCGGTTAATCCCGGGGATGAGGGGGTGGTCATATGAGGAGAGGTTGTGTAGATTGGGACTCAACTCATTGGAGTTCAGAAGAATGAGAGGCGATCTTATTGAAACATATAAGATTGTGAAGGGGTTGGAGCGGGTGGATGCGGGGAGGATGTTCCCGATGACGGGTGAGACTAGAACTAGGGGACATAGTCTTAGAATAAGGGGCTGCTCTTTCAAAACTGAGATGAGGAGGAACTACTTCACTCAGAGGGTGGTAGGTCCATGGAATATGCTGCCACAAAAAGCTGTAGAAGCTACATCATTAAATAAATTTAAAAGAGAAATAGACAGTTTCCTAGAAGTAAAGGGCATTAAGGGTTACGGGGAGCGGGCAGGAATTTGGACATGAGTCTAGGTTCGGATCGGTCATGGCCCTGTGGGTAGTGGAGCGGGCCCAGGGACCGTGTAGCCTGATTCTGCTCCTATTTCGTGTGTGCAATTCTGTTAGATGCAGGAGATGGTTCTGTGATAGTAGATAGTAGATTGGCGGTGAGGATCAGATCAGCCATGATCTTATTGAATGGCGGAGCAGGCTCGAGGGGCCGATTGGCCTACTCCTGCTCCTATTTCTTATGTTCTTATGTTGACCTGGGGTCAAGTGGCGAATGCTGAGCTACTGACGCCTGTTGCTTCATGTAAATAGTAACATCGGTTTGCCAGAGAATCGTACCGATTTGAGCGAGGTTCTGCCCACACGGCCAAAATTAAATGTCCGAGGAACTTGCATCTTGGAGCAAGCCTCTTAAGCTTTTGTGTCAATTGTTGTACTTTTTTTTAGAAGGATAGGGTTCATTTACAGAGAATCACATAGAATTTTACAGCACAGAAACAGCCAGTTCGGCCCAACTGGTCTAGGCTGGCATTTATGCTCAACAACAACAATTTGTATTTATATAGCGCCTTTAACGTAGTAAAACGTCCCAAGGCACTGCACAGGAGTATTTTAAGACAAAAAATTTGACACCGAGCCACATAAGGATAAATTAGGGCAGGTGACCAAAAGCTTGGTCAAAGAGGTAGGTTTTAAGGAGCGTCTTAAAGGAGGAAAGAGAGGGAGCGAGGAGGACAGGTTTAGGCAGGGAATTCCAGAGCTTAGGGCCCAGGCAACAGGAGGCACGGCCACCAAAGGTTGAGCGATTATAATCAGGGATGCTCAAGAGGGCAGAATTAGAGGAGCGCAGATACCTCGGGGGTTTGTGGGGCTGAAGGAGATTACAGAGCTAGGAAGCGGCGAGGCCATGGAGGGATTTGAAAACAAGGATGAGAATTTTGAAATCGAGGCGCTGCTTAACCTGGGAGCCAATGTGGGTCAGCGAGCACAGGGGTCATGGGTGAACGGGACTTGGTGAGTGTTAGGACGTGGGCAGCCGAGTTTTGGATGACCTCAAGTTTACGTAGGGTGGAATGTGGGAGGCCGGCCAGGAGTGTGTTGGAATAGTCAAGTCTAGAGGTAACAAAGGCATGGATGAGGGTTTCAGCAGCGGATGAGCTGAGACAAGGGCGGAGACGGGCGATGTTACAGAGGTGGAAGTAGGCGGTCTTTGTTATGCAGTGTTATGTGGTCGGAAGCTCATTTCAGGGTCAAATATGACACCAAGGTTGCGAACAGTGTGGCTCAGCCTCAGACAGATGTTAGGGAGAGGGATGGAGTCAATGGCTAGGGAACGGAGTTTGTGGCGGGGATCGAAAACAATGGCTGCAGTCTTCCCAATAGTTAATTGGAGAAAATTTTTGCTTATCCAGAACTGTATGTCGGACAATCAGTCTGACAATTTAGAGACCGTGGAGGGGTCGAGAGAATAGGTAGTGAGGTAGAGCTGGGTGTCGTCAGCGTACATGTGGGAATGCTGTGTTTTTGGATGCTGTCACCAAGGGGCAACATGTAGATGAGACATAGAAGGGGGCCAAGGATAGATCCTTGGGGGACACCAGAGGTAACGATGCGGGAGCGGGAAGAGAAGCCGTTGCAGGTGATTCTCTGGTTAAGATTAGATAGATAAGAATGGAACCAGGCGAGTGCAGTCCCACCCAGCTGGACAACGGTGGAGAGGAGTTGGAGAAGGATGGAGTGGTCAACCATGTCAAAGGCTGCAGACAAGTCAAGAGGACGAGGAGGGATAGTTTACCTTTGTCACAGTCACAAAGGATGCCATTTGTGACTTTGATGAGAGCCGTTTCGGTACTGTGGCGGGGCGGAAACCTGATTGGAGGGATTCAAACATGGAATTGCGGGAAAGGTGGGCACGGATTTGGGAGGCAACAACACGTTCAAGGACTTTGAGAGGAAAGGGAGGTTGGAGATGGGGTGGTAGTTTGCAAGGACAGAGGGATCAAGGGTTGGTTTTTTGAGAGAGGGTGATGACGGTAGATTTGAGGGAGAGGGGGACAGTACCTGAGGAGAGCGAACCGTTAACAATGTCAGCTAACATGGGAGCCAGAAAAGGAAGTTGGGTGGTCAGCAGTTTGGTGGGAATAGGGTCGAGGGAGCAGGAGGTGGGTCTCATAGACAAGATGAGCGCAGAGAGGTCATGAGGGGAGATCGGAGAGAAATTGGAGAAAGATGTGAGTTCACGGCTAGGGCAGGGGGGAGCCCTAGGGGAAGTTTGGCCCAGTGGGCTAGGGGAAGGAAGGGAAGTTGCAGAGGCAGTTGAACGGATGGTCTCAATCTTAGAGACAAAGAAGTCCATGAGCTCCTTACATTTGTTATCGGAGGTGAAGGAGACAGGGGAGAGGGGTTTAAGAAGACGGTTAGCAGTAGAGAATAGGAGCCGGGGTTAATCTTTACATTCCAGAATGATTCTGGAATAGTGAGCAATTTTGGCAGACGAGAGCAGGGCCCTGATAGTGCTTTATGTGGTCCAGCCAGATCTGGCGGTGAATGGCTAAACCTGTTGTCCGCCATATCCGTTCAAGTCTGCATCCCTTGGACTTAAGGGAGCGAAGATAAGAGCCGTACCAGGGGGAACAGCCAGGGTGAGAGAGGGTAATTGTTTTAGTAGTGACTAGGGCATCAAAGGTGGGTGGTGAGGGTGTGGTTGAACAGATCGGTAGCTGCAGAAATGTCATGGTGAATGGAGGGCCAGAGGCTGGACAGTTGGGATTTCATAAGTGCAGTTGTAAGAGAGTTGGGAGAGAGTTTTTTCCAGGGGCGGACACTGAAGGAAGTAGGGTTTGGGGGAAGGGGGGGTGGAAGGGGGATGTGGGTGGAGAGTGATAGGAGGAAATGGTCAGAGATGGCCTTATCTGTGATTGACACGATGGGAGTAGCGAGGCCACGAGAGATGGCAAGGTCGAGGGGATGGCCGTGAATATGGGTTGGGGAGTTTACATGGAGGGAAAGATTAAGGGAGGATAGGAGGCTGGTGAACTCAGAGGAGAGAGAGCATGATGAATTGAGATGGAGGTTGAAATCATCGAGGATGAGAAGTCGCTCGGTGCAGAGGCTGAGGGAGGAGAACAGTGAAGATATCTCGGTAATAAAATTTTTATGGTACTTGGGTGGGTGGTAGAGAACAAGAATTTTAAATGAGAGGTGAGAGGGGTGGAATAAGGTGAGATGCTCAAAGGAGGAGAAACTGCCGGAGGAATAGGGGGACAGACCAAGGTGTGATTTGGTGATGAGAGCCACACCGGCACTATGGTGGTCTGAGCGGGGCAAGTAGTGGAAGGTATAGCCAGGTGGGGAGGCTTCATTTAAAGGGTAAGGTGTCATCGCCCCTCAACCAAGTTTCCGTCAGGGCTATGATATCGATGCAGTCATCTACGATAAGCTCATGGATGGCAAGGGCCTTGTTCGCAAGTGAACGGACATTCTGGAGGAGAGGGTCGGTGATGGCTGACCCTACTGCCAGCATCCACAGGGTCAGCGCTGGGAGCGGTAAGTTGGATGGGGAGGAGATGGGCATGATTTGCCCCCAGTGGGCACGCTAGGCGGGAAGTTCGGCGAGAGAGTAGGATGGGACAGTTGGGGTTGCTGCTCGTAAGGCGGCAGCGACGAGTGCCTCGATGGTCCCTTCACAGGATGCCAAGAGAGGCCCAGAGGGAAGCTGTGGGCTTATCTAAGAGGGAGTCAAGCCTGGGACGGTGGCAGGAGAGTAGGAAGATCGAAGAGTAATGAAGGATTGGGGTAGGGATTTGGGAGGGCAGTGTATCCGAGAGAGGAGAGATGAAAGGAGGCATGACGACAGGAGAGTGCGGTCAGGGAGGGATAGAGAGAAAAGGAAAATAGAGGGAAAAAGTGGAATAGCTCAGTTCCGGAGCGGCGGCCAAAGTGCGCACGCGAATGGGCACGGGAAAAGCTCAGGTTACGTAGGCCTGTTTAAATATAATAATGAATGGAATACATATTTCCTGGTAGCAGGGAATAGGTTGGAGACAATAGTAGAGAGACCAGGGTCAGAGTCAGAGGTCCCATGGAAGGACAGAGCCGACGTGAGCAGGATGGGGCCGGTACAGAGCATCGACGAACCGCTGTCCAAAGCAGGTGAGTGAAGTCCAGAAGCTATTTGAAGGGTAGCGCGTTCGCGGATGGAGGTTGTTGCTGTCGGAATGAGAGTCGGTAGCGATGCAGAAAGATGATGACTAAATCACATAAACATTTACAGCACAGAAACAGGCCATTCAGGCCCAACTGGTCTGTGCTGGCGTTTATGCTCCACACGAGTCCCAAGATCAAATTTAAAATACAAACGTTAACAATTTTGGAAATAGAATTATAGATTCTATGATAATCATGGAAAGACAATTAATATAATGGGCCAGAAATTCGGCTCCCTGGCTTCCCGCGGGTGCAAGGATCACGTGCGCACCTACCTACCGCGCCTGCCGTTGACCTCTGCGCCCGCGGGGGATTCCAGTCCTGGGCCTCCTCCAACTGCCGGCGCGCAGGGCTTGTGTATCCCAGGGGCGTAGTTAGTGCGATGCGTCCCCTGGGATCACGTGGGCCATGGAGAGCCAATGGCAGCAGACCATCTTTCATTCATAGATTTGACAGGAAGACCTGTCAAATCTATGAATACAAATCGGCCCCAAAACCTCCCTAAAACTACAAATAAATTTAAAAAAAACATCACATTTTTAAAATAACTATAAATTACATTAATTAACTATTTTAAACAAAAATTTTAATTTTTGAAAAAAATAATTACACTTTTTAACGGGGGCTAAAACTAAACTTACCTTTCTTCAAAGTAATTAAAAAAGATAAATCTGTGAAAAAAATGTTTAAATTTGAATAAAATCAGCACTTACCTTGTTAAAAGAAGGCCTTGCGCCTCCTTTTTAAAAGTGTATCTTCTCCGTGCTTACCCTCATGGAGGAACCTGTAAAAAAAAACAAAATGCGAGGCGAACGCGCTGGCCCTCCGGAGTGCGCGTTCGACCTCTGAACCCCTTCCTTCAGGGGAACGGAAGTGCCGGTTTCCCGCGCATGCGCAGTGCATGCAAGAAACCGGCACTTTCGTTCCGTCCACGGGTGAGTACATAGTGCGTACTCACCCGCGGCGAGCCTAATTTCTGCCCCATTATAGATATATGCACATTATATAAAAGTCTTGCATCTAATACACATCTGTCAGACCTGCAGTATCACAGCTGAAAGTGTTTGCCACACTTGTACCTGATTGGATCAAATACCGTTTTCATAAAACATGGGCAGATCACACTGGAACAGGTACAGAACATCAATCAACAAATAGAAAACGGGAACAGAAAACCACCAATCGAGAAGGAACATTCGGCAAACATCTAACAATCTAAAAAAAAGGGAATCGAAGAAATAGGGTAAAATATTTTTTGAAGATAATTTTTGGCAGCCATCTTTATTTGTCAATCACCTCAGGAGTCAGTCTAATGATAAGATTTCTAATGAGCAAAAGATTTTCTCTTTTTTTAAAGTTCACAATAATATCCATAAACTTAGCTGCACGATTTATTGCCGTGAGGTTGAATATCCTCGCGAATGTTAGTTTGGGGAGGCCTGTCCCTGTGCTAATAGCCGGGTATTGGGGTTTTACTGCTTCCCCAAGACCCTGCCTGAAATGGAATTTAAATTGGCTGGAGGCTGAGAGGTTTTCCTGAATGTAGAAAGGGCAATTGGCTGGTACTTCAACTATTTTTGGACTGGAATTAGAAGTTCCTACAGAATTGGAGACCAAAGTGCAGCTGACAATAATATTAAAAAAAAACAATTTTGTCTAATTACAGAAAACAAAGACAATTTATGCAAAGGAAACCACGGTCAGGGCACTTGAAATGTTCCTATGCAAATGCTAGAAGTGTTCGGAATAAAATGGTGGATTTGCCGGCATGTGACTCTTTGGAGGAGTTAGATATTATAACTATTCCTGACAAGTGTTTGGATCTTAATGATGCTTATAAAATTCAGTTGAAATGGTACAGGAGATTCCTAAAGGATAGGACAGGCTAAAAAGGCAAGGGCTATCATTCTATTTGTCAGTGGGTAGCACTCTCCCCCTTGAGACAGAAGGTTGTGGGTTGAAGTCCCACTAGAGAATTGAGCACATAATCTAAACTGACACTCCAGTGCAGTACTGAGGGAGTGCTGCACTGTCAGAGGTGCTGTCTTTTGGATGAGACGTTAAACCAAGGCCCCATCACCCCTTTCAGGTGGACGTATAAGATCCTATAGCACTATTTCGGAGAGGAGCAGGGGAGTTCTCCCCGGTGTCCTGGCCAATGTTTATCCCTCAACTAACATCACTAAAAAACATTGCTGTTTGTGGGAGTTTGCTGTGTGCAAATTGGTTGCTGTGTTTCTCTACATTACAACAGTGACTTCACTTCAAAAGTATGTCTTTGGCTGTAAAGCACTTTGGGATGTCCTGAGGTCATGAAAGGTGCGATAGAAATACAAGTTCTTTCTTTCTTGTTTTGAGAAGAGGTTATGGTTGCAATAGAGACTGGGGATATTGGTCAACTAACAAGGATTGAAGCGATTTGGGTGCAGCTCTTGGGTGCAGGATTTGGGCCAAAGTTGATCCCTTGATGTCTGTTCTAGACTTCCAAGACAACAGGCTCAGCAGGACAGGGAACTTTGCAAACACATTAGAAAGGCAGCAGAACAGTGTTGTTTTGTGGCGGTGGGGGATTTCAATTATCCATCTGTATTGCATTATTAGCCTAAATCATGAGCTCAAACCCATTACCTTCTGCCACGTTACCTCCATTGAAGGGATTTTCAAGATGCCATCCGTAAACTTCTAGTGGGAGTTGAAAGCCAGCTCACACGAGCTTACTGAGGTGAATTTAGTCCACGCATGAGGAAGATCCTGACACCTTGGTCATTCAAGTTGTTCCCCATTCAAAGCTAAATTGCGCATTCCACACGCTTGCAGATGGGTTTCGGGCCCACCTGTTTCTTAACTTCTTAACGTTGGAAGTGACTTGATCACATTGTGTTAAGAACAGTCTGTTCCTGGAACAGAAGGAGCTGGAGAGGCCTTTTGTGAAATGCTATCCGCTGGCTCCAGGTTTCCTTTGCACTGTAATATTGACATTTTTCTGGCAGCATTGTTAGGTCAGCATGCTCTACTGGGACAACTGAACCACCGCATGTGCCAACAACTGCTGTAATCAAAATGTGAGAATAGGTGCTGGGCCTAGGCTATCAAAGTCCTGCAGCAAATTGTTTCTTGATAAGTTTGAATGATTGAATCATTTATTTTCACCCCCCCCCCCCGCTTCCCCCCCCAATCCCCAGTTTTCTCTATTGGCACTAGCTGCTCACCAGACATTGCTTAAGCCACTAGTTTTCATATCTGAGCTTAGACGGTAGGCTTTCAACTAAAGCATGGGCGGGTATCACAGCTCCAGTCTAACCCTGTGTTCACCTGGAGTCCATATGTGTAGGCGAACACTCTTGCTGCCCGTATCCTAACTCGCACCAAGTCCCACTCAACCATCACGCTGACCTACATTGGCTCCCAGTCCAGCAGCATCTCGATTTAAAAATTCTCGTCCTTGTTTTCAAATCCCTCCATGGCCTCCCCCCTCCCTATTTCTGTAACCTCCTCCAGTCCTACAACCCTCTGAGATCTCTGCCCTCCTCCAATTCTGGCCTCTTGTACATCCCCGATTTCCATCGCCCCACCATTGGCGGCCGTGCCTTCTGCTGTCTCGGCCCCAAACACTGGAATTCCCTCCCTAAACCTCTCCTCCTTTAAGATGCTCCTTAAAACCTACCTCTTTGACCAAGCTTTAGGCCACCTGTTCTAATATCTCCTCGGTGCCAAATTTTGTCTGGCGGCGCTCCTGTGAAGCGCCTTGGGACGTTTTACTACGTTAAAGGCGCTATATAAATGCAAGATGTTGCTGTTGTTTCAGCAGGAAATACCAATCAGGAGCAGGAACCCTGATTGATTCCTCCCCCCCGCCCCCCCCCACCCCATCCTCCTCCCTAGCACAGGATCGACTCTCAGCGGGGAGAGCAAGTCATAAATCTGGCACTCATGTTGTAATCCAATCTCCAATCCACGCTCCACGAGTGAGGCTCCAAACAGGAAATCTGGGATCAGTGAATGTATCCTCTTGTGTGTCAGATACATGACAGTTGGAGAGGTCATTAACAAGCACTTTCAGTAAAATAAAAGAGAGAGAAAGGCTGAGTAAACCGCCCATCTTTCAATGAGAAAACAGCACGCATTCAAAATAATAACATAGAAACATAGAAACTAGGAGCAGGAGTAGGCCATTCGGCCCGTCGAGCCTGCTCCACCATTCAATACGATCATGGCTGATCATCCAAATCCAGTACCCTGTCCCTGCTTTCCCACACAGAATCCCCATCGAGCCTGCACCGACACATATCCCACCCTATCCCCGTAACCCCACATATTTAATTCCCCCTAACATATCCCATCCTATCCCCGTAACCCCACATATTTAATTCCCCCTAACATATCCCATCCTATCCCCGTAACCCCACATATTTAATCCCCCCCTAACACTAAGGGTCAATTTATCATAGCCAAATCAACCTAACCCACACATTTTTGGACTGTGGGAGGAAACCGGAGCACCCGGAGGAAACCCACGCAGACACGGGGAGAATGTGCAAACTCCACACAGACAGTCACCCGAGGCCGGATTCGAACCCGGGTCCCTGGCGCTGTGAGGCACCAGTGCTAACCACTATGCCATCGTGTTGCCCCATAACAGATGCCAGGGAGCGATTTCAGGATGACAATCTATTCTCAGGGTTCAGCTCTTCTGTGTCTGACGTGCACACACCAATAATTCTCGAGAGATGGCCCGGATTTGATGGGGCCTATGATGACAGCGTACGACGTCGTAAGTGCCCCGCAAGTTTCTCCTTCTCATCGTCCACATCCGCTGTAAATGCACTTTCACTGGCGCAGGGTTTGCCCAACTACTGCCCAGTGAATACGCACCAAACCCTTACACCTGGTAAAAGCAGGCGTAAGGGCTTCTTTTACCAGCGTAAGGGTTTAAATAAATGTTAAAATAACATTTTTTAAATGATTTAAACATTCACTTACATTTAAAATTAGTTTAGGTCAATATTGTCCCGGTTAAAAATGTTTAAATTTATTTTTCAAAAAATGTAAGTTTTATTTTAAATGTTTAATTAAATGGTATTTTAATTAATTTTGAACCTGTGATTATTTATTTTAATTAAGAAGTGTGAAATTTTATTTATTTGGTGATTTCTATTGTGCTTATGGGGATTCCGTAGGTAAATGGAATCCCCATAAGCACAATAGGAATCCCCCTCTGTCATTGGTTGGCCTGGCCCATGTGATCCCAGGGACGCTTGCGAACCTCATGCGCCCCCGAGATTCGTGGGCCTTTACGCAGGCGTACGCCGGGAGGCCCAGGAGCATAAGAGTCCGAAGCTCCGGAGGCAGCAGGTAAGTATGGAGTTTTCTTGCCATTCGGAGGCCTCCGCGGGCGGCAAGCCTCCGACCGCAATTTCCAAGCCGTTATGTTGGAAACTGTTGCAATGTGCGGAGTCTGAGCATAAGGCACATTGCTGTGATAAACAGGCCTTACTGCTGCCCCCTACATACCCACCCTGTTACTGCAGAGGGAAGGGGTATTCAGGAACATCTATTAAAGCCTACAATACAGTATTGGGGAGCTGCGTCAATCGGGAAAGGTTGGCTTTCTCCAGGAATACGGTGGGAACGCTATGCTCCCACAAGTTCAGACAAGTCATATTTTAACTGAAAGGCCAACCAAAAAAAAGTTTTTCTTTCATACTTGAAGTACAAATATATATATTAAATGACAACAATGCAATTTTTGTAGTTCTTTTCGGATTGCGGACACTGGGACCGGGTCTGTCCTGTGGATAGGGATGAAGAGGAGGCATTCATCATTACCTGTTCACCGCAGAGTCCAATTCGAAAGGATCAACATGAAAGGAATACGAGCGTTTCTCTGCTGATGTGTGGAATCACCACCCAGAGTGTGCAAAGCACAGCGGATGGCAATATTGTTGACTTTAAGTCCAAGAAGCTTTGTTTAATCTAAGTTTTATATGTAATAATAGTGCAAAATAGTTTTAGGCTTAAAAAAATTATCTTCTCCCTTTTGAAGCATCAACTATATTATATTTTTGTTAAATCAGCTTAAATCCCCAGGCCCCTTCCTCCCCCCAACCCCTCCCAGTAGACTACAGGATGGGTAGACAAAGGCAAACTACAGTGGATGCTGGAAATCTGAAATATAAACAGAAAATGCTGGAAATACTCAGCTGACCAGGCAGCATCAGGATGGGGAGGCAACTTAGTTGCACGTTTCCACCACTGCTTCCCTGAGCCCCTCTCCAAATGGCACTTTGCAACAGTCTGAGGACGAGTCCTCCTGATCTTCACTCTCCTTCCCATCAAAGGTGCTCTCAGCTGAGATAGGGAAGTCAGCACTTTGAGAGAATTGAGCCTCCTTCTCCCACTGACACATTACGACACACATGGCACTCGGTTGCAAAGGACCATCAAACCTCTCAGCCTTACCAACATCTGATTGGCATTATACATGGAACAAAACAATAGCTGAACATGTTAGCCAAGGAAAACTCATATTTAAACCATGTCATTTTAGGCTGTGCTGCCATAACCAGTCAGGAGCAGTTGATTGAATATTTTCAAGCTAGACCAGTGTTTATGTTATTATAACAGCTTAGTTCTTCTATATCAGACTGGTCTTGCCCTGTGTATTATAATTATTATCTTTTAACATTTAAAAAAAATTCTGATATTGCCTCGGAAACAACATAACAATTGCTCAAGTGTTGTAAGATTCTCAAAATTCACAGATCCCCCAAAACTCGAAGACAAACCCTAAGGAAAAAGACTTTGGACTCTTTTTCTAACTATTACAGGTGGTGAAATGCATTGGGCTTAACCGAAGGACATTTTAGAGCAAAAACCAAGATTTGGTATTTTTAAAACATGTCTGGGCTTGTAAGGGAGAAAAGGCTGTGAAGGAAGGTGGGATCAACCTCTGTAAAGACAGTTTGGATATTGAAGTTAACGGGAACTGTCTGGGAAACCGCATGACCTCACTTGGAGTTAAATCGGCCCCTAGCAGACATTAACATCCTAACAATACCTGAGGAAAAACAGTCTCCACCCAAATTTACAGAGCCCATTAAAGACATGCATAAAATAGATCACTTCGGCTTACTCTATAGAAATCCTAGGCCCAGCCAAGAAACCCAAAACATGAGGACAATCAACTACAATTAAACAACAAATCGACAGGATGGAGCCATCTTGAAACCACTTCACACGTTAACAAACAGGTTACTGTTTACGAGCCCACCAAAATCTTACAATGACCGGGATTTGATTTGGCATGTAGATAAGGAAGCTTCAATGGGTATAATTAAAGGCCCGTTCTCAACAGTTCAAGTTCGAGTTCTCCAGTACAGGTACACAGTTCAGCAGTTACAAGAAGTTCCCTACAAGTTCAAGGGTGGAGCAGTTACACAGTTACAGCAAGCAGCAGGGAGTTCAGCAAGCAGTCCGGCAGAAGGCAGTTCCACAGTTCTGCAAGAAGGCAGTTCCACAGCTCTGAAGAAGACAGTTCAACAAGGCGAGGGGGCAACAGAAAGAAGTTCAACAAAGAAGGCCAGCAGCTCCAGAAGCAGGCCGACACGCAAGAAGAGACCAGAGCGACTGCCTCAGTGACCATCGGACACCTCGCGGCAACAAGGGCCTTACGAAACCTTTTACTTAAAAGGACTCTAAACCCTAACTCTAACCAAAGAAAAGTGGGTACTCACCCGATAAATCCAATCCAGCGAACCCCGAAACCGCGAACCATCTCAACTGTCAAGGATTCGTTTGGTGAGCATTATCCCTGGTTCTCCAGAGTCCAACTTAGCTAGTGAAGTGGGATTGGGAGGGGTGAAGTATTCTTCTAATGTTATTTCCCTCGCTTGTACCGAAGTTTTCCCCACTTTTAGAGTGTTAAGAGTGTTTGTGTTGTGTTTTACTTTCTTGAATAAAGATCAAAGTTCTTGCATCAAACCCAGTTGTCTGCTGCACTTTTTGTCACAACCCCCAAATAAGTCCAAGGTCTAGAACCAAGGGAGTGGGAGCGATTTGAACCGCTCAGAAGTCAGAGGTGAAGCTGACACAAACCACCACCCCCTACAGTGTACTTCATGGTAAAAAGGGGTAATTTGATGACTAATTTTGCTTTCTGATGTGCTTCCCCCTTCTCCTATTCTAAACCAATTTTTCCTTTCCTCTTCTTTGGTTTTACCCTGAGCCACATTCAATTGCCTGACTGCAAAGACAGTCAATTTGAAATAGTGCCATAAGATCTTTTACATCCACCTGAAAGGGCAGCCAGGGCCTCACTTTAACATCTCATCCAAAAGACAGCACTTCTGACAGTGCAGCACTCCCTAGGTACTGCACCGGGAGTGTCAGCCTAGATTATCTGTTCAAAACAGGGCCGTGAATTCGCCCGCTTGGGCGGCTTCAAGGTGGGAGAGGTTGGCGGCGGGAGGGGGCGACCCTGCTGTTGCGTGGATCCCGTCGATAAATCGAATCTTGCCCTAATGGGCCTTGTTAGGCCCCGCCCTGCGCGTTTCCCGGCCCTATTAAAGGGTGCAGGTCTGGTGACATCACCGGATGACGCGATTATTGCCGGTTTATTTAAAGGGGCCATGGCCCCAGTTACTGTCAGTTGCAAATTGATGGCATTCAGTGCTGTTAGTGTTTGAGTCTCTGCACTATGAGCTTGCAGCACCAACAATCAGCACCTCACTTCACAGATGAGTCCCTCCATCAGCTTGTGGAGGGAGTGGGAGCACGTAGGGAGGTTCTCTTCCCTGCGGACGGCAGGAAGAGGCCTCCCCAGCAGACAAAGGCAGTGAGGCTGCAGATATCGCAGGAGGTTACGGGCTGTCAGTGGTGGTTCGAACCTGGGTGCAGTGCCGCAAGAGGTTCAATGATCTAGTAAGATCAGGAAAAGTGAGCATTAAGCCACAATTACCTTGATGCTGCTGTGTGTCTCATCACATTCGCACCGCTCTACATTGCCACCCCTACTCCTGCACAACGCTACACAGCCCAACATCCCTTGTACCTTCATCCATCCCTCTAACTCTATCTACATTATCAGGTCACCATCTTACTGTGCAGCTCTCACACTGAGCCTCATCGTTATGCAATGACAGCAACTAACAACACAAAAGGAGGCACCTTGGTATTGCCAACCCACTCCATCAAATTGTCAGTGTAAAGCTCTATGCCATTCCATTCCTTATACTCATCTTCTTCTTCTTAGGCAGTCCATCGGAACCGAGGATGACTTGCTTCCACACTAAAAATGAGTTCTCAGGTGACTGCTGAGTCCAATGCGGGACCTACAGTCTCTGTCACAGGTGGGGCAGACATTGGTTGAAGGGGCGGGTGGGTGGGGTGCTTGGGTTGATGTGCGCTCCTTCCGCTGTTTGCGCTTGGCTTCCGCTTGCTCCCAGCGAAGAGACTCGAGGTGTTCGGAGCCTTCCCGGATGCTTCTCCTCCACTTTGTGCGGTCTTGGGCCAGGGATTCCCAGGTGTCGGTGGGGATGTTGCACTTTTTCAAGGAGGCTTTGAGGGTGTCCTTGAAGCATTTCCTCTGCCCACCTGGGCTCTCTTGCCGTGTCAGAGCTCCGAGTAGAGCGCTTGTTTTGGGAGTCTCGTATCGGACATGCGGACGATGTGGCCCTGAAGGGATAATTACAAGTCCTAGCCCTTTCGGACTACCCCAGATCAGGTGTATTCCCCAGACGTTTACCTTCAACTAAAGTTTGCAGTAGCCGGATCCTATAAGACGCTTAATTGGGTCTAAAGGTCAGACTACCTCTCCCTAAAGGAAAGAAACGGTCTAAAGGTGTTACCGTCCTCCAGATAATACTTTTAATAAGTTTAACTAGACTGTAACCTTCCGGATATTATAAGGGTCCGGAATACCCCCCAGAATTCTGAACTCCTTTGAGTGTACAGAAATTGAGTTCGCAAGATGATACAGAATTATTCTTTGAGATAATTCTAACAATATATAGATTTATTAACGAACCGACTTTTAGTAAACATTATGGCAATCGCAACTTTAATCGTTCAAAACACAAATAGCTTACATTATCCAAAAATATGCGGGTTAGGTTGATTTGGCTATGATAAATTGACCCTTAGTGTTAGGGGGGGTTAAATATGTGGGGTTACAGGGATAGGATGGGATATGTTAGGGGGAATTAAATACGTGGGGTTACGGGGATAGGGTGGGATGTGTGTCGGTGCAGGCTCGATGGGGATTCTGTGTGGGAAAGCAGGGACAGGGTACTGGATTTGGATGATCAGCCATGATCGTATTGAATGGTGGAGCAGGCTCGACGGGCCGAATGGCCTACTCCGGCTCCTAGTTTCTATGTTTCTATGTTTCTATCTTATTAGAGATCCTTATTCTCAAATCTTAACTTAGTTACATTTCCACACTTCTACTTATTTCTTAATCCAGAATATCCACCAAAATCAAATAAGAGTACCTTGATCCCTGAGACTCAAAATTTAAAAACTTACAGAGTATGTCTGTAAAGTTGAGAAACGCTTGTCTTCCCAGCGACTTCTGACTTTTCTGTTTGAAAAGGTCTATGTTTTATACTCTTTTTTGGGTGGTTTATCCTTTGAAGTATTCGTGCTTGTGTAAGCTAATTAGAAACATAGAAACTAGGAGCAGGAGTAGGCCATTCGGCCCGTCAAGCCTGCTCCACCATTCAATATGATCATGGCTGATCATCCAAATCCAGTACCCTGTCCCTGCTTTCTCACACCGAATCCCCACATCGAGCCTGCACCTATCCCAGTAACCCCACGTATTTAATTCCCCCTAACATATCCCATCCTATCCCCATAACCCCACATATTTAATCCCCCCCTAACACTAAGGGTCAATTTATCATAGCCAAATCAACCTAATCCACACATTTTTGGACTGTGGGAGGAAACCGGAGCACCCGGAGGAAACCCACGCAGACACGGGGAGAATATGCAAACTCCACACAGACAGTCACCCAAGGTCAGATTCGAACCCGGGTCCCTAGCGCTGTGAAGCACCAGTGCTAACCACTATGCCACCGTGTTGCCCATCAAGTCATTCTTTGCTGACTTTGTTCTATTCTTTACTGTCATTTCAGCTGTCAGCTTTTAGACTTGTGTCCTGTTTAGGTGTTTCCAAAACCATCATAAACACAATGACAGCAATGGTTTCTGTTTGATGCAATTCTTATCGAAGTCTTTCTATTGAATTTCTAATACTACTTTAACTGGTTTTTATCAGACGTTGTGACTCTGTGGTATTTCAAGTTCAATACAAGAACAATGTAATTGCTTGGTGTATCCATTGAAGTAATATTTTCAAAGTCGTCTTGTTTGTGTACTTTTTACAACTTGTAAATTAAAAACACTTCTCTAGTATCTTCATGCATTTCTAATTTACTTCAATTGGTTTTTATCAGACCTCGGGACTCCATATTTCAAGCTTAACATTAAAACTATTTGTTCAGCAGGCATTTCTTTTACTTGATGTCATTTCTTCAAAGCTTTCTGTAGGTATCACATTTACAACATGTAAATTGAAAACACTTTAACTCAGTGTTTACTTGTTTTCTAGCTATCTGAATTGGTTGCATATTTAATCATATTTCCTGTTTCTAAGTTGAACATAAAACTATTTTACGACAGGTATTTCTTACTTGATGTCATTTTTTCAAAGGCACTTGGTTTTTTTAATGTTCTGTGCACCTGTTCGATGTGTTAGATTATAACACTTTACTTGAGTCATTCCATTGTTTTGATTCCAATGTCCAGACGCTCTGGAAGCAAACCTTTGCTTTATCAATAGGGCTTGTTTCTTGGTCAATAACCCATTCCCATTTCAAAGCCTGTGGTGTTTTACAACTTGTGAATAACTGATCTTTATCTCAGAAGCCTGTATTGTGCCTACAGCCTGTGTCGCCGAGGCTTTCAAACTTTTAAACCCAGTATGTCATTTATTAATAATTTCAGAAATCTGTTTTTAGTATCGTGTATTTTTCTGAATCCTGGCTATTCCTTCACAGCCCGTCCATCGGAGCTGATCGAGCGTGGTCAAAGCTTCGATGCTGGGGATGTTGGCCTGAGCGAGAACACTGATGTTGGTGCGCCTATCCTGCCAATGGATTTGCAGGATCTTGCGGAGGCAGCGTTGGTGGTACCTCTCCAGTGCTTTGAGGTGCCTGCTGTACATGGTCCATATCTCTGAAGCATACAGGAGGGCGAGTATCACTACTGGTCTGTAGACCATGAGCTTGGTGCTGGGTTTGAGGTCCTGGTCTTCAAACACTCTCTTCCTCAGGCGACCGAAGGCTGCACTGGCACACTGAAGGCGGTGTTGGACTTCGTCATTGATGTCTGCCCTTGTTTACAGTAGGCTCCCGAGGTATGGAAAGTGGTCCACGTTGTCCAAGGCCTCGTCGTGGATTTTGATAATCGGGGGGCAGTACTGTGTGGCGGGGGCAGGTTGGTAGAGGACCTTTGTCTTATGGATGTTTAGTGTAAGGCCCATGCTCTCGTTCGCTTCGGTGAAGGTGTTGACGATGGTTTGGAGTTCGGCCTCAGAGGGTGCGCAGATGCAAGCATCGTCTGCATACTGTAATTCGATGACAGAGGATGGGACGACCTTGGATCTGGACTGGAGGCAACGGAGGTTGAATAGTTTCCCGTTTGTTCTGTAGATTAGCTCCACTCCAGCGGGGAGCTTACTGAGGGTGAGATGGAGCATTGCAGCCAGGAAGATCAAGAAGAGCATTGGTGCGATGACACAGCCTTGCTTGACCCTGGTCAGTACGTGAATTGGGTCTGTGGTGGATCCGTTGGTCAGGATCACGGCTTGCATGTCGTCGTGAAGCAGGCGGAGGATGGTGACAAACTTTTGAGGGCAGCCGAATTTGAGGAGGACACTCCATAATCCCTCATGGTTGACGGTGTCGAAGGCCTTTGTGAGGTCAAAGAAGGTCATGTACAGCGGTTGGTGCTGTTCCCTGCATTTCTCTTGTATTTGACGCGCGGTGAAGATCATGTCCATTGTGCCCCTTAGTGGGCTGAATCCGCATTGCGACTCTGGGAGGAGCTCTTCAGCCAATGGGAGAAGGCGATTGAGAAGGATTCTTGCGATGACTCTAACTCTTTCTACATTCTCAGCTCGCCATCTTACAGTGCAGCCCTCACATTGAGCCTCATCGTTATGCAATGACAGCAACTAACAACACAAAAGGAGGCAACCTGGTATTGCCAACCCACTCCATCAAATTGTCAGTGTAAAGCTCTATGCCATTCCATTCCTTACACTCACACCATCACTCTCACTGAACCTTCTCTTCTTTTCCTGCTTGCAGGAAAAGATAGCCCACAATAAGAGGGAGAGGGAGAGAATGGGAGGAGGGCCTCCAAAAACCATATCTTATCTGACGAGTGCAGAGGAGGCAGCACTGGAGATTGCTGGAGTGGTGGACGTTCCACAAGTGGGGGACGGAGAGAGGGGCTCAGTAGAAGAAGCTGGTGACAGAATGAATTTCCATACAATTGCATGCCTTTCATCATTGCCTCATATGTGGTGTGATGTCAAGACAAGATGAATGCTCATTATGTGGATAATGGTATGTGTCTGCAGTAGACATCCTGTATATCTAACTGATGTCGTCACTCTCCCACAGGTCCATCAAGAGCCCCCCCCAATGTCCAGGAGCAACAGCAAGAAGACTCTTCCGAGGAGCCTCCTGCCTCTGAGGGCGCAGCGTCACCTCAGACAACGCAACCCAGTACCAGCACAGAGTCGCACACCTCAGTGGGCATGTCGCGAGATAGAGTAGTGTTGTCACCTGGTGTCTCACAGATCACAACTGAGCAGCAGCAGATGGTGGAGTCTTTGACAGCAGTGGAGACTCCTCGTCAGAGGGTGCAGGAGTCTCCTAGCTCTGCTCAGCTGCATGCAGACGCTGAGCCTCGGGGGCCATCCAGGAAGAGGGCGATCCTGGAGTTGCAGGAACAAGTGCAGGAGGCTCTGACTGGTTTTGCGACCGTGGTGACTGCGAGTGTGTAGAGAATGGAGGAGTCCGTCTCCAGCATGAGCAACACTGTGGCGCACTCACTGGCAACTATAGCTTCCTCCATGGATAGGATGGCCACCTGCATGGAAGAGACACAGCGCCAGTCGCATGAGAACATGGTTTCTCTTCAAAATAGATGCTCATCTATGCAGGAGAGATGGGCATCTATGGAGGAGAGAAACCAGAGGCTCATAGGCGTCCTTGTTATGAGGAATGTCAGTATAGAGGTGGGCCCTCATGGCCCCACTGATGTGCAGCAATGTGCTCTCCAGCTACTTGCTAACAGTGAAGTGCGGGTGACCCACGAGAGGGATGATGGTGGGAGGGGACATGAAAGTGGGGGCTCCGCTCCAAGCGCTCTGACTTCCACCCCCTTGCCAACCCCTCGGTCAGAGCCCCAGATGCCTCCCCGGACAGTGATGGCCGAGTCTGCGCATGCACAGTCGCAGGAGGAGCAGACTTTGGCGGGGCCATCAGAGGCTCCAAAACCCAGAGGACGACTGCCAAAGGCATCTAAGCAGGCGCAGCAGGGAGATGAGGAGGCTGCCTCTACCTCTGCTGAAGCCGCAGGGGTAGCACGACGGAGAAGCACCCGTAAGAGAAAGATCCCACACAAATAGTCACAAGGGTAGACACTCAGGTGTGTCTTTCTTTATCAATGTCATGTTAGTATTCTGTGAAGTGCTGTTAATAAATCATCTAATTGTCACACTTGGAGGTCGTTGGCAAATTTGTGTGATGAAATGGAAGTGGCAGAGTGAAGGGTCAGGGCTCATTTCACACCCAGCAATGGTGGTGAGAGTCAAAACGAGGGGCGAATCATTGTTTGACTGCTGCATGGTGTTGGTGTTGGGTGATGCAAACCTGCGTACGCAGGTGGCAGCCACATGAGCTGCATGAAGTTATTGAAATCTGCCATTGTTAAGGGTATCCCTGGCATGATGGGCAGCAACGTGCTCGTGTACTGGTCGCAATGGGACCACCGGCTCGTCCAGGTGTTCCTCATTCTCGTAGTTAAGCTCATGGTGAGCCTCCTCGTCCTCATCCTCCTCGTCCTCTGATGAGGCTCTGCGCTCAGCAGCGTCTTCCTCATCCAGTACTAATCCTCGCTGCTGCGCTATGTTGTGCAGGGCGCCGCAGACCATGACTATTCGCGAGACCCTAGCTGTTGCATACTGAAGGGCTCCTCTGATCTGTCGAGGCATCTGAAGCGCATTTTGAGCAAGCCTATTGTCTGCTCGATGACACTTCTCGTGGAGATGTGGCTTTGATTATAACGTCGCTCAGGCTCGTTTGTTGGCCTCCTCTAAGGTGTCATGAGCCACGTCTTCAGGGGATAGCCCTTGTCTCCAAGCAGCCAGCCGCCAAGACTGTTTGGTGGTGCGACGAGCTGAGGGGCGGTGGACTGGCGCAGGATGTACGAGTCATGGCAGCTGCCAGGGAACTTGGCACACACATGGATGATAAGCTTCCGATGGTTGCAGACCATCTGAACGTTGAGGGAGTGGAAGCCCTTGCGGTTCACAAATGCTACTGGGTTGTGATGGGGAGCCCTGATGGCCACATGTGTGCAGTCGATGAATCCCTGCACCCGTGGGAAGCCAGCTAGAATGGCAAAGCCAAGCGCACGCTCATTGACAGTGGCTTCATCAGTGGCAAAATGAATATAATTTGTGGACTTGTTAAAGAGGGCATCGGTTACCTGTGTGATGCATCTGTGGGCGGCCGACTGCGAAATGCCGCAAAGGTCTGCTGCAGATGCCTGGAAGGAGCCTGAGGTGAAGAAGTTGAGGGCAAGGGTGAGTTTGACAACCACTGGTAAGGAGTGTCTACCCCTTCCTCTGGGCTGCAGGTCTTGCTCCAGTAAAGCGCAAATGTCGGCGACGACCTGGCGCGATAGCCTGAGCCTCCTTTGGCACTGCTGCTCCGTCATGTTGAGGAAGCTCATCCTCTGCCCGTATACCCTGTGTTGGGGGTATGGCCTCCAGCGCGGTGCAGCCTGCGCTGATGCCCTCTGCCCTGTGCAGCATCAGGTGGTTGAGGAGAAGGTTGGCGCTCTTGTTGCTGCTGCTGCTGCTGGTGTGGCTGGTTCTGCTGCTGTTGCAGCTGATCGTCATCAGATTCGGAGGACCAAGGTGACAGAGCATAAATCGTGCCCAGTCTGATGATTCATATGGCAGCTGAAGTTCAGATGACAGAACCAATCTATCAAGGGCTAGATATGATATTGCAAGGAGGTGACAGTGAATAGAGAGTTTACTGCAAACACTTCCCAAGTGCATAAAGCTTAAAAATCTATTCCAAATACTCAAGCCTGAAGCTTCTGAGAGTGGAAAATGACCAGCTGTAAAATGGCAGGTTTTAAACCACTTTTGCAGCTGTCATGGAGAGTTGTTCAGAACCCGACATACTTACCTGGCGTGATTCCCGAGCGATGGGAACCTCGTGGAAATACTTTGTGCCTGCTAAAATGGGGAGTAAATTTGTTTAAACACCCTCTCAACCAGCACAATTGAATGACCCGCTGCTTAGTGCCGTGTCTGCAAAGTGCAGGCAGAGCCGGCACCAGGAAAACTCACAAGGAGGCGGGTTCAGAGCGGGATACCGCCCCGCGGTCAATCATTTGGATTTCGACAGCGGGCCCGTCTCCGAAATCGCCCTCCGAGAGCCAGCAAAGCTCAGCCCCTGGAGTGGGAATTGAAACCACAACCTTCTGACTCAGCAGATGAGAGAGCTAACGACTGAGCCACAGCTGACACATGCACCTGTGGTGGTGTCTATCGAGCTATATATAATCATGCATATAGAGGTATATATGATAGTTAAGGAAATAGAAAAGGTCAATCAGAATACTACTTTAAATTAAGTTGCGAGAGTAGGACGAGGAGACACAGGGCTCAAACTACTAAAAAGTAAATTTGGCCGTGAATTTGGTGGCAGGAGAGCTGGTTTCTGGGTTCCAGTCACGAACCTGGCTGCAGCCACTCTGTAAACAGGATTTTCCCTTGATTGGCCTTGTTAAGCCCGCCCTGTGGGCTTCCCGGCCAATTAACAGGAAGTGGGTCTGATGATGTCATTTGATGACGCGTCATCAGCCGGTTTCCTTAAAGGGACCACGTCCACACGGAGTTTGACAGTTGTTCTGTCAGTGTTTGACAGCATTGAGGTGCTGCAAACACTGACAATCACTGCACAAAGGTGGACGCTTGCACCCAGGCTCTCCAATGACTCCCTTCATATGCTTATGGAGGGAGTCACAGCATGCAGGGAGGTTCTCTTCCCTTCCAAGGGCGGAAGAGACATCCCCAGGACACCAACGCAGCCTGGTTGCACATTGCGCATGAGGGCAAAAGCAGGGATGTCATCAGGGGTCCCTGGCTGCAGTGGTGCCAACCTTTCAATGATTTCAGTGGATCATGAAACATTACTGCAAAGCCACACTCAAACTCATCCTGCTGTGCCACTTAACACATCCCCATCACTCTGCCTTCCATACCCATCTCCTGCACATCCTTACTCACACCAACTTACCGTGCACCTCCACCCAACCATCTCTATCTACTTTATCACTTCTCCATCTCACTAGCCACCCCTCACACTCACCCTCATCCTACTGCCAGCATACCAACTAACAACACACAAGGGTAGGCACTTGAGAGGTTTAGCCAATGTCCATGTTAAGTTTCTGGTAATGTGTTATCATACAGTGAAATCTATTTTTCCAACACTGCCCCTTATTGGACAGATCTGAGCGTACCTTGAGAAGTGTCTTACTGAGCTCCAGTGATTGTTCAGACATAACTGCCCCCCCCCCCCCCCCGCCTCCCCGCTATGGTGATGAGTGTGAAAGGAATGGCTTGGACATTAAAGGGATGCTTCACGGTGCTGGTGTGGGATGGTGTCAACCTGGCGCATCATGTGGCAGCCAGGGTTAACAGCGTCAAGTGAAGTAAATCTGGCCATGGTGATGCCATCGCTGGCCTCCCGGGCAGCAATGTTGTCAGGGGCTGATGCCTTGTGTCCTGTGCAGCATATGGTGATGGCAGAGAAGGTTGGTGATGTTGTTGGTGATGTTGGTGTGCCTGGTGATGTTGGTGTTGGGGGTAATTGTGGAAGGATTCAGAGGACCAAGGTCTGATTTTTTCAAGGGCACCGATGTTGCTGCAATAGATGGCAGCTGCAGGTGAGATGACAGAAGCGATCTGTCAATGGTGAGAGAGGTTGTTCCAATCAGGTGGCACTGGACATATATTTGGCTCTAAACACTTGCAAGCTAAAGAAATCTCTATATGTATTAAAAATGCAGTAACCAACAGTTTCTGCGCTCTGAAATTCACCATCTGCAACATGGCATCCTTTACACCACTTCTGCAGCTGTCAGCTTATCAGATACATCAGAGCAAAATCAAATCATGCCAGGTTGAGCTGGCGTGTTCCCCGAGCAGCGGGTAACCCGTGGGGAGAACGTAAAATTGGAAGGAAGCCTCAAAATACCATTAAATTGGCTGTTAACAAGCCATTTAATGAGCTCAATTGTCTCCCCTGCCGCTTGGTGTCGGGTCAGTTCTCCGCTGACAGACCCGACACCTGGGAGACTCGCGTGGAGGCGGGTTGACAGCGGGTTTTGACAGCGGACCCACCTCCAAACCCGCCCTGAGTGCCGGCAAATTCGCGGCCTTTAAGTTTACATAGCAAGAAGATTTACTTCACAGAATAAATGATTAACACTTGAAAGGGACTTCCATATAGAGTAGTGAGGACAAAAAATCCTGCAATCATTTAAGAAACAATCGCATGCCACAATGGGGGAGGAACATGTCGGGTCTTTGCGGTTAGATGATCTAAAATGGGTCAAATGGACTTTCTAATTATCTTGTGAACACCAAGGGCTCGATTTTAATTCCCGAGGCGGGTTGGAGTCGGGTTGCGTGGTGGGCGGGTTCGGGAGCCGCTTCCGGTGGGAACAGCTGCAGAGTTGCGATTTTTATTAAAGTACCTTGTTAATTTCACGGAGGCGCGCTGGCCGGTCCAATGAGTGGGATCGGGTCGGCTGGCCGCCTCTGATGATGTCATAATAGCAGCTGCTTTTAAAGCTGCCATCCAGCCTGAGCCTTTCCATTGTGGTTTCCTGCACTTGATTTAAACGCTATGACTTCTTCCAGAGGCAAGGCAGCTCCTCGCTTTAATGATGAGTCCCTCCAAGTTCTTCTGGATGCTGTCAGAGGGCGCAGGGAGATTCTCTTCCCTCCTGATGGCCGGAGGAAGCCTCCTCAGCAGACCAAGGCAGCCTGGCTGCGCATTGCTCAGGTGGTGAGCTCAAGGTCCATTTATGCACGCTCATGGATCCAGTGCCGCAAAACGTTTAATGATCTTGTGCGAACATCAAAAATGAGTATCCCATCTCACTTGCCTTCACTCTGCTTCCCTTCTCTTCTCATCACCGGCACTCTGCGTTGTAAGCCTCCTCCTTCACATCCCACCTTACTCTTACTTCCCTTGCACCCTTTCCTATCCATCTCTGTCTCTGCACTGAATCACTTCACCATCCTGCCTATGCACCCCTTAGACTCGCTCTCACTGTCATGCAGTGACAACAACTAACAACGCACAGGGAGCTACCTTCCTCTTGGCACCTTACCCCATCTTCGTCTCTCTCAAAGCTTCTATGGTAGGGACTAATCACACTCACTCCATCACTGTGGCTGAAACACCGCTTGTGTCCCTCCTTGCAGGAAAAGATAGCCCACAATAAGATGGAGAGAGCAATGACAGGAGGAGGCACACCTACCCTTGCAACATTGACCAGTGCTGAGGAGGCTGCTAATGAGATTGTTGGAGGTCGCGAGGACCTGGAAGTGGGTGATGGAGAGACGGGCACACTAGAGGAAGCTGGTGACATAATAGAGTTTCATCCCTCTCAGAAAGCAATGCAATATGATGTTCATAGAGAATCGCGTTGTATCATCTGCTCAAAAGGATGTGTCTGCTACATCAATATCAGATGTCTAATTCAAGCCTTTACTCTCCCACAGGACCATCGAGCGCCCCCCTCCCCACGATCCAGGACGAAGACCCGGACATCTCCTCAGAGGAACCTGAAGCCTCTGAGGGACCAGCATCACCAGGACTCAGTGCACTCAGCACCAGCGCAGCAACACACACCTCGGTGGGGCTATCGCGAGTTAGAGCAGTGTTGCCAAGTGAGCATCAGCAGATAGTGGAGACAGCGACAGCAGTGGAGAGTCCTCCTTGGAGGTCGCAGGACTCTCCTAGCTCTGCTGAGCTGCATGTAGACGCTGTGCCTCTGGGGCCATCCAGAAAAAGAGTGGTTTGTGAAATGCAGGAACAAGTGCAGGTGTCTCTGGAAGAGTTTGCCTCCAGGGTTAGTGCGAGTGTGGAGAGAATGGAGGAGTCCATCTCCAACATCAGCACTGCCGTGGTGGAGGCAATGGCACATGAACGCACCACCATGGATAGGATGGCAACCTCCGTGGAAAGGATGGCTACCTCAGTGGAAAGGATGACTACGGCCATGGAGGAAATAAGTCGCCAGAGTCAGGAAAACATGGTGACTGTTCAGAATAGAATGACATCTCTGGAGGAGCGATGGGCAGCTATTGAGCAGAGAGACCAGAGCTTCATGGACGTCCTTTTGAGGAGGACTGCCAGTGCAGTTACGGGTCCTCATGGCCCCCCTGAAGTGCAGCAAAATGCTCTCCTGCCACTTGCCAGCACTGAGGTGCGGCTGACCCATGAGAGGGATGTTGTTGGCAGGACAGAAGGAAGTGTGGGCTCCTCTCAAAGTGCTCGCACGACCATGCCACTGCGGAGCCCTCGGTCAGAGACCCACTTTACAGAGACAACTGAGATGGCCGTTTCAGCCCCTGCACAGCTGCAGACTGTTGAAGAGACCTCCCAGGTTCCCAAACCCAGAGGACGTCCGCCAAAAGCATCTAAGCAGGCGCAGCATCCTAGTCAGCAAGGTGACTCTACATCTGCTGAAGCCACAGGGGAAGCACCACGTAGAAGCACGCGTAAGAGAAAGATTAAACACCTATAGTCATAAAGGGACTCACTTGGGTGATGTTTCTTTTTTTTCTGATTGTTGCTGGTATATTTTGTCATGTATTAAAGATAACTTATGTCAAATAGTTGATTGTGTGGCCTATGTGTTCTGGGAAATGTCAAAAGCACATTGAGGGCTCAAGGCGACTTGCATTTGTAATGCTGATGGCAAAAGTGACAGGAAATAAGAGGGTCTAGCAGAGATGAAGTATGACGTTGGACAAGTGTCGCCTGCAATTACAGAGCCATATGGTGGCCACCTATGGTCGAAGAGTAAGCTTATGGTAGTGTGGCATGGCAGTGTGCATACCCTGGTTGACGGGCAGCAGTGAACTGGAGGGATGCTGCATTGGTCACAACAGGGCATGCAAGGCTCCCCTCGTCCTCCTCCTACTCCTCTTCCCAGGAAGATCTGTGGTGAGCCACGCGGCTGCTACTCCCCCGATTATGAGGACCAGGATGAGAGGGCATAAATGTTTTCCATCCCCTTCCTATAGATTTCATTTGAGGTAACAATCTTGCAAGCGCACAGTCGAAGTGGCCTGAAATTATTCCATTCATGACACACTGCAGATGGGTGTCAGCATGAACAGTCAGAAGGTCAGTAGATGTGCAAAATGTTATCCCATACCTACAACAGCAAAGTTGTTGCATTTGAATGTCAGCCATGTTTCAGGGGCGCTTTTAAAGCGCTCCACCAATGCATACAAATCATGTCCTCCAGCAACTCGTCGCCTTGAACCTGGCCTGTTTCTGACTAGTCGGGAAACAGGAGCCAGAAGCAGGAAAATGGGAAACCACGATGAAAATAGGATTAGCAAGGCAGTTAAACAGGCTGTTAACTGCTTTAACTACCTGTCCCACCGGTTGGAGACGGGTCAGTTTGGGAGCAGCTAAACAGACACTCAGGAAAATCGAGTGGGAGTGGGATGGAGGCGGGTTGGATGTCTGAATCATTTTTCCCAATTTTCCCAACAGACCTGCCTCCTCAGGGCAATTAAAATCGAGGCCCAAGACACTGAGAAATAGTGCCACCATTTGGAATGGAGTTTCATCCAACAGAAGATCAAATTACTGCTCAGAACAACATTTTATTCCTTCACTTTTCCGATTGGCTCCACTTTATTTAATCCTTGTGATGTTCTCTGCCATTCTGAAGACTACAGGGAGCTATTCCCACTATTATGTTGCATTAGAGACAAAGATCATACTGTTACTAGCTGAATCAATGGTGGGAAATTATTTTCAGATGTGTAATACATATTCACCAAAGTCCACGCTAGGTTTTAGCGGTTAAATCCAAAGGATTTTTTTTTGTGTGTGTGTGTGTGTGTCGCACATATGATGCGTGATATTAAATAAATATCTATTGTATCACAAAGTAGCATAAAATCGTTTCGGAACTCCCAAAACTAGTCTAAACTGCATGCATTATTTCCACCCTGGCAAACAGCAATTATGATCAACGTTTTCAGTCTTGAGCCTGACTATATATAACTCTTTCATGGCGTTAGGGTTGCCAACTCTTTTTGGGAGGACTAACAAGGCAAGGGAATACACAATGAATGGTAGGACCCTCGGAAGGACAGAGGATCAGAGGGACCTTGGTGTGCATGTACATAGATCCCTGAAGGCAGCAGGACAGGTAGATAAGGTGGTTAAAAAGGCATATGGGATACTTGCCTTCATTAGCCGAGGCATAGAATATAAGAGCAGGGAGGTTATGATGGAGCTGTATAAAACGCGAGTTAGGCCACAGCTGGAATACTGTGTGCAGTTCTGGTCGCCACACTATCGGAGGGATGTGATTTCATTGGAGAGGGTGCAGAGGAGATTCACCAGGATGTTACCTGGGCTGGAGCGCTTCAGCTATGAAGAGAGACTGGACAGGCTGGGGTTGTTTTCCTTAGAGCAGAGAAGGCTGAGGGGGGACCTGATTGAGGTGTACAAAATTATGAGGGGCATAGATAGGGTAGATAGAAAGGAACTTTTCTCCTTAGTAAAGGGGTCAATAACCAGGGGCCATAGTTTCAAGGTAAGGGGCAGGAGGTTTAGAGGGGATTTGAGGAAAAAGTTTTTCACCCAGAGGGTGGTTGGAATCTGGAACTCACTGCCTGAAAGGGCGGTAGAGGCAGGAACCCTCACAACATTCAAGAAGCATTTAGACGAGCACTTGAAACGCCATGGGTTACAAGGCTACGGACCAAGTGCTGGAAAATGGGATTAGAATAGACAGGGCTTGATGGCCGGCGTGGACACGATGGGCCGAAGGGCCTCTTTCTGTGCTGTATAACTCTATGACTTTATGGGGTAAAAATTAGGTCGCGCCCCATTTGGGGCGCAAATATCGTCTGGACGCAAATATTAGCGCCTGGCGCTAATTATCGGCACTGACTGGAAACTTCACTTTTACCGCCCCGGGAGGTGAGTGGAGCGCTAAATCAGGCGCTGCACACCTGTCTTAAGGCGCAAAGGCCAAGGAGTGAGGCGCTACCTCAGAGCGCTGGCGAAGCTCATGTAATGTCAGTCAGCAATGGAACACACACACAATGGCACGGGCCAGTTCTTAAAGGGGATGGTTAATCTTGCTTTCCATCCACATCCTGTTCATTGCAGCCTTGAATCTCGGCCTGGAGAGACTTGCACATCAAATGTGCTGGAAAGAACAATGGAGAGTACCAGGCAAAGAGCTCAGAGTGCAGCTCCCACAGTCTCTGCTAAATCGATACAAGGAATGGCAAATCAAAATGAACCTGCAAAGTGCTGCTCAGTACCCAAAACTCCTTCACACAACGTTGAATCTCTCCAGAAGTCTCTCCCTCTCTCTCTCAGAATGCATAGTTCAAAAATGCCACCAACAATAAAAGACAGGAAGAGGCCCCCTTTAAATAGCGCCCCCCCCAGCCCCACAGCGATTGATAGCGTTCCAGTCTTCTGGTCGTTGGATGCGCCAGGCGGTAAGGCAGGGGGCGCCACTCAATTTCCGCTCCGAGGCGCCACAAGGGCGTTGCACCATGGAATGACGTCACAATCTGCGCGCGCAGGTGGTCGCAGCGGTAAGTTTTAGCGCCGCCGCACAATCTCTAGTTAAGTTCCTGAGCGGCGCAAACATCGCTGCGCCCGGGCGTTAGCGGCTTTGCGCCCCATTAGCGCCCTCTTAAGGCGCTAACGGGAGGCGCAACCAACTGAATTTTTACCCCTATAGCTCTGCTTGGACGCATTCCTGGAGGTTTCCTCGCGTGACCTCCTGCCTCCAACCGCCCTGCCCCTCCGCGCCCACCCCTCCCCCACACTCCTGCCATTGGTCGCCCAACACGCCCATCCTTATGGAGCACTGCCATCCCACGGTCAATTGGAAAGCAAATAGACTCTTCATTACCCAATTGGATGTCAGTTAACAGCCTTTTTTCCCATGTACGATATTTTTTATAACTAATACACAAACGTGTTTAAAGAAAATTTAAAATAAACATAATTTTTTAATGCCCCTATGGTTTTTCTCCTGGGCTGTGTCCTAGGGATCAGTCTTCAATTCCTGGAGACTCCAGGGCAATCCTGGAGGGTTGGCAACCCTAATGCACATCTGTATTTTTCCCCCCAATCTCCATATAAATATACACTATTACTCCGGTCCCCACAACAACAACAACTTGCATTTATACAGCATCTTTAACATAGTAAAACATCCCAAGGCACTTCATAGGAACATTATCAAACAAAATTTGACATCGAGCCACATAAGGAGATATTAGGACAGGTAACAAAAAGCTTGATCAAAGAGGTAGGTTTTAAGGAGCGTCTGAAAGGAGGAGAGAGAAGTGGAGAGGCGGAGAGGTTTGTGGATGGTGTTTCAGAACTTAGAGCCCAGGCAGCTGAAGGCACAGCCGCCAATGGTGGAGCGATGAAAATCGGGGATGCGCAAAAGGCCAGAATTGGAGGAGCGCAGAGATCTCGGAGGGTTGTAGGGCTGGAGGATGTTACAGAGATAGGGAGGGAGTGAGGCCATGGAGGGATTTGAAAATAAGGATGAGAATTTTAAAATCGAGGAGTTCCTGGACCGGGAGCCAATGTAGGTCAGCAAGCACAGGGGTGATGGGTGAACGGGACTTGGTGTGAGTTGGGATACAGGCAGCTGAGTTTTGGATGAGTTCAAGTTTACGGCTGCTTAAACCCTGTGCTCAAGACTGTCCCCTCGACCCAGCTCCCTTGCTCTCCCCTCTCCGACTACAGGCAGCAGTATGGAGACGATAACAAACAACAAGCCGACCAATTGGTGGCGAATTAGTTTAACATCAGTAATAGGTAAGATGCTTGAGGGAATCATTTGGGATGCAATATTTGAATACTTGGATAGAGAGTGACATATGAGGGACACCCAACATGGCTTCATAAAAAGGAGGTCATGTCTTACAAATCTAATTTTATTTTTTGAAGAAGTTACAAAGTTGGTGGATGATGGAAGTCCAGTAAACATTGTCTACTTTTGATAAGGTACCGCACAAGAGGCTTCTCTATAAGATCGAAGCCTCTGGTATTAGTGGTAATATATTGAGCTGGTTTGAGAACTGGCTGGCAGGACGTAGGCAAAAAGTAGTTATAGATGGACTTGTATCTGTTTGGAGACCGGTCACCAGTGGTGTCCCGCAGGGATCGGTGTTGGGACCGTTGCTCTTTACTATTTTTATTAATGATCTGGATGTAGGTGTTGAGGGCACGATCTGCAAATTTGCAGATGATACTGAGATCTGTGCGAGTGTTAGGACTGTAGACAACGCTCGTCTTCTTCAGGCAGATCTTAATGTGTTGGGAGATTGGGCTCATGACTGGAAAATGATGTATAACTTGGATAAGTGCAGTGTTATGATGTGGGCAGGGCAAATTCTCAACATTCATACACCCTACAGGGAACAGCATTAAAGAAGGTGGAGATAGAAAGACATTTGGGCATTCTAGTGCATACATCCTTAAAGGTACAAGAGCAGTGCCATGAAGCGATAACTAGAGCAAATAGGGTGTTGGGTTGTATCCATAGGACAATTGAGTATAAGACGAGGCGTACTATTTTGTCCTTGTACAAGACCTTTGTCAGGCCTCAGTTAGAATACTGTGTCCAGTTTTGGTCTCCTCACATGGTGGGTGATATTGAGGCTTTGGAAAGGGTACAGAGGAGGACCACTAGACTAATTCCCAGTTTAAAGCATCTTGGTGATCAAGATAGGCTGAAAGAGTTGGGACTCTACACTTTAGAGAAGTGCAGACTTAGAGGTGAACTGATTGAGGTTTATAAGATAATGAAGGGAATAGATTGTGTTGACAGTTGACAGTTTGTTCCAATTAAATAGGTTAGGGAGGACCAGGGGTCACAAGTTTAAGTTGTGTAAGGCCAGACCTAGGTTAGATGTCAAGAGGTGGTACTTTTCCCAGAGAACAGTGGACTCTGGACCAGGCTGCTGTCCAGTGCAGTGGATGCTGATTCGCTGAATTCCTTCAAGCGAGAGCTGGATCTGCTTTTGGCTGGGGCGGAGATCACCTCTTACAGAAGGTAGGTACTGCAGGGCATTCAGGGCCAGTGTGATCTTCTGGACTAGTTTTGATCACCTAGATGGGTCGGAGAGAATTTCCCAGATTTTTGTCCCCCCAAATTGGCCTGGGTTTTTTATCTGTTTTTTTGCCTTTCCCAGGAGATCACATGGTTTAAGGTGGGGTGGACAGTGTATATGTTGTGATACACAAGGTATCGCGATTGTGTGGGACAGGCTGGATGGACCAGAGGGTCTTTACCTGTCCATCGTTGTTCGTACGTTCGAATGCAGTTTTTCAATGTTACAGTGAGTTTCACCTGGAACCCCAATGATTGGCTGTTCACTCGTCTGTCCTCAGAGCAGCATATGACACTGCTCCAATATTACTCCCAGTTCCAAGGCATGTTCCTCTGCTGTTACTCTTGAGGCCTATGATTTCAATTGGGCTGTTGCACCAGTGGAATAGCAATGAAGCAGGCACTAAATCCATGGATTCAGGGAGACCCATAGCCATCCCAAATTGCAGGGATCAGATCATTTGCATCTTCAGGGCAGTTGGGATATCCTGAGCTCATGAAAGGCGCTATACAAATGCAAGTCTTCTTTCTTTCTTTCTTTCTCTCTTTCTTTCTTTCTTTTCTGTTTTTTTCTTTTCTTTCTTTCTCCTTCACTTAACAGAGCTGTTCTTCCTCCTTGTCTTGTTCTAGCCATTGCAACCTCTGTTAAGTAGCAGAACTGTTTTAAGAGCGAGCAACAGCCCTTTAAAAGCTGCTGCTCAGGAAATCCTATCCCTGATCTTTGCATTTCCTGCACTGTGCACTGGGAACAATGCACTAACACTTAATTAGCTAACCCAGCGTTATCTGGTGAGGCCATGCAGAGCCCCTGAGGGGCAAAGGCCCACACCCTGCTGTATTGAGACTGAAATTATCTTCATACCCTTAAGTCATAAAGATTCTGCTGACATAAAGGCTTCAACCATATTTTATTCTTTGGTCATTTTCTGGATATAAGCATTAAGATAGGGAGAACCTTTAGAATAATTGCACACTGTCTTTAATTATTTTTGTGTGCTATTTTTATTGCCCCTGTGTTTGTATAAATTATCCTTCTGCGTTATTTTATTCACCCATTTGAAGTAAATCTACAGAGGGAATTAAAGCTTAATACGTTACAGCCCTTAGAAAAACAAAATGACACAATGAAGCCCCCCGCCCTCCCCCCACCGCCAGCAGTCTTAGCAGGGGACCGTCCAAGAGTCTACAGCCCCTTCGCCAGAAGTAAATCGCTGGACTAATAACTCATTAAGGGAGCACTAGTACAAACTTGCTATATTTCTGGGCACATATTATACAAATCAGATGGCATGTTGGAGGAGTTAATGTAGCAGAGGGATGAATGTCAATGGGTTGAATGGTTTGACTTTCTGTATGTTCTTAATTAAGTGTGTTTGATGATTTAATTGTTTTAATAGTTAGACTAAGTATAAACACATGCCTTTTTTTAGTTTAATTCTCCACATTGTATTTTATTTGAAGGTTGCATTTGTTGATAAAGCGAGCCATTCATTTGACATTTATTGCAAGTTAATGTTGCAGCATTTTGGAACGACTATTCTGCTAAGAATTCTAGAATAAATGATTGATTTTCGATCGGTTGCAATTGTAATGTTACATGGAAATGTAATTAAGGTTGTAAAGCACAGATAGAGGTGGTCAAATTACATAGGATTACATAGGATATAAGGCACAGAAACAGGCCATTCGGTCCAACCAGTCCATGCCGGCGTTTATGCTCCACACGAGCCTCCTCCCGTCTTTCCTCATCTAAATCTATCAGCATGTCCCTCTATTCCCTTTTTCCTCATATGCTTGTCTAGCCTCCCCTTAAATGCATCTATACTATTCGCTTCAACCACTCCCTGTGGTAACGAGTTCCACATTCTCACCACTCTCTGGGTAAAGAAGGTTCTTCTGAATTCCCTATTGGATTTCTTGTTGACTATCTTATATTGATGGCCTTTAGTTATGCTCTTCCCCACAAGTGGAAACATTCTCTCTGTATCCACTCTATCAAAACCTTTCATAATTTTAAAGACCTCTATTGGGTCACCCCTCAGCCTTCTATTTTCAAGAGAAAAGAGACCCAGCCTGTTCATTCTTTCGTGATATGTATACCCTCGCATTTCTGGTATCATCCTTGTAAATCTTCTCTGCACCATCTCAAGTACCTCTGTATCCTTTTTATAATATGGCGACCAGAACTGTACGCAGTACTCCAAGTGTGGTCGAACCAAGGTTCAAAAAAGGTTTAGCATAACTTCCCTACTTTTCAATTCTATCCCTCCAGAAATAAACCCTAGTGCTTGGTTTGCTTTTTTTATGGCCTTGCTAAACTGTGTCGCAATTTTTAGTGATTTGTGTATTTGTACTCCGAGATCCCTTTGCTCCTCTACCCCACCTAGACTTGCACCCTCCAAGTGATAAGTGACCTCCCTATTCTTCCTACCAAAATGTAATACCTCACATTTTTCTGTGTTGAACTTCATTTGCCAATTATATGCCCATTCTGCAAGTTTATTAATGTCCTCCTGTAATTTGTTGTAGTCCTCCTCAGTATTGCCTATCCCCCCAATTTGGTGTCATCCGCAAATTTAGAAATTGTGTTTTTGATTCCTAAGTCTAAATCGTTATTGTAAATTGTGAACAGCAGTGGTCCCAGCACTGATCCTTGTGGAACACCACTACCCACCTTCTGCCACTGTGAATAGCTACCCTTTACCCCTACTCTCTGCTTTCTGTCCTGAAGCCAGCCAGCTATCCATTCTGCTACTTGTCCCCTGACTCCACATTCTCTGACCTTGTTCATCAGTCTATTATGGGGTACCTTATCAAAGGCCTTTTGAAAATGGACAGCACTGGTTCCTGGGCTGCTGGGGTGAAATGGGAATATCATGCCAGACAAAGTAATCAGGCAAAAGATGAATGATGTAGATTTTAAGTTTAGCGTTTCACTTGTTTGCCTTAAGGAAGGAACTTTGCAGAATCTTCACTTGGATAGTAAATAGGTTGGAAAGAGTTTGCGATCGGGATAATAGTATGTGGTCTGTGGAAGGAACAGACTTGATGTGCTGAATGGTTTTTTCTCATTCCCTGCTTTCTTTCACCTGTTTCATTTTCATTTGGCTAACACCCCTGTTAAATATTGAATGAAGTTATTAATAAAACTAAATCTCCACTTGCCGTCTACTATTCGGTGAGCTTTTTGGCTACAATCTGGATAATGTACTGCACTGCTGACCTTTTTCAACACAAAAACCTGGCAACAACTGAGTTACAAAGACAGCGAGATGAAGCAATGTTATTGCGAGTGTTCGGACATTAGTTGATAAATTCTCCATGCGGCGATTCCTGATCTCCGGCGCGTGTCAGGGAACAATTACATTTGAGAGGTCCAGGAGGAGAGGGGGGAAAACGTGGAGCAATGGGTGAATCTGATAGCTTTCATCACATGTCTCAGAGGCTGGCCACTGGGCGGCATTGGCAAAGGCTTTGCACTAGGTCACTTGCATTTCCCCGCAAAACAACTTGCATGTATATAGTGCCCTTAACGTAATAAAATGTTCCAAGGCGCTTGGGGCAATCTGAAAATAGAAGAGGAGACCAAATATTAAGTAAGAAAACAAGACTGAGGGAAGAGTAACTTCCTTCAAGCGAGAGCTGCACCTGTTTCTGTCTGGGGCAAAGATCACCTCTTATAAAAGGTAACAACTGCATTGAATTATCGGGGCCAGAGTGATCTCCTGGGCTAGTTTTGATCGCCTGGGTGGGAGGTGGGGGTTGGAGAAGAATTTCCCAGATTTTTTTACCTCTACACTTGCCAGGGCTTTTATCTGTTTTTTCTCATCCCCCGGGCGATCACAGGGTTTTGGGTGGGGTGGGGTGTGGATATATTGCGATACACAAAAGGTATCACAATTGTGTCTGGACGGGCTGGATGGATCAGAACGTCTTTTCCTGTCTGTCATTGCTTGCATGTTCGTTTTACAAGTTTGTGCTGCTGGTGGGGAGCCTCACCCACTATCAGTGTTTATTGAAAATTTGGGCACATGCTGATCATGATCACATAGAATTTTACAGCACAGAAACAGGCCATTCGGCCCAAACTGGTCCATGCCGTGTTTATGCTCCACACGAACCTCCTGCCACCCTACTTCATCCAACCCTGTCATTATATCCTTCGATTCATTCCTCCCTTATACATAGCTTTGGTGAGACCACACCTGGAGTATTGTGCACAGTTTTGGTCTCCTTATCTACGGAAGGATATACATACAAGGCAGTGAAATGAAGGTTCATTAGATTGATTCCTGGGATGAGAGCGTTGTCCTACAAGGAGAGATCGAGTAGAATGGGCCTATACTCTCTGCAGTTTAGAAGAATGAGAGGTGATCTCATTGAAACATATAGGCCTAAAAATTTGGTTGCTTTGCGCCTCCCGTTAGCGCCATAAGAGGGCGTTAACGGGGCACAAAGAAACTAGCACCCGGGCACGGAGATGCCAACACCTCCCATGAAATTCAGCGGGAGGTTAGTGGTGGCGGTAACCGTTAGCACCCCATGGCGCTGCGCCGCCGGCGATGACGTTATCGCCATGCGCAGCGCCCTGCTCGCGCCCCGGCCGCGATCTTCAGTAGCGCCCCATGACTTACCGCCGGACGCTATGTCCGACGGGGTCAGGGGGGCCTACTTGTGGCCGGGGCGGCGCTAATTAAAGGGAAGGTGCCAGGCGGCCATTTTTGTTGCTGGTCGCCTGCCAGCACCGGCCCCCTCTGCCGTCCCCGGCCTCCTCTGCAGCCCCCCCGCGGAGTGCTGGCTGCGCTCCGTGATCCCAGCAATTCTCTTGAGTGCCGGGCTCTTTTGCCGGCACTCCAATCCCTGGTGGCCCAGCTGGGCCCTGGGTCGCGCTGTGCAAGGCCCCTCCCCTTTAAGAAGGGGAGGAAGGCCTGCAGTACCGTGCCGCGATATTCACTCGCAGCGCCCCAAGAGGGAGGCGGGGCGCTTCCAGTAGCACCCCGCTTCCCTCTTGGGGCGCTACCGATGAATTTCGGCCGCAAGGGAGCTAATTTGTTCGGGGAAAAGTACCGCCCCGGTGAAGTTAGCGCCCCAAAGGGGGCGGGACTCAATTTTTCCCCCATAAGATTCTGAGAGGGCTTGACAGGGTAGATACTGAGAGGTTGTTTTCCCTGGCTGGAGAGTTTAGAACTAGGGGGCATAGTCTCAGGTCAAGGGGTTGGCCATTTAGGACTGAGATGAGGAGAAATTTCTTCACTCAGAGGGTGGTGAATCTTTGGAATTCTCTACCCCAGATGGCTGTGGATGCTCAATCGTTGAGTATATTTATAAGAACATAAGAAGAACATAAGAAATAGGAGCAGGAGTAGGCCATTCGGCCCTTCGAGCCTGCTCCGCTATTCAATAAGATCATGGCTGATCTTCTGCCTCAACTCCATTCACGGCCCTATCGCCATATCCCTTGATGCCCTTACTAGTCAGAAATCTATCGACTTCTGTTTTGAATATACCCAATGACTGAGCCTCCACAGCCCTCTGGGGTAGAGAATTCCAAAGATTCACCACCCTATGTGTGAAGAAATTTCTTCTCATCTTAGTCCTGAATGGCCTACCCTTTATCCTGAGTCTGTGGCCCCTGGTTCTAGACTCCCCAGCCAAGGGAAACATTCTCCCAGCATCCACCCTATCAAAACCTGTAATAATTTTGTATACTTCAATGAGATCCCCTCTCATTCTTCTGAATTCAAGAGAATACAGGCCTGGTTTACTCAATCTCTTCTCATACGACAGTCCCGCCATCCCAGGAATCAATCTCGTGAACCTTCGTTGCACTTCCTCTATGGCAAGTATATCCTTCCTTAGGTAAGGAGACCAAAATTGTACACAGTACTCCGGGTGTGGTCTCACCAATGCCCTATATAAGTGGAGTAAGACTTCTTTGCTCCTGTACTCAAATCCTCTTGTAATGAAGGCCAGCATACCATTTGCCTTCCTAATGGCTTGCTGCACCTGCACATTCACTTTCAGTGACTCATGTACAAGGACACCCAGGACCCTTTGAGCATCTGCATTCCCCAATCTTTCACCATTTAGGAAATACTCTGCCTTTCTGTTTATTCTACCAAAGTGGATAATTTCACATTTATCCACATTATATTCTATCTGCCATGTTCTCGCCCACTCACTGAGCCTGTCGCGATCCCCTTGAAGCCTCTTCACAACTGACACTGCCACCTAGCTTTGTATCATCAGCAAATTTGGAAATGTTACATTTAGTCCCCTCATCCAAATCATTGATATAGATTGTGAATAGCTGGGGCCCAAGCACCAATCCTTGCGGTACCCCACTAGTCACAGCCTGCCATCCTGAAAAAGACCCGTTTATCCCTACTCTTTGTTTTCTGTCTGTTAACCAATTCTCAATCCATGCTAGTATATTACCCCCAATTCCATGTGCCCTAACTTTGTTCACCAACCTCTTGTGTGGGACCTTATCGAAGGCCTTCTGAAAATCCAAATATACCACATCTACCGGTTCCCCTTTGTCTACTCCATTAGTTACATTCTCAAAGAACTCCAATAGGTTTGTTAAACAGGATTTCCCTTTCATAAATCCATGTTGACTCTGCCCAATCTTACTATTAGTTTCTACGTGCCCAGTTATTGCATCTTTTATAATAGATTCCAGCATTTTCCCAACTACTGATGTGAGGCTAGCAGGTCTGTAGTTCCCCGTTTTCCCTCTCCCTCCTTTCTTAAATAGCGGGGTTACATTTGCTATCCTCCAATCTGCAGGAACCGTTCCAGAATCTATAGAATTTTGGAAGATGACAACCAATGCGTCCACTATCCCAATGGCCACCTCTTTCAAAACCCTAGGGTGTAGGTCATCCGGTCCTTGGGATTTAGCGACTTTTAGTCCCATTAATTTTGCTAGTACTGTTTTTTTACTAATAATAATTTCTTTAAGTTCCTCATTCTCGCCACACCCTTGGTTTTCTCGTATTTCTGGGAGGATTTTTGTGTCTTCCTCCTTGAAGACAGAAACAAAGTATTCAAGGCTGAGATAGATAGATTTTTGGACTCTAATGGATTCAAGGGATGGGGATCGTGCAGGAAAGTGGAGTTGAGGTTGAAGATCAGCCATGATCTTATTGAATGGCGGAGCAGGCTCGAGGGGCCATATGGCCTACTCCTGCTCCTATTTCTTATGTTCTTATGTTCTTAAATGCATCTATGCTACTCACGATATTCCAACCAAAAATCATGGTCAGCACATGCCCGGTTTTCTTATATGTAGGAGGGGGGCTCCTCACCAGCAGCGCAGACTTATAAAATGAGCCCAAGTATCACCTCCTTTGCAGCTGTTTCCAGTGGCAGAAGTAGCATTGGTAGGGCTAAGACTCTCCGAAATCCCCCTCCCCCCCAGCCCAAAGATAGCCATGTACGTGTATTTGAGTCTTCTGCTGCAGAAGTGCAAAGCTGGGATGTTCTTCTTTCTGCTGATCTGATCTTTAGCCATGGATTGCCAAGGATCAGGGTAAAATACTTCTTTTTAACAAATACTAATTTTCTTAGTGGCATGGCCACTCTGAATTCAGGTCTCCCTCCCTGTTGTGCCACCCTAGGGTTGCCATTGGGAGCCTTAACTCAGTGGGTATCGCTCTAGCCTCTGAGTCAGCAGGTCAAGTCCCACTCCAGAGACTTGTGCACATAATCCAGGCTGATAATTTAGTGCCAGTACTGAGGGACTGCTGCTCTGTCGGAGGTGCCCTCTTCCAGATGAGACGTTAAACTGAGGTCCCGTCTGCCCTCAGGTGGATGTAAAAGATCCCATGGCGCTATTTCAAAGAAGAGCAGGGGAATTCTCCCTGATGTCCTGGCCAATATTTATCCCTTAACCAACATCACTAAAAACAAATTATCTGGTCATTATCACATTGCTGCTTGTGGGACCTTGCTGTGTGCAAATTGGCTGCCATGTTTCCTACATTACAACAGTGACTACACTTCAAAAGTAATTGATTGGCTGAAGTCCTGAGGCCGTGAAAGGTGCTATATAAATGCAAGTTTTTTTTTAACCATCCTGACTTGGAAATATATCGCCGTTCCTCCATCATTGCTGGGTCAAAATCCTTGAACTCCCTACCTAACAGCACTGTGGGAGTACCTTCGCCACAGGGACTGCAGCAGTTCAAAAAGGCGGCTCACCACCTCCTTCTCAAGGGCAATTAGGGATGGGCAATAAATGCTGGCCTTACCAGCGATGCCCACATCCCATGAATGAATAAAAAAATAATGTGACAGGAAATGTTCCAGAGTCACCAACAGTAAACAGCAATGGTGCAACTTCAAACCATACTGAGAGCCACTCCATGGGCACTCCATCGGTCTCTATGGCCTGGTGGCATCACTGAGATCAGACACTCAGCACCTTATAATAATCTTGGGCGTGATACCACCATTCAATGCTGCAATGTGCTTGAGCGCCAAGATGCTACGTTGCTGCACCAGTTATGAAACTTTCCATATTTCAACCAGTTCTCTTTAAACAGCATCAGTAATTCCACCAGGCTAAATTCATAGTCATTTAAACTATTAGAAGGTCAATTAAAATTCTAAAAGTAGCTGGTGAACAGAGGAGTTCAAGCACTCTAGGGACCATGTAGACCTACCTGTGGTCATATAGTGGGTCTCTTACGTACATTGGTTACACATAACAGTACTTCTTTGCAACCTGACCTTTAAGAGATGTTAGCCATTAACAGCAATTTAGATGTGTCATTGATGGAATGTAGATAGATTGGAACACTGTTTAACCAAACAATTTAGGAAACAGCCTTTTAAAAAATTGAGTCATTCAGATAGATGCTGGCATATTACATCCACTGCATTAAACAATATTAATTCAGCACTGAAACTGAGAAACTGGATGATAAAATAATTATATACGCAGAGCATGTTTATTAGCCAAATCAGTTTAATGGTGCTTGGGTAAATAGTGTCCTAATGTATATAAGTAGAGGAACACTTAGAATTGCCCTCTCAATAAGATACTCAAGTACCCAGTTGCATGTATGGCATTAAATGAAGAATAATATAAATCGAGCTAACCAGTAGTAGGAAAATAGAGTGACTCATGCTTTCTGACACTCAAAAACAAAAGGACATTGGAATTAGACAAGAGTTTTTAAAGTAACAACTGATCTTAGACCTGTAATACTATGGATCTCTTTGATACAGTAGGTGCCAAGGAAGCTCAGTCCTGGTGGTCACACACGAATTCTGTCCATGGCACGTACAATCTCATTCTTATAGTTCATTCCCAATTTTGTGGGAGGGGAACTGAGTGCTAGAACTTATCGAGGTGAAGAAATTCAGTGCTGGCGAATTCAACAATTATCACATTGCTGTTTGTGGGACTTTGCTGGGTGCAAATTGGCTGCCACTTTTCCCACATTACAACAGTGACTACACTTCAAAAGTACTTAATTGGCTGAAGTCCTGAGGTTGTGAAAGGCGCTATAGAAATGCAAGTCATGCTTCATTGACAGGAAATGTTCCAGCGTTTCCGACAGTAAACAGCAATGGTACAACTTTAAACCAGATTGAGAGCCACTCCATGGGCACTCTTTGGCCTGGTGACTGACATCAGACACTCAGAACATTATAATAAACTTGGGTACGATGCCATGTCCCACCATTCAATGCTGTAATGCGCTTGAGCGCCAAGATGCTATGTCGCTGCACTAGTTACAAATTTCCATATTTCAACTGAGTTCTACTTATGCGGCACCCAGTGTCAGCATGAAGTATTTGCAGGTGAGGTAAAGTATAGGCCAGATGCAGAGTAAAGCGCAATTTCACTTCCTCAACAATGTGACCACGCTGGGCTGAAAAAAAACATTCCCCTACAGCACCAAGCCACCATTTCCATTTCCCACAAGAGCAGTTCTTGCATCTCCTGTGAGCGACTACCAAATTATGGGATTTTTGTGCTGAGGGCTCACAGCCACTAACAGTTGGGTTGAGACTAGCCAAATCCATTTTCCATTTTCCATCAGTTGGCTCAGAGTGGAGATAGTTATCCTGTCTGGGTGTTAGCCTAGTTCCCACAGTTAGAAGAACAGTTTACTAACCGACTGCATTAGTGTACTAATCATCCTTGTTTGCAAATCCCTCCACGGCCTCGCCCCTCCCTATCTCTGGAACCTCTTCCAGCCCCACAACCCTCCGCGATCTCTGCGTGCCTCCAATTCTGGCCTCTTGCGCATCCCCGATGTCAATCGCCCCACCATTGGTGGCCGTGCCTTCAGCTGCCTAGACCCAAAGCTCTGGAATTCACTCCCTAAACCTTTCCACCTCTCTACCTCTCTCTCTCCTCCTTTAAGATGCTCTTTAAAAAGCTACCTCTTTGAACAAGCTTTTGGTCACCTGCATGGCATCATCTGCCTATGGCCCACCTTAGCCTAACTGCTAATGAAATCCTCATTTGGGAATCTACCCCTTTTACTCCAATGCTCTGCTGACCGGTCTCTGCTGACTGCTTCATTATCTGAGGAGTTGCGAATGGAACTGAACACTGTGCAATCATCAGCAAACATCCCCATTTCTGATCTTATGATGGAGGGAAGGTCATTGATGAAGCAGCTGAAGATGGTTGGGCCTAGGACACTGCCCTGAGGAACTCCTGCAGCGATATCCTGGGGCTGAAATGATTGACCTCCAACAACCACAACCATCTTCCTTTGTGCTCGGTATGACTCCAGCCAGTAGAGAGTTTTCTCCCTGTTTCCCATTGACCTCAATTTAACTAGGGCTCCTTGATGCCACACTCGGTCAAATACTGCCTTGATGTCAAGGGCAGTCACTCTCACCTCACCTCTGGAATTCAGCTCCTTTGTCTATGTTTGGACCAAGGCTGTAATGAGGTCAGGAGCCGAGTGGTCTGGCCGGAACCCAAACTGAGCATCGATGAGCAGATGTCGCTTGATAACACTGTCGACGACACCTTCCATCACTTTGCTGATGATTGAGAGTAGACTGATGGGGCAGTAATTGGCCGGATTAGATTATGTCCTGCTTTTTGTGGACAGGACATACCTGGGCAATTTTGGTAGATGCCAGTGTTGTAGCTGTACTGGAACAGCTTGGCTAGAGGCGCGGCTACTTCTGGAGCACAAGTTTTCAGCATGGCAGCCGGGTTGTTGTCGGGGCCCATAGCCTTTGTGTATCCAGTGTGCTCAGCCGTTTCTTGATATCACGAGGAGTGAATCGAATTTGCTGAAGGCTGGCTTCTGTGATGGTGGAGACCTTAGGAGGAGGCCGAGATGGATCATCCACTCAGCACTTCTGGCTGAAGATGGTTGCAAACGCTTCAGCCTTGTCTTTTGCACTCAGGTGCTGGGCTATCATTGAGGATGGGGATGTTCATGGCGCCTCCTCCTCCCGCTAGATATTGAATTGTCCACCACCATTCACCACTGGATGTGGCAGGACTGCAGAGCTTTGATCTGATCAGTTGGTTGTGGGATCATTTAGCTCTGTCTATAGCATGCTGTTTCCCATGTATGTAGTCCTTTATTGTAGCTTCACCAGGTTGGCACTTCATACTTAGGTACACCTGGTATGCTCTTCTACACTCCTCATTGAAACAGGATTGGTCCCCTGGCTTGATGGTAATGATAGCATGAGGGATATGCCAGGCCATGAGGTTATAGATTGTGGTGGAATACAATTCTGCTGCTGCTGATGGCCTCGTGGATGCTCAGTTTTGAGCTGCTAGATCTGTTCTGAATCGATCCCATTTAGCATTGTGGTAGTGGCACACAACATAATGGAGGGTATCCTCAGTGTGAAGACGGGACTTCATCTCCGCAATGACTGTGCGGTGGTCACTCCTACCAATACTGTCATGGACAGATGCATCTGCGACAGTTAGATTGGTGTCAAGTAGGTTTTTCCCTCGTGTTGGTTCTCTAACCACCTGCCGCAGGCCCAGTCTGGTAGCTATGTTCTTCAGGACTCGGCCAGTAGTGGTGCTACTGAGCTACCCTTGGTGATGGTCATTGAAGTCCCCCACCCAGAGTGTGTTCTGTGCCCTTGCTACTTCTTCCAAGTGGTGTTCAACATGGAGGAGTACTGGTTCATCAGCTGAGGGAGGGCAGTAGGTGGTAATCAGCAGGAGGTTTCCTTGCCCATGTTTGGCCTGATGCCATGAGACTTCATGGGGTCCGGAGTCAATATTGAGAACTCCCAGGACCACTTCCTCTCGACTGTATACCACTATGCCGCCAGCACAGACCCAGGGATGGTGACGGAGGAGTCTGGGACATTGGCTGAAAGGTATGATTCTGTGAGTATGACTATGTCCGGCTGTTGCTTGACTAGTCTGTGGGACAGCTCTCCTAATTTTGGCACAAGTCTCCAGATGTTAGTGAGGAGGACTTTGCAGGGTCGATTGGGCTTGGTGTGCCTGGTGCCTAAGTCGATGCCAGGTGGTCCATCCGTTTTATTCTTAGTATACTAAGTGGGTTGCTAGGCCATTTCAGAGTTAGGAATCAACAGACCCTTACCAGATAAGGAGGACAGATTTCATTCCCTAAAGGGCATTATTGAACCAGATGGGCTTTTACGACAATCCAATAGTTTCCATGGACACCATTACTGATACTAGCTTGTTATTCCAGATTTATTTAATTTACTGAATTTAAATTCCCCAGTTGCTATGGTGGGATTTGAACTCATGTCTCGCAGATCATTAGTCCAGGCCTTTGGATTACTGGTCCAGTAACATAACCACTATGCTACTGTCCCCTTGATTAAGTACATCAAAGGTTGCAGAAAGGTTGAGGAGAAAAAGTTATTCGCAACATTTAGTTTTGGGCTGTTTCAGTGCAGTGGAAGCTTAATTGCAAGAGAGATGAGCACAGATATGGGAGGTGACTACATGTTCAAGGACTTTGAGACAAAAGGGTGGCTGGAGATGGGGGCTAAGGTAGCCCAGGAACACCCCACCCAGACATGCACCCAAACTGCTGCAGGGACACAGAGGAAGCATCCTATGGATGTGGATTTTCTGCTGAACTCAACTAGGAAAGATATTCAGCACATCAAGCCTACGTCTAAAATTCTGGCCTCCCCCACCCACCTCTGCCACATCTGTGCCTGAATTCCACTCCCCCAAGTTGTGGGTTTTCTACCCTAGTACACCTTTAATAAATGCTTTCTCTTCTGTCTGCAAAGCACAGCAGCCGTATATTTTTGCAAACTAGCTTGTTTTGCTATGACTGTTCTGGGTTATCAGTCACTGGGCAATATGCCTGTACTATCATGTAAGATCTAAAACTGAAACTTAGACGAAACTAAGAGACAGATGTACCGCAATGAAATAAAATGGCAAAGTGAGAAGGAGGTTACAGAAATCTTGCAAAGCAGATGAGGAGATTAAAAGATTAATTAACAGTCACATACTGTACTAATACAGTGGAATTTAGATAAACACACGCCTGCATTACAATTTACATTTCCATATTCACTCCCATTAGATACAAAATGTTCTAATTTCTCTGTAAGTTTAATTTCTGTCTTTTTTGGATACAAGTGTATAAATCTTAGAAACAATGATAGCCAATTCATGGCTGCACTAGGTGCGAGAATATAAGAACATAGGAGCAGGAGCAGGAGTAGGCCATTCGGCCCTTCGAGCCCTGCTCCGCCATTCAATAAGATCATGGCTGATCTTCTGCCTCAACTCCACCTTCCCGCACTATCCCCATATTCCTTAGTATCCAAAAATCTAATAAAAACATTCAGCCTGCTCCACCATGCAATCAGATCATGGATCATAAGAGAAGGTTTGGAGGGGTTTGTACACTAAATTTAGATTAGTTGTATATATCTGGGACACTTCAGACTGGACAAGTAATGATATTAAACAACATCTATTGTGGAATGAAACACATAGCAATTGTTTGGTCCTTTTGGGAATTCAGTGATGAGCAAGTGGTAATATAAATGAGATTGAATATCAAATTCCTTGCAATGTGTTGACAAGTTGTTGAGATAATTGACAGGTTATCAGATGACACCAAATGCTCGTTGGGTTTTGCTCCTGTTATGAACTCCACGGAATTCTTAGGCTGTGTCACAATCCTGTTACAGTGATACAATACACACGTAACTTGCCAGTTATTTTTTTTTTAAGTGTTTCTATTTGTGCAGAATCTTGACGAGGAGTTGATGAGTGAACAGGAACTGAGCATTTCTTGATGTACTGTGACATCCGAACTGAAGTGATCCAATGCGTGACTCATAGGAGGATGTTACTTAATTTTCTTTTGTTGCTAAAAGTTGACAAATAGTATCCTGTGTACATTATTCTTGTAGAATCATACAGCACAGATGGAGGCCATTCGGCCCATCGTGCCTGTGCCTGTGCCGGCTCTTTGAAAGAGCTACCCAGTTAATCCCACTCCCCCTGCTCTTTCCCCATAGCCCTGCAAGTTTCTCATTTTCAAGTATTTATCCAATTCTCTTTTGAAAGTTACTGTTGAATCTGCTTCCATCACCCTTTCAGGTAGCACTAGATCGTAACAAGACACTCTATGGGGCTGATATTTAAATGTAAAACGCAGCGGACAGTGGGCAGTGGGCAGTGGGCAGCGGGCAGAGGGCAGTGGGCAGCGGACAGCGGACAGCGGGCATCTGGCAGAGGGCAGCAGGCAGAGGGCAGCGGGCAGTGGGCAGTGGGCAGAGGGCAGTGAGCAGCGGGCAGAGGGCAGTGGGCAGCGGGCAGAGGGCAGAGGGCAGTGGGCAGCGGGCAGAGGGCAGTGGGCAGCGGGCAGAGGGCAGCGGGCAGTGGGCAGAGGGCAGTGGGCAGCGGGCAGTGGGCAGAGGGCAGTGGGCAGAGGGCAGTGGGCAGTGGGCAGTAGGCAGAGGGCAGAGGGCAGTGGGCAGTGGGCAATGGGCAGAGGGCAGGGGGGAGTGGGCAGAGGGAAGAGGGCAGTGGGCAGTGGGAAGTGGGCAGTGGGCAGAGGGCAGTGGGCAGTGGGCAGAGGGCAGTGGACAGTGGGCAGTGGACAGTGGGCAGTGGGCAGAAGGCAGTGGGCAGTGGGAAGTGGGCAGTGGGAAGTGGGCAGAGGGCAGTGGGCAGTGGGCAGAGGGCAGTGGGCAGTGGGCAGAGGGCAGTGGACAGTGGACAGTGGGCAGAGGGCAGAGGGCAGTGGACAGTGGACAGAGGGCAGAGGGCAGTGGGCAGAGGGCAGAGGGCAGTGGGCAGAGGGCAGTGGGCAGTGGGCAGAGGGCAGAGGGCAGTGGACAGTGGACAGTGGGCAGTGGGCAGTGGGCAGTGGGCAGAGGGCAGTGGGCAGTGGGCAGTGGGCAGTGGGCAGAGGGCAGTGGGCAGTGGGCAGTGGGCAGAGGGCAGTGGGCAGTGGGCAGTGGGCAGAGGGCAGGGGGGAGTGGGCAGTGGGCAGTGGGCAGTGGGCAGAGGGCAGTGGGCAGTGGGCAGTGGGCAGAGGGCAGTGGGAAGTGGGAAGTGGGCAGTGGGCAGTGGGCAGAGGGCAGAGGGCAGAGGGCAGAGGGCAGTGGGCAGAGGGCAGTGGGCAGAGGGCAATGGGCAGTGGGCAGTGGGAAGTGGGCAGAGGGCAGTGGGCAGTCGGCAGAGGGCAGAGGGCAGTGGGCAGAGGGCAGTGGGCAGTGGGCAGAGGGCAGTGGGAAGTGGGCAGAGGGCAGTGGGCAGTGGGCAGAGGGCAGTGGGCAGAGGGCAGTGGGCAGTGGGCAGTGGGCAGAGGGCAGTGGGCAGTGGGCAGAGGGCAGGGGGGAGTGGGCAGTGGGCAGTGGGCAGAGGGCAGTGGGAAGTGGGCAGAGGGCAGTGGGCAGTGGGCAGAGGGCAGAGGGCAGAGGGCAGAGGGCAGTGGGCAGTGGGCAGAGGGCAGTGGGCAGTGGGCAGTGGGCAGTGGGCAGAGGGCAGGGGGGAGTGGGCAGTGGGCAGTGGGCAGAGGGCAGAGGGCAGTGGGCAGTGGGAAGTGGGCAGAGGGCAGTGGGCAGAGGGCAGAGGGCAGTGGGCAGAGGGCAGTGGGCAGTGGGCAGTGGGAAGTGGGCAGAGGGCAGAGGGAAGTGGGCAGAGGGCAGAGGGCAGGGGGGAGTGGGCAGTGGGCAGTGGGCAGAGGGCAGAGGGCAGTGGGCAGTGGGAAGTGGGCAGAGGGCAGTGGGCAGAGGGCAGAGGGCAGAGGGCAGTGGGCAGAGGGCAGTGGGCAGTGGGCAGTGGGCAGTGGGCAGAGGGCAGGGGGGAGTGGGCAGTGGGCAGTGGGCAGAGGGCAGAGGGCAGTGGGCAGTGGGAAGTGGGCAGAGGGCAGTGGGCAGAGGGCAGAGGGCAGTGGGCAGAGGGCAGTGGGCAGTGGGAAGTGGGCAGAGGGCAGAGGGAAGTGGGCAGTGGGCAGAGGGCAGTGGGCAGTGGGCAGTGGGCAGTGGGCAGAGGGAAGTGGGCAGTGGGCAGTGGGCAGAGGGCAGGGGGGAGTGGGCAGTGGGCAGAGGGCAGAGGGAAGTGGGCAGTGGGCAGAGGGCAGTGGGCAGAGGGCAGTGGGCAGTGGGCAGTGGGAAGTGGGCAGAGGGCAGTGGGCAGTGGGCAGAGGGCAGAGGGCAGAGGGCAGTGGGCAGTGGGCAGAGGGCAGTGGGCAGTGGGTAGAGCCACCACACCGCCCGCCCGATCGCACTAGCAAGAGGCCTGAACCATTTTCGCGGATGAGCCTTATTTGAATTGGATTGGCAAGCTGCCAACACTTAACAATTTCGGGGGGGGGGGGGTGGCGGGGGGGACGGAATCCAACAGCTCCTCTACAGAGCTGAGCCAGGAGTTAAATGTTATGAGGGGAGGAGAGGCAATCCCGAGGCATTGACTGCAATGGAAAGGAAAATCGGGTGGTGTGTATAACGGGCTGTCGATCTGCAACTGCCAGTTTTCCGACTTCGACACCACCTCCCAAACCCGTGACCTCCGTCAGCAGGGGCAGCAGGCGCATGGGAATGCCATCACCTTCAAATTCCCCTCCGAATCGCACACCATCCCAACTTGGACATATATTGGCCATTCCTTTAACCCGGCTGGTCAAAATCCTGGAATTCCCTACCTAAGCACACTGTGGGAGCACCTTCACCACAAGGGACTGCAGTCGTTCACGGAGAAGGCTGACCACCACCAGCTTCTCAAAGGGCACCTAGGGATGGGCAGTAAACGTCGGCCTTGTCAGCGATGCCCATATCCCAAGAATGATATTTTTGAAACTACATTAAAATTATCCCAAAGAGCTGTTGCCCCCGTTATCCTGTCATGCGCAGACATGCTAACGCTTTGGCGACAGACGTATCTTCTGCCAGTAGACAATCTACTGGAATTTAGCGTGTACTATGGAACAGGTGTAACTTCGGCGCATCTAAATCACGCCCCAAATTTCGCCCCACCCCCAATGCTGTAAATACCTCACTTTTGCCCCAAATTACTACCTACTAAACGAACAGGATCTTCCTCTTTCGAAGAACGCTTGGCAAGATTTTCCTTCACAGCAATCTTTCGCCTTACACTGGCAACCATTTTTGTTCTGTTTCTTTTCTTGTTTCACAAACATTCCATCCAAGCTCCGATCCAGAAAATACATTAACATTAGCTGGGCGGGGGCGGGGGGAGGTAGATTGGTATGTTAAACATTAACTGAAATGTAAATAAATGATCAAGTTACATGCCAAACATGAGTTGTAACGGAAATGTATCCATTAATACTCTTAAAAACTAGCTGAAAAATTCAAGTGGTTTCCTCTGTGTCTCTTTAAATTGAAACTTTGACCAGCTTTCCTTTATATATCTGTTTATAATGGATGGAACTTCCCCACAGCATTGCCAATGTGAACAAGCCCACTAAGATGTATGCTGGATGCAGGCATATTTCGGTTTCCACTCGGAATGAGTAGGAGTGAATGATGCAGGTGTACAGTCAGAGGGAAACTGACCCCGGGGCATGTTCATCGCAGGGACCAAGGTACAAATTCCAAAAGCCCAATTTCTCGTCGCTCGCTCACCTGAATTCTGCTGGTGGTACTGACCCCGCCAGATGTAAATCCACTGTGTCGCGATCGATCGATCGAGCAACAGCTAAACCGAGACAGGACCAAGAACAGCTTCTGCTTAACACAACGTTTCATTTAATGTTTTACTCTTAAAAAAAAAATGCTATCAATTAGCCCCCAGTGAGATGAATTAAACCCTGAACAGGCTTAACCGGGTGTGTGATTGATTCCGTCTTTTTTTTAACAGATGGGATTCTGCAACAGAAATGGCAGGATTCCGCAGCCAGACTTTCCGAATTCTGCTCTGCAAGAACGCTGAAGGGATTGCTAAAAAAATTCACGAAACGTTCCCTCTGCTATTTGGGCAGGGAACTTGCTACATTTTGGGATGGAATTTCCTGCATCCAACTTACGCCGAAATGACGCTGAAATTTACGCCGAAATTGCCGATGGCAACTTGCGTGAAATTTCCTCAGAAGGGCATTGGAATTTTTCTGGGACGTAAAAAGCAGCAGGAAACAATCGGAAACAGTCGGGGCCCAATGAAATCGCCGAACATATCCCACCTCTCTTCTTTAAGTCCTTCTTTATTTTATTGATGTTATGAAAATTAAAGTTTCAAATCATCAAACCATCATTTATGCTCATTAAGCGCAGCCTATTTAAGACAATTCAATTGTGGGAGATTTCTTTTCTTTTTAATGTGACAGATTCCGATGTCTTAAAAATGAATTTAAAGCTATAACTATAGTGCAGGGCTCAGTAAGGAGAAATAAAAGAAAAATCATTGATAAAACCTACCAGAAATAGTCACTTTGGCTTCTGTTGCACTTAACATTATGGGCGTATACAGTACTGGCGTAAATGCAGGAAACTCTCATTCTCTGATCTTTGCCTGGTGGGGTGGGGGGAGGGGGCCATGTTAATGAGATAAGTGGGGTTGGGGCGGATATAACTCGGAGTGCCGCAAATGATTGAGGAAATTTCCGCGTAGCGAGGGTGTAGCGTAAAACCAGACTAAGTCACTTACATGCAAATTTTCTCGAACCCCCCCAGGGGCTGGAGTTTCGGCTTTAATTGCATTTCGCAGCCCAAACTGCGCCTGATTTGAGAAGTGTTTTTCCACGGGTTTCCGCTTAAACTCATTTGCATATCGCCGAATGCAAAATCTGCCATGGACCTGCAGAGTCGGGCAATGTTTTAAAACGTAATTTTTTTAAAAATATTGCTTTTTAAAATATTCCTTGATGTATTTAAGTGTGGTGACTTGGTGCAGTTTGATTAATACAGCTTATAATGGGTTTATCACAAAAAAGTAAGCATTTATATTCACAGTGTCAATCCACCACCTGAGAGTAAGGCAATTTTAAATGGCTGAAAATGACTCTTAAAAAATATACAGAACGATTTGCTAGTTATATTGGTGTACAGTAGTCGGTTTCTTAGTGAATTAAAAAAAAAATTACATTCAAAAGCTTTTAAAACATACCCATTAGTGTCCTTGTGCCCAGAATTTTAAGAGCCTCCTCGAAGGCCTGCAAATGAGCACAATTAGCAGAAACTCCCAATGGTGAATAATTCATCCTGGGGGGGGATTTGGGGGGGGAGCGCGGCCTGTTTTGTGGGCGGCACCAGCTTCGAGCACAATTTTTTTTTAAACTAGCGCAAAAGATGGCAGCGACTCGATTTGCGCTGAACGTAAGTTGCACTTAAAATTCTGCAATCTTATGCGCGGATCTGGCTGATTTCGGGCGAATTGCGGTGAAAAATCCATCGCAGCAGAGTGGAAATTCTACCGCATGCTCTTGGCGAGGAAATTTCAGGTCTTTATCTTGTACATTTAAGTCTGTACCATATTATTTCTGCTGATTTCCTCAGCCACGGTTACAATCCCTAACCCTCCACCAAAAAAACTTCTGCCGTCCGAATAAACATGAATCCAGCATTCCTGACATGAAGTCTTTTACAAACAATTTATTTCAGTGCGTTTCAATAACAGAATGGTGCCTCAGGGAAATCGTAGAAAACAGTAAAGGTATTTCCTGATGCCACTAACGCATGCACAATACAGTCTTTGAGAACAAAGAAAAACCAACAAATGATTAAAGCCTTACGAGACTTCCACCCACAAAACAACAGCTGCAGTCACTTAGAAAACTATTTCTCAATCAATTCCATGTCTCAAAGAGTATTTTCCTTGACAAATTTGCCCATTAAGGTTGTGGTAAATTCAGTATCTAAATTGAACCATTTGAGCTGGTTGCATTTTTTTAACATAATATTAGTTAATATAAAAATACAACGTTTGCATTTATGCGCTTGCCTTATTATGTTGAAATGTCTTAAAACACTGCACGACGAATTATTTTGAACACAGCGGGTATTCACGTCGCTGTTTGTGGGATCTTGCTGTGTACACATTGTCTGCCATGTTTCCTACATCAGTGGCTCTCAAACTTTTTTGTTTGAAGGACCCCTTTTCAAATGGATTAGTAACCACGGACCCCCCCCCCCATCTAAATTATAATACTATATAATACTCATAATATGAAAGTGCTGCAAGTAAAGAGTGTTTTCATAATGCTTTTAAGAAAATAGGTATTTACTTACAGATATCAGTGCCATGGGTGTGCCTGCTTCTCACACCTATTCTGGGTACTCCGCAGGAACAGATGGTCACTATTAGCCACTTAGTGCTGGACAATTTTTAAAGCCGTCAGCAGGCTGGCCAAGGTGAGTGAGGGCACGAGCACCCATTCACATGCTGGGATGCTGCTGGAAGCGTGACTCACCGTCACACTGTCCCCACTGGCATGTTCTGTAATAGCTGCACCGTGGGATTGTGCGTGTTTGGGTGAACACGTTCAGGCACTTGTATGAAGGGCCCCGCAGGCACTCTGATCACGTGTCGAGAGGATGGCCAGGGAGAGGAATCGGCTCAAATGGCAGAGAGCGCTCGTTGCAAAGTGACAGAGAGCTGTGGGCCTCTGTGAGGAGCCGGGCCCAGCCATTGAGAATAATTCGCAAGAACTGAATCGGTGTCGGTTTTATAAAGAGGAGCAGGCTTAAAATCACCTCTGGTCGCGGACCCCCAGGGGTTCGCGGACCCCGGTTTGAGAAACATTGCAACAGTGTCTACACTTCAAAGTACTCCAGCATTTTCTGTTTTTATTTCAGATTTCCAGCATCTGCAGTATTTTCTTTTTGTATTAGTGTTTGGTTCACTGCCACGTCTCTTCCAGGAATGCCCACCTTGAAGAAGTTTTGCTCTTCTCTCCGACGGGATTTCCGTTTGTCTCTTTTACCTTGTTAAAAATCCGTTCCATTTCCTGCTTATTTCCAGTTCTGACGAAAGGTCATCGACCTGAAACGTTAACTCTGTTTCTCTCTCCACAGATGCTGCCTGACCTGCTGAGTATCTCCAGCATTTTCTGTTTTTACTTCAAAAGTACTTCATTGGTTGTAAAGCGCAGTTGAGACGTCCTGAGGTCATGAAAGGCGTGGTTTAAATGCAAGTCTTTCTTCTTTTATGCAATAAATGGGCTACTTAGCAAAGCAACATTAAGCAGCAAATCTTTCTTGATTACTACTCGTTAGTCAAACTCCAGCTTGGCGTCCGATAAATATTTACCACAAGCCAGGCATTATTGGTGAAACTATCTTTGAGAGATTTGTATTAAAAGTTGAAAATTGCTACAGTTTTATCAAGAGCAGAGTCTGTGGTCGTCTATTCTGAGTAAATGAAGGTCTGTAAAGTAAATACACAACTTGCACGCTGCCTTTTGATCTAACATTTGCAGAGGAAAAAAGAAAAGCATGCTTAAAAAATGACTGAGCTTCATACAGAATCATCAGAACCGCACTATAGGCTATCGCTGTGCTTTTAATGGATTATTTATGTTCAATTGTAGAGCGTAAATTTAGACCAGTGACATTACTGAACTATGTGAAAAATGTTGACATTCATGTTAAACTGCACAATTATTTACAAATCGTCAAGATAAGGAGGTCCTGGCAGCTTTTACGCTTTAATTTATACCTAAAGCATGCCTGCTATCGCTCGCGGCTAGCATAGATGTATTTAAGGGGAAGCTAGATAAACACACGAGGCAGAAAGGAATAGAAGGATATGTTGATAGGGTGAGATGAAGAGGGGTGGGAGGTGGAGCAGAAACACCAGCACGGACCAGTTGGGCCAAATGGCCTGTTTCTGTGCCGTACATTCGATGTAATTCTACGGGCCTAATTTTAACAGCCGTTGCCCACCCCCATGATGGGCGGGAGAGGGTTGGGTGGGGGGCTCAAATTGAAAAAATGGAAAACCCCAACCCGCCGTTAACACGCCTACTTTTGGTTTAACTGGGGGGCAGGTTCAGGGCCGGTCGAATAACCTGCTCTTGAGAGGCGGGTCAGTAATTATAATAACAACAACAACTTATATTTATATCGCGCCTTTAAAGTAATAAAACGTCCCAAGGCACTTCACAGGAGTGTTATCAAAAAAAAACTAAATTTGACACCGAGCCATATAAGGAGATGTTAGGGCAGATGACCAAAAGCTTGGTCGAAGAGGTAGGTTTTAAGGAGCGTCTTAAAGAAGGAAAGAGAAGTGGAGAGAGGAGAGATTTAGGAGGGAGTTCCAGAGCTTAGGACCTAGGCAGCTGAAGGCACGACCACCAATGGTGGAGCATTTAAAATCGGGGGGGGGTGAAATTCATTATCGCCCAGGATTGGGCGCTAACTTCTGAAGAGTTTGGGATTTAGCGCCAGGCGCTAATGAATCTCGCTGCACGCAAAATTCAGTGTCATCGCTCAAAGAAAGGATGGGAGCGCTAAATCAAGCACCAATGATCTAGCTCAGTGCCGTTAGACTCAAAGCGCTAAGCAATTTCAGGTGCAGTCTAATCACAATTCATCATTGCCACAGGCTCTTTCCAGTTCTTCAAGGGGAGGTTCATTGATGCTTCAGAACCTCATTCTCAGCATTGCTGGTTCTGCAGCTGTCTCAGCAAGCAGCAGAAGGCCAAGAAAAAGGAACCGGACCACTGAAGGAGGTGTCATTATGGCAGATCAACGGCCCAGGGAGAGAGCCCGCAGATTCTGCCACCAGGCATTGGAGGCATTGGTCTTCGCTGTGGAGAGACGGAGGGTGGTGCTGTACCCAGCAAGTGGCAGGAGGCCCGCGCCGCAAGTCTTCCGCACCATGTGGAGGGAGGTAGCGCGGCATGTCTCGGGCAGCACTGTGGTCCCCAGGACCCAAACACACAGTGCAGGAAGAAATTTAACGACCTCACTCGGGTGGTCAGAGTGAGTGAATGCTTCAACAAACGCTAAATACCACCATCTGAACCACAGGCTTCACACACTGGCCAAAGCACCACACCCCCAGCACTCACCCACCAACAATCTCTACCTACCAACACTGATACCCACATCTCACACCTTGCACACAATGACAGCTATTCAACTATGGCAGGCACATCACCCAAACACATTGCTCCACACTCATTCACACACTTTCCTTTCTCTTGCAGGCCAAGGTGGCTCACAACAGGAGGGGGCAGGAGCGCACAGGCGGGGGACAACCTGACACCCAACCACTGTCTGCGCTGGAGAATAGAGTGCTGCAGATTATTGGGTGCCAGGTAGCGAGCGCCGTGGCCACCAGTGACGTTGACCCCCCTTGGGGACAACAACGGTATGTTCATCCCTACTCCTTCTTCTCACATCCCACTTCCCCCTCACCCAACAAGCCTTTCCCACTTTCCAGCTAATCATGCTGTCTCCATGCATTTCTCCCTTCCTGCCCCCCTCCCCTCACCTTAACCCGACTCTTGTGCTTTTATGCTTTCAGATAATGAGCAAGCAGCTGAGGAGCCTGTCCCTGAGGGCACCATTGAGAGTGAAGCAGGAGACGAGGAGGAGGAAGGAACACACCGCGTCACTGCATGTCTCACCTGCAGACACCAGCTCAGAGACTGGCACTACGCGTTCTTTAGAGGCTAGTATAGTAGTGGGATCTACACAGGGTGATGCACCGGGGACGAGCGAGCTACAGCAAGGCCAGGGAGAAAGGATAGCTCGGGGGCCAGCTCCCCAGAGGGTGAGTTCGCACATGAGTTCTGCTGCACAGGACTCAGATGAGGACCGTGCTGGGAGGGGCCTTTAGACACAGAGATGATAGGTGCAATGGCAAGGGTGCCGGAAAGCCTCTCGACAATGGTAAGGAGTGTGGAGGAGTCCGCCTCCAACATTGCACAAGGTTCTGTGCACACCATGGAGCCCATCATTTGCAGTCTGCAAATTATGGTAGACTCCCAGAGAGACCGTGGTGACCCAGACCTGATGCCGCGTGTGATGGGCGATCTGGCAGCTTCCAGTGCAGCACAGGCGGAAGTGACGCAACGTCTTAGTGCTGTAATGCAGTCTATGCTTGGTGCCATCGATTCTCAGACTGCTCTCATGCAGTCTCAGCTTGATGCCACGCAAGCTCTGACTGCTGCCACTGTGGCTGGGTCTACCACCATCGACCGGGGCTTTCATGGTGTCGCAGCAGGCCAGCAATCTGTGCTCCAGCAGATTGGTAGTGATGCTGAGCTGCTGCCCCTCTCTCAGTATAATAGCATTCCTGCTCCCACCACTGGCACTCTGCCATTGCCCTTGTTACTGTCTGTCATCCAGCCAGTCTAGACTGCTGCCGCCCATGCTGAGGTGGTGCAGTCTAGAGCCGGGCCTTCGAGGCCCAGAGCTGATCGAGGGCGTCCTGCAAGGCCATCTGAAGTCTCCTGCACGGACAATCAGCAGCCTTCCACCAGCCGTGCTGCAGCCACTGGGCCAATACTTCGTAGGAGCACTAGAGTAGGCAAAGGCACAGTAACGAGGGGCACTAAGGGATTGCACAAGGGTGAATAGCTAATATTGTTGTTGTAAATATGTATTCACTGATTATTGATAATTTATTAATTGGCTTGGAATGATTTTGTGGTGTCTCTCATTTCAGCTTTGCGCTGTGATATGGCCTGTGACAGGGATGGAATGATGGGGATGTGGTTAGCAACGGGGATCTGGGGTTTAATTTATTGGAACCGCAGTCTGATGAGGTGGTCACGGACCGCCCTTCTGGAAGGCCGATTGAGTGGCTGCCTCCTCCCTCGCTCCTGTTCCTCCTCCTCCTCGTCTTTCTCTTACTCCTCCTCCTCATCCTCCTCCCCCTCTCCCTCTTCCTCCTCCTGAGGTGGTCCCGCAATTCCTGGTGGCAAGGGCTGGGCCCTCATGATGGCCAAGTTGTGGAGCATGCAGCAGACCACCACGAAATGGGACACCCGCTCAGCCGAGTACTGGAGGGCTCCTCCCGAGCGGTCAAGGCAGTGGAACCATTGCTTGAGCACCCCGATGGTCTGCTCAATGATGTTCCTGGTGGCAGCATGGCTCTCATTATATGAGTGCTGGGCAGGAGTGTTGAGGTTGCGGAGGGGAGTCATGAGCCAGGTGGAGAGCGGATAGCCCTTGTCTCCGACCAGCCAGCTGTGAACTTAATGTGGTGGCTGGAAGAGTGCTGGCACACCGGTCTAGCGCGGGATGAAGGCATCGTGGCTGCTGCCAGGATAGCGGGCATTGACAGTGAGGATTCGCTGTCTGTGGTCGCACACCAACTGCACATTAAGTGAGTGCTAGCCTTTGCAGTTACGGAAGATCTCAGGATTGTTATGCGGTGCCCGCAAAGCCACATGGGTGCAGTCAATGGTGCCCTGCACCATGGGGAATCCGGCTATCCTGGCAAAGCCACATGCACGTTCGTCCTGTTTCTCTCTGGTGATGGGGAAGGAAATGTAATCCCTTCTCCTACTGTAGAGAACCTCTGTGACCTCCCGAACTGCGAGATGTTCACTATATCTCCTGTTGCAGACTGGAAGGAACCGCAGGCGAAGAAATTGAGGGCGACAGTGACCTTGACAGCCACTGAGAGAGTCGTGGTTGACCTGATCTGAGGCTCGAGGTCTGGTCACAGGAAGTGACAGAGTTCTGTGACCACCTCTTGCTGAAGTGGAGCCATCTAATACACTGCTCCTCGCTTAATTAGAGGTAGGAGAAGTGCTCTCGGAATACCCTCGGAGGGTAAGGCCTCCTGTTGAGAGCCCTGATGGCCCTCCTTCTCCCTCTGACCACATGCTCCAGTCTTTCTCGCTGCCTCCGCTTCCTCTACTGTAGATCCTGGAGGGCCAGGTCGACTGCCAGTACAGCCCTCATTAATGTAATGATGTGTAGCACTTTGAAATTTTGTCAAAATAAATGTAACAAATTTTTAGTAGCCACAACACTCCTGATACTAAAGAACCTTTCAATGACTGAATTAAACACTTGCAGAATCGCAAACTGACAAGAAAGCAGTGAAACAGCACTAATTTCACAGCTGCAACTCATCCCTTTAAATATCACCCCTGGAGCCACCATCTGCCTGCTTCACGCCTCTTCTTCCTGTCGTTGTCGGGGCGAGGCGCTAAGGCAGGGGGCGATAATCAATTTGGCAGATCGTGCGCTGAGTGAGCGTTGCACGCTCACTGACGTCATGATCTGCCTGGCGCTAAAGCCCCAGGTGCTAACTGTAGCGGCTGCGCTAAGGGGCATGTGCCGCTGGATTCGCCTCATCCCGGCGCTACTGCATTAGCGCCCCGTTAGCGCCCTCGCCAGGTGCTAATGGGAGGCGCTAACCAAACGAATTTCTCCCCCAGGGTGTTCAAAAGGCCAGAATAAGCGGAGCGCAGAGGTATAAGGGAATTATAGGGCTGGAGGAGATTACAGAGATAGGGAGGGGCGAGGCCATGGAGGGATTTGAAAACAAGGATGAGAATTTTAAAATCGAGGATTTGCTTAACTGGGAGCAAATATAGGTCAGCAAGCACAGCGTAGATAGGTGAGCGGGACTTGGTGGGAGTTAGTACAGGGGCAGCAGAGTTTTGGATGACCTTAATTTTATGGAGAACTAGGGAGGCCAGCCAGGAGTGCTTTGGAATAGTCAAGTCTAGAGGTGATAAAGGCATGGATGTGGGTTTCGGCAGCAGATAAGTTAAGGTAAGGGTGGAGACAGGCGATATTATGAAGGTGGAAATGGGCGGTCTTAGTGATAGAACGGAGATGAGGTCGGAAGCTCAATTCGTGATCAAATATGTCATCAAGGTTGCAAACAGACTTGGTGAGCCTTAGACCGTTGCCGGGGAGAGAGATTGAATCAGTGGAAAGGGAACGGAGTTGGTGGTGTGAACCGAAGTTAATGTCTTCACTCTTCCCAATATTTAATTGGAGAAAATTTCTACTCATCCAGTGCTGGATGTCGGACAAGCAGTCTGATAGTATAGAGACGGTGGAGGGTTTGAGAGAGTTGATGGGGAGGTAGAGCTGGGTATTATCTGCGTGCATGTACGGCTGGGAAGATAGGAATGGAAGCAGGAGAGTGGAGTCCCATCCAGCTGGATGACGGTGGAGAGGTGTTGGAGCAGAATTTTGTGGTCAACCGTGTCAAAGGCTGCAGACAGGTCCAGAAGGACGAGAAGGGATAGATTACCTTTGTCGCAGTCAATTAGGATGTTATTTGTGACCTTGGTAAGAGCAGTTTCAATACTGTGGCTGGGGCGAAGGCTGATTGGAGGGATTCAAACAAGGAGTTCTGGGAAAGATGGGCACGGATTTGGGAGGCAACAACAAGAACTTTGGAGAGGAAAGTGAGGTTGGAGATGGGGGTGATAGTTTGCAAGGACGGAGGGGTCAAGGGTTGGCTTTTTGAGGAGAGAGCTGATGACGGCAGATTTGAAGGAAAGGGGGACAATACCTGAGGAGAGAGAACCGTTAACAATATCCGCGAACATGGGAGCCAGGAAGGTTGGGTTTTCAGCAATTTAGTAGGAATAGGGTCGAGAGAGCAGGAGGTCGGTCTCATTGACAAGATGAGCTTTGAAAGGGCAAGAGGGGAGATCGAAGAGAAATTAGAGAAATATACAAATTTAGGGTTAGGGCAGGGGGGAAACGGAGAAGAAGTAAAATCCTAGGGCTAGGGGAAGGGAGGGAATTGAAAGCAGAAGCAGTTGACCGGATGTTGTCGATCTTTTTAACAAAAAGTCCATGAGTTCCTCACATTTATTGTTGGAGGTGAGGGAGGAGGAGGCAGGGGAGGGTGGTTTGTGAAGACAGTTAGTGGTGGAGAAGAGAAGCCAGGTGTTATTTTTGCCTGTTATTTTTGCCGTCCTGGATGATCTTAGAATAGTGGACGGTTTTAGTGATGGAGAGCAGGACCCGGTAGCGCTTTATATCATCTAGCCAAATCTGGTGATGGACGATTAGACCAGTTGTCCACCAAAGACGTTGAAGTCTGCGTCCCTTGGACTTAAGGGAGCGGAGATGAGGGGTATACCTGGGGGAACGACTAGGGTGAAAGAGTGTAATGATTTTAGTGGGGACAATAATGAATAGTCAACATGGATTTCAAAAGGGAAAGTCTTGCTTGACCAACCTTATTGAATTTTTTTGAAGAGGTAACAGAGAGAGTAGACAATGGTATCGTAGTAGATGTAATTTATCTGGATTTTCAAAAGGCCTTCGATAAGGTACCCCATAATAGACTCATGAACAAGGTCAGAGAATGCGGAGTCAGGGGACAAGTAACAGAATGGATTGCTGGCTGGCTTCAGGACAGAAAGCAGAGAGTAGGAGTAAAGGGTAGCTATTCACAGTGGCAGAAGGTGGGTAGTGGTGTTCCACAAGGATCAGTGCTGGGACCACTGCTGTTCACAATTTACATTAATGATTTAGACTTAGGAATCAATAACACAATTTCTAAATTTGCGGATGACACCAAATTGGGGTGATAGTCAATACTGAGGAAGACTGCAACAAATTACAGGAGGACATTAATAAACTTGCAGAATGGGCATATATAAGCAAATGATGTTCAACACAGATAAATGTGAGGTATTGCATTTTGGTAGGAAGAATAGGGAGGTCACTTATCACTTGGAGGGTGCGAGTCTAGGTGGAGTAGAGGAGCAAAGGGATCTAGGAGTACAAATACACAAATCACTAAAAGTTGCGACACAGTTTAGCAAGGCCATAAAAAAAGCAAACCAAGCACTAGGGTTTATTTCTAGAGGGATAGAATTGAAAAGTAGGGAAGTTATGCTAAACCTATATTGAACCTTGGTTAGACCACACTTGGCGTACTGCGTACAGTTCTGGTCGCCATATTATAAAAAGGATATAGAGGCACTGGAGAGGGTGCAGAGAAGATTTACAAGGATGATACCAGAAATGCGAGTGTATATATATCAGGAAAGGATGAACAGGCTGGGTCTCTTTTCTCTTGAAAAAAGAAGGCTGAGGGGTGACCTAATAGAGGTCTTTAAAATTATGAAAGGTTTTGATAGAGTGGATACAGAGAGAATGTTTCCACTTGTGGGGAAGAGCAAAACTAGAGGCCATCAATATAAGATAGTCAACAAGAAATCCAATGGGGAATTCAGAAGAAACTTCTTTACCCAAAGAGTGGTGAGAATGTGGAACTCGCTGCCACAGGGAGTAGTTGAAGCGAATAGTATAGATGCATTTAAGAGGAGACTCGATAAGTATATGAGGGAGAAGGGAATAGAGGATTATGGTGATAGATTGAGATGAGGAAAGACGGGAGGAGGCTCGAGTGGAGCATAATCACCGGCATGGACTGGTTGGGCCGAATGGCCTGTTTCTGTGCCGTATATCCTATGTAATCCTATGTAATCAAAGGTGGTGGAGAGGGTGTGATTTAGTAAGTCAGTAGCTGCAGAGTTGTCCTGAAGAATTGTAGGCCAAAGGCTAGGTAGTGGGAATTAGAAAGTGCAGTCGTCAGGGACTTGAGGGAGAGTTTTTTCCAGGGGCGGATATGAAAAAAAGAAGGTTTAGGAGGGGGAAGTCGAATATGGGTAGAGAGTGGTATAAGCAAATGGTCGGAGATTGCCTTATCGGTGATGGTTACGGAGGGGATAGCGAGGCCACGTGAGATGATAAGATCGAGGGGGTGGCCGTGTATATGGGTGGGGCTGTTGGCATAAAGGGAGAGATTAAGGGAGGAAAGGAGTGCAGTGAACTCAGAGGATTAGGGAGCAAGAAGAGATGAGGTGAAGGTTGAAATCACCGAAGATGAGAAGTCGCTTGATGCAGAGGCAGAGGGAGGAAAGCAGAGAAGATATCTAATTGAGAAAATTGGCGTGGTATTTGGGTGTGCGGTACAGAATAAGGATTTTAAAAGAGAGACGTGAGGGGTGGAACAAGGTGAGATGCTCAAAGGAGGAAAAGTTGCTGGAGGAGTAGGGAGACAGACTAAGGTGTGATTTAGAGAAAAGATCTACACCACCACCAGGGCGGTTTGGGCTTGTAATATGGTAGAAGGTATAGCCAGGTGGGAAAGCTTCATTAAGGGGAAAGGTCTCATCACCCCTCAACCATGTCTCTGTCAATACCATGATGTCAATTGTCCACAATAAGGTCATGGATGGCAAGGCCCTTATTTACAAGTGAACGGACATTTTGAAGGGAAATGCGGAGAGGGGTGATGATGCCCAATTTACTGGCGGAGTCCAGAGGGGCAGAGCAGGGAGGGACAGGGAGGAGGTTGGCGAGATTAGCTCGCAGCAGGTGCTTAGGGCGGGGAGAGAGTAAGATGGGGATAACTTGGGCTGCTGCTAGCTAGGAGGCAGCGACGAGTACCTCGGTGGGCCTTTCGAAAGATGCCAAGAGAGGCACAGAGGGAAGCTGTGGAATTATTTCGGAGCGAGTCAAGCCTTGCGCGGCGGCAGGAAAGCAGGAAGGATGATGAGTAGTGGAGAATAAGGATTAGTGTATTCACTTATGATATTTAACTGAAGCTGCATTCCTCAGATTTTGGGAACCATTTCAATTTAGTGGCTGTGGGTCGGGTAAGTGCTTTGCCAGCACTGCTTGTGGGGCAGGAGGAGCAGGAGCACTTCCTCCCGGCCCCCCAAGCTAGCTAGCCACGATCAATCCCCTCCATGCGATTAACACAGCCCTCCGCATTCTGAGCACTCATGATCTCTCTTCCCCGAGATCTCTCTTCCCCGTGATCTCTTCCCCCGAGATCTCTCTTCCCCGCGATCACTTCCCCCCGCACTCCAAGACCCTACAATTTCTCTTCCCCCGAGATCTCTTCCCCCGTGATCTCTCTTCCCCCCCCCCCCCGCGATCAATTCCCCCCACACTCCGAGCCCGCGTGATCTCTCTTCCCACCGCGATCTGAGCCCACTCGAACCGACCCCCCGATCTTCTCAATTGTCGGGGACCATCCCCAGCGGTTGCCGGCTGCTGCTTTGTGTCGCAGGCTTTCCCACTTGCCAGCCTTCAACCTGGCCGGCTGCTGGGCAGGAAACTGGAGTAAAGAAATTGTAATGAAGTCTTGCCGTTAAATTCGACATTAGCTCCACGTTCCCAGGATTGCCGGGTTTCCTGGCAGTTGACAGGCGCCCCGCTTCCTCCCCGCCTCCCCATAAATATTGTGGCCGATGTAATACTATGTTTGTGAGATTAAGTTTCGAAAATGGATGTTCGGAAATTTGAGTCAGAAAATAGTGACCACACTCATTGTTGCATGGAATTAGCAACCAAAAAATGTTTGTGGTTTATATTGAATATATGCAGAGAGATACCAAACCTCTACCATAGAGTGTCGCATTTACCCAGACATTATATTCTCCCCTGATAGTAAAATACCGCTTCTCTCCCCCTCCTGCTGTGTCCCCTTCTCTGCTCACTCTTCAATTACTATCATTCAATAAACAGCGAGAGGCCATGTGGGTCCAGTCTGACTGGTACAATAAAGCAGCCATCTCAATTCTCGTAGGGCGTTGCATGAAGACAGACTCTATATGGTTAGAGTTAAGAAATAGGAAGGGGAATTGTACAATTCTAGGTGTGCCTTACAGGCCACCAAACAATGGAGATGAGACAGAGGTGAGATGAGGCACTTTTTAGCATGTATCCATGACTGCTTCCTAGATTAGTATGTTTCTAGTCAAAGAAGGAAAGTACTTACATTTATGCAGCACCTTTTAATATCCTCAGGACATACCAAAGAATAACTTTTGAAGTGTCGTCACTGTTGCTTTGTAGGCAAAAGCAGTGGCCAATTTCCGCACAGCAGGATTCCACAAACAACAATGAAATAAGTGATCAGTTACTCTGTCTTTGGAGGTATTGAATGAGAGATAAATGTTGACCAGGATAATTCCCCTGCTCGTCTTCAAATAGTGCCACGGGATCTTTTACATCCACGCAACAGATGGACAAGGCCTTGGCTCTATCTGAAAGACAACAACAGGCTGTGAGGGTTCAGTCTTACTGGCACTGCTGTAAGTACTCAAAGCGCACTGGTCGTGACTGTTTAAGTGTGGGGTTGGATAGGTCCCATAGATAGATCATATGTGCTCAGTGGGAAAGGAAATTAAGCTCCAAGGAAGAAAGAAAGACTTGTATTTATATAGCACCTTCCATAACCTCAGGATGTCCCAAAGCACTTTACAGCCAATCAAGTCTCTCTCTCTCTTAGGCAGTCCCTTGGAACCGAGGATGACTTGCTTCCACACTAAAAATGAGTTCTCAGGTGACTGATGAGTCCAATACTTTTGAAGTGTAGTCACTGTTGTAATGTAGGAAACACGGCAGCAAACTCCCACAAACAGCAATGTGACAATGACCAGATAATCTATTTTTTAGTGACGTTGATTGAGGAATAAATATTGGCCAGAACACCAGAGATAACTCCCCTGCTCTTCTTTGAAATAGTGCCACAGGATCTTTTTACATCCATCTGAGGAGGGCAGACGGGACCTCGGCTTAACATCTCAGCCGAAAGACGGCACCTCTAACGGTATAGCACTCCCACAGTACTGCACTGGAGTGTCAGCCTAGATTTATGTGATCAAGTCTCCGGAGTGGGACTTGAACCCACAATCTTTTGACTCAGAGGCAGGAGTACTATCCACAGAGCCACGGCTGACACTTTTCACTTGAGTTACGGGCAACAGTGCCTGGGACATTCATCTCCCGTTTCCAAGAGGGTAATCAGCCCTGTCCTATCACCCTGTCCTTGCCAAGATCTACTGGCTCCCCGTACCCCAGCAAATTTATGTTAAGACCTGAATCCTCGATTTTAATTCCTCCATGGCCTTGTTCTTTCTTACCTCAGTTGATCGCTCTAGCCGTATGTCCCTAGATGTATCCTCCTCTCTTGATACCCGTTTACTCCCCATCCTATTCTCCCTGTTCCACCATCCACAATCATCTTTCAACCATTACACACTTTTCCTCAGACTATCCCTCCCTAAGTCCTTTTGCTTGGCTTCCTGCTTTCAAAACTTTCCTTAAAAATTCTGTCTTTGATTGTGCTTTCAGCTCAGCCCTCTGAATTCTTTTCTTTTTTTTCCCTCCTGCTTGGCATCCATGTTTTCCTTCCACACTGTGTTTTGCATAAAAAGAAACAACTTGCATTTTTATAGCGCCTTTCACGACCTCAGGACGTCCTAAAGCGCTTTACAGCCAATGAAGTACTTTTGAAGTGTAGTCACTGTTGTAATGTAAGAAACGCGACTGTAATATATGTGGGTAAAACAAAGGAAGGACAGAGACACGATGAGTTGCTAGCCCATGTGTTTTATTAGGCCATGCCAAACTGAGCATGCTCATCCTAAACCATGTGACAACCATGTGATAATACATTACAACGACAGCCAATTTGTGCACAGCAAGGTCCCACAAACAGCTATGTGGTAATGATCAGATAATCTGTTTTAGTGATGTTTGATTGAGGGATAAATATTGGCCAAGACACAGGGATAACTCCCCCTGCTCTTTTTCAAAATAGTGCCATGGGATCTTTTACGTCCACCTGAGAGCTGACGGGGCCTCGGATTAACGTCTCATCTGAAGGACGTATATGAGGCACCTGTAGAAATTTATGTTGCTTTATGAAAGCTTACATTGGCCATCTTTGAAATCATACAATTTATACCAGTGTAAATCTCGCCAATGCAAACAGAACTCTAATTTCATAAATACAAAGTTTGAAGCAGATATCCTCCATTCTGCCTCTCCAATTGTTTCCCTTTCCTCTTGATGGCAGTGACTGAAGCTAGGGTACAGTTCCATGGGGAAAGGCAACTAAACAGAAAGCCGATTTTTACCTCGAGCTGTGTATTACCGTAGAACATTTTAAAAACATAAATGCAAAAATAGTCATGTATTGTGAACACTTCATTGTATTTAATGAACTATGGAGATTGTTGTGTGTTTAATTCCCCTTTATTAAACTGAAAGCAGGCCAAATTGTACCTTTTGTTATGTAAATAGTTCCTTTCTCTTGTGCACAGTACATCCCCAAGAGTGCAGACATAAAATGGCCCAGCTCTATAACAGCCTGTAATCTGGTTACAAACAGGAAAGAGATTGTTTTTATTCACAATACAACTTCTTTTCTTTCATGCGGACAACTGAACATCAGACTTAAAATGACTGCCGAAAATTTGTCTTAGCCGAGAGACCTACCTTTATTGTCCTGCACAAAAAGCACAACGATAGAGTCATTTGTAAAGTACCAACCTCAGGACATCCCAAATCCCAGTCAAAGAAATACTTTTGAAGTTGTAATGTAGGAAAAGTGACAGCCAATTTGCACACAGCAAGGTTCCACAAATAGCACTGTGATAAATGACGAGATAATCTGTTTTTATTGATGTTGGTTGAGGGATAAATATTGGCCAGGACACCGGGGAGAGCTCGCCTGCTCTTCTTTGAAATAGTGCCATGGATCTTTTATGTCCACCTAAGGCCTCGGTTTAACGTCTCTTCGGAAAGACGACACCTCAGACAGGGCAGCACTCCCTCAGTACTGCGCTGGAGTGTCAGCCTAGGTTTTGTGCTCAAGTCTCTGGAGTGGGATTTGAACCCACAACCTTCTGACTCAGAGGCAAGAGTGCTACCTACTGAGCCGTCTCAAAAAGCCTCAAATCAGTTGGTGGAACTTATTTTATAGCACCGTGAAATTTGGCTGTTATTTAAAAATAAACATTGAACTGATCTTTCAGATTCTTTTGATCTCGCCTCCATACTTGTGCAGTGACTTGTATCACTGTTGTGGTATCTATTCTGATGATTTTATCAATAGCCATCGCTAAATCAATCATGCAAAACTACCAGTCATTGAATCTGCAACATACGAGTGGGAAAACCCTACAGAAATTCACGTACAAAGTCTAATATCAGTTCTGGGCAAACTTTTAGAATCTATAATCTGATATAAAATTAGTGAGCATTTAGAAATGCATGGATTGATCAAGCACAACCAACATGGATTTATTTAAGGCAAGTTGTGTTTGACAAATTTAACAGAGTTATTTTGAAGATGTGGCCGCTTGGATATCAAGGGATATCAATTTTCAAAAGGCGTTTGATAAGGTGTCTCAAAAGAGGCTTGTTAGCAATATTCAGGCATATGGTGTAAGAGGAAATGTACAAGCATGGATTGAATGTTTGTTGATGGAAAGGAAATAGAGAGAACAAATTGGTGTTACTTGGACTGGAGTGTACAGCAGAGTGTTGGATCCACACTGTTCTCAATATATATATAGATAATTTGGACTCAAACATATCTCCAAATTTGCTTATGACACAAAAGTAGGAGGATTGGCAAAAAAAAAGACTTGTATTTATATAGCGTCTTTCACGACCTCAGGACGTCTCTAAGTGCTTTACAACCAATGAAGTACATTTTGAAGTGTAGTCACTGTTGTAATGTGGGAAATGTAGCAGCCAATTTGTGCACGGCAAGGTCCCACAAACAGCAATGTGATAATGACCAAATAATCTGTTTTTGTGATGTTGTTTGAGGGATAAATATTGGCCAGGACACCAGGGATAAACCCCATTCCTTTCGTCGAAATAGTGCCATGGGATCTTTCAACGTCCACCTGAGAGAACAGGCGGGGCCTCAATTTAATGTCTCACCCAAAAGACGCCACCTCCAACAATGCAGCATTCTTTCTTAGACTATGTGCTGAAGTCTCTAAAGTGGGACTTGAACCCACAACCTTCTGACTCAGAGGTAAGAATGCTATCAACTGAGCCATGGCTGACACAGCAAGGATGAGTGTAAATGGCTTCAGGAAGATTAGACTGGTTAGCAGAATGGGCAGAGCGGTGGCAAATACAATTTAATGTGGATAAATGTGGGGCAATACATTTTGGGAGAAAAATAAGGAATGAGAATATACACACAAGAGAAAGGCACGAAGGGATTTGGATAAACAAAGAGACCTATATGTTCAAATACATAAGATTAGCAAGTATTTAGAAAAGCATGGGTTAATCAAGGACAGCCAGCATGAATTTGTTATAGGCATGTTGTGTTTGACAAATTTAAGAGTTATTTTGAAGAGGTAATTGATCAGATAGATAAAGGGAATACAGTAGATGTAGAGTACATGAATTTTCAGAAGGCATTCGATAAGGTGTCTTACAAGAGCCTTGTTAGAAAATTGCAGGTGTGTGGTATAAGAGGAAAATTAACAGGTTAGAATGTCGGCTGACAGACAGGAAGCAAAGTTTTACTGTTAATGGGTGTTGCTCAGACTGGAGATGGTTGGAAAAGGTGTATCCCAGGGTCAGAGTTGGGTCCACTTTGTTCACTGTGCAGGTAGATTTGGACTTGAAACACAATCTCCCAAATTTACTGATGACACAAAAGTAAGAGGTTTGGCAACTAGTGAACAAGACTGATAAAGATCAGGAAGACACTGACAGATGAGTTGGAATGGTAAGACAGGTGGCAGATACCATTTAATTGTTTTTTTTATATTCGTTCTTGGGATGTAGGCGTCACTGGCAAAGCCAGCATTTATTGCCCATCCCTAGTTGCATTGAGAAGGTGGTGGTGAGCCACCTTCTTGAACCGCTGCAGTCCGTGTGGTGAAGGTACTACCACAGTGCTGTTAGGGAGGGAGTTCCAGGGTTTTGACCCAGCGACGATGAAGGAACGGCGATATACTTCCAAGTCGGGATGGTGTGTGACTTGGAGTGGAACTTGGATGTGGTAGTGTTCCCATGCACCTGCTGCCCTTGTCCTTCTAGGTGGTAGAGGTCGCGGGTTTGGGAGGTGCTGAAGAAGAAGCCTTTGCGAGTTGCTGCAGTGCATCTTGTAGATGGTACACACTGCAGCCACGGTACGCCGGTGGTGGAGGCAGTAAATGTTTAAGGTGGTGGATGGGGTGTCAATCAAGTGGGCTGCTTTGTCTTGGATGGTGTCGAGCTTGTTGAGTGTTGTTGGAGCTGCACTCATGCAGGCAAGTGGAGAGTATTCCATCACACTCCTTACTTCTGCCTTGTAGATGGTAGAAAGGCTTTGGGGAGTCAGGAGGTGAGACACTCGCCGCAGAATACCCAGCCTCTGACCTACTCTTATTGCCACAGTATTAATGTCATAGAGTCATATAGAGTCATAACGGCACAGAAGAAGGCCATTCGGCCCATCGAGTCCATGCCGGCTCTTTGTAGAGCAATCCAGTCAGTCCCATTCCCCTGCTCTATCCCCGTAGCTCTACAAGTTTATTTCCCTCAAGTGCCTATCCAGTCTCCCCTTGAAAACATTGGGCCGAAAATTGATCCCGGGACGCGAGAGTACGCACTGCATACTCTCGCATATTCCCACTCCAATTGCCGGTTTTCTGCATGCCCTGCGCATGCGCTGAAAACCGGCAATTGCTCTTCCGAAAAGGGGGCGGGGCCTGGGTGCATCGCGTGCACGCTACAGGCTGCGCGCACGCTGTGCACTTCATGCTTTGGACGCGCAGGTAAGTAGGGAAGATTTTGGAAATGTAAAAAGGAGGAGTAAGACCCGCTTTTAAGAAGGTAAGTAGTGAATTAAGTATTTTTTTGAATTTTTTTTTACAGGTATATCTTTTTTATAGACTTTAAAGACAGGTAAGTTTATTTTTATAACTTTTTAAAAGATTTTAAATTTTTTCAAAAATTTAATTTTTTATTTAAAATGGTTAATTTAATTAACTATACTTATTTTATTAATGTGATGGTTTTTTTTTTTAAATTTAATTGAGATTTAGCTGTTATTTTGGGGGGGTGTAAGATTCATAAGTCTCACAGCTATTTATGAATGGAAGATGGTGTGCTGCCATTGGCTCTAACTGAGTCACGTGATCCCACAGCTCGCACGAATTCACTACGCCGCTGGGATACGCAAGCCCAGCACAGCTGATGTCTGGAACATCAAGTTCGTGTGAGCTGGATCAGAAAAAGCATAAGCGAGGTGAGACATCGCGGGGAAGGCTTACCCCCGCGGGAACAGAGCGTGATCAATTTCTGGGCCATTGAGTGTCTCCGCTTCCACCACTTCCGTCGGTAGCGAATCCCAGGTCATCACCACTTGCTGTGTAAAAAAGTTTTTCCTCACATCCCCCCTGTATCTTTTGCCCAAAACCTTAAATCTGTGTCCCCTAGTCCTTGTACCATCAACTAGTGGGAACAGCCTTTCCCCGTCTAGCCTATCCAAACCCATCATAATCTTGTACACCTCTATCAAATCACCCCTCAACCTCCTTTGCTCTAATGAAAACAAATCCAGTTTCTCCAACCTGTCCTTGTAGCTAAGATCCCCCATCCCCGGAACCATTCTGGTAATTCTCCTCTGCACCCTCTCAAGGGCCTTCACATCCTTCCTAAAGTGTGGTGACCAGAACTGGATGCAATACTCCAGTTGTGGCCTAACCAGCGCTGTATAAAGGTTCAGCATAACTTCTCTACTTTTGTACTCAATACCTCTATTTATGAAGCCCAAGATCCCATATGCTTTGTTAACCACTCTCTCAATATCTCCTGCCACCTGCAAGGACCTATGCACATTAACTCCCAGGTCCCCCTATCCCTGCACACTCTTTAAAACTGTGCCATTAAGTGTATATTGCCTCTCCCTGTTCCTTCTGCCAAAATGCATTACCTCACACTTCTCTGTATTAAATTCCATCTGCCACTTTTCTGCCCATTCTGCTAGCCTTTCTATGTCCTGTTGCAGTCGATTGGTATCATCATCACTGTTTGCCACACCCCCAAGTTTGGTGTCATCGGCAAATTTAGAAATTCTACTCTGTATTCCAATATCCAGGTCATTTATATATATCAAAAAAAGCAGTGGCCCTAGCACTGACCCTTAGGGAACACCACTGCCTACTATCCTCCAGTCTGAAAAACAGCCATTTACCACAACTCGCTGTTTTCTATCCTTAAGCCAATTCCTTATCCAAGCTGCCACTGACCCACCTATTCCACAAGCCTCAATTTTGTTAACCAGCCTTCTAGGTGGCTGGTCCAGTTAATTTTCTGGTTAATGGTAACCCCAGGATATTGATGGTGGGGGATTCGGCGATGGTAATGCCGTTGAATGTCAAGGGGTGGTGGTTAGACGCTCGCTTGTTGGAGATAGTCATTGCCTGGCATTTGCGTGGCGCGAATGTTACCTGCCACTTATCAGCCCAAGCCTAAATGTCGTCCAGGTCTTGCTGCATGCGGGCATGGACTGCTTCATTATCTGAGGAGTTGCAAATGGCACTGAACACTGTGCAGTCATCAGCGAACATCCCCACTCTGACCTTATGATGGACGGAAGGTCATTGATGAAGCAGCTGAAGATGGTTGGGCCAAGGACACTGCCCTGAGGAACTCCTGCAGCGATGTCCTGGGGCTGTGATGATTGACCTCCAACCACCACAACCATCTTCCAGCCAGTGGAGAGTTTTCTGCTTGATTCCCATTGACTTCAGTTTTTCTAGGGCTCCTTGATGTCACCCTCGGTCAAATGCTGCCTTAATGTCAAGGGCAGTCACTCTCACCTCACCTCTGGAATTCAGCTCTTTTGTCCATGTTTGGACCAAGGCTGTAATGAGGTCTGGAGCTGAGTGGTCCTGGCGGAACCCAAACTGGGCATCAGTTTGCTTATGATTGAGAGTAGACTGATGGGGCGGTAATTGGCTGGATTAGATTTGTCCTGCTTTTTGTGGACAGGACATACCAGGGCAATTTTCCACATTGTCAGATAGATGCCAGTGTTGTAGCTGTACTGGAACAGCTTGGCTAGAGGTGCGGCTAGTTCTGGAGCACAAGTCTTCAGCACGACAGCCAGGATGTTGTCGGGGCCCACAGCCTTTGCTGTATCCAGTGCGCTCAGTTGTTTCTTGATATCGCGTGGAGTTATTCGAATTGGCTGAAAACTGGCTTCTGTGGTGGTGGGGACCTCAGGAGGAGGCCGATATGGATCATCCACTCGGCACTTTTGGCTGATTATGGTTGCAAACACTTCAGCTTTGTCTTTTGCACTCACGTGCTGAGCGCCACCATCATTGAGGATGGGGATATTCATGGAGCCTCCTCCTCCTGTTAGTTGTTTAATTGTCCACCACCATTCACGACTGGATGTGGCAGGACTGCAGAGCTTTGATCTGATCTGTTGATTGTGGGATTGCTTAGTTCTGTCTATAGCATGCTGCCTCTGCTTTTTAGCATGCATGTAGTCCTGTGTTGCAGTTTCCCCAGGTTGGCACTGCATTTTTAGGCAGCCTGGTGCTGCTCTTGGCATGCTCTTCTACACTCCTTATTGCACCAGAGTTGGTCACCTGGCTTGATTGTAATGGTAGAGTGAGGGATGTGCCGGTTACAGATTGTGGTGGAATACAATTCTGCTGCTGCTGATGGCCCACAGCACCTCATGGATGCCCAGTTTTGAGCTGCTAGATCTGTTCTGAATCTATGCCATTTAGCATGGTGGTAGTGCCACACAACACGATGGAGGATGTCCTCAGTGTGAAGACAGGACTTCATCTCCACAATGACTGTGCAGTTGTCACTGCTACCAATACTGTCATGGACAGATGCATCTGCGACAGGTAGATTGGTGAGGACAAGGTCAAGTAGGTTTTTCCCTCGTGTTGGTTCTCTCACCACCTGTCGCAGGCCCAGACTGGCAGCTATGTCCTTCAGGACTCGGCCAGCTCGGTCAGTAGTGGTGCTACCGAGCTTGTCCCCCACTCTTGTCCCCCACCCAGAGTACCTTCTGCTCCCTTGCTACCCTCGGTGCTTCTTCCAAGTGGTGCTCAACATGGAGGAGTACTGATTCATCAGCTGAGGGAGGGTGGTAGGTGGTAATCAGCAGGCGGTTTCCTTGCCTATGCTTGACCTGAAGCCATGAAACTTCATGGGGTCCGGAGTCAATGTTGAGGACTCCCAGGGCCACTCCATCCCGACTGTGCCGCCACCCCTGGTGGGTCTGTCCTGCCGGTGGGACAGGACATACCCAGGGATGGTGATGGAGGAGTCTGGGACATTGGATGAAAGGTATGATTCTGTGAGTATGACTATGTCAGGCTGTTGCTTGACTAGTCTATGGGACAGCTCTCCCAATTTTGGCACAATTCCCCAGATGTTGGTGAGGAAGACTTTGCAGGGTTGACGGGTCTGGGTGTGCCGTTGTTGTGTCCGTAGCCGGTGCCGAGGTCGATGCCGGGTGGTCCGTCCAATTTTATTCTTATTGTTTTTCATAGCGGTTGTGTACAACTGAGTGGCTTGCTAGACCATTTCAGATAGTCAACGATATTGCTGTGGGTCTGGAGTCCGATAGTTTCATGGATGCATACAGCTAACTGCTATAATAGGAAGATGGTAGGGTTGATATTCTGGGAGGGTGAGATCAAATGATTGAAAGGAGGAACTTACATTTATGTAGTATGTTATCACGTCTTCAGCAAGTCCCAAAGCCCTTCACAACCGATGAATCACTTTTGAAGGGTGGTCACTGCTGTTATGTAGATAAACGCAAGCAATATTGCTAGCCCAGAATTTTATTTAGTAGCTTACACCGTTAGGGTGTCTACCAATCAATGTTCCCTCTCATTTTTTTTTGGCTGCGCAGCCCCTTTAACTGGCTGCGTGGCCCTTTTAAATGGCTGCGCGGCCCCTTTAACTGGCTGCGCGGCCCTTTTAAATGGCTGCGCGGCCCCTTTAACTGGCTGCGCGGCCCTTTTAAATGGCTGCGCGGCCCCTTTAACTGGCTGCGCGGCCCATTCAAACTGTTGCGCGGGACCTCCAGCTTAACGGGAACGTTGCTACCAATCTTGGTATGTTGGTGGATCAGGAGATCCCCATGGAAAATGTTTGGAACCTCGGTGGCTAATTAGAATAGAGTAGCTCTTAATTGCTCCTCTGTATAATGACGACACAGATCACACTTTGAAGAGCATTTATTGCCTTGGCTCCCATTTCTTTTTCCTCTGAGGTCCCTCTTTGAACTTTCTTCATGTGAGAGTTGTGATGCTCCTGCTTTAGGCTCCACCATCTTCACCATCAATGTAGTTCTGTAATTGGCTAATAAGAAGAATCAGTTCATGCAGGAGAAGTTAATACATCATCATAAATCACTGGTTAGGCCTCAGCTGGAGTATTGTGTTGTATTCTGGGCAAGACACTTTAGGAAGGATGTCAAGGCCTTGGAGAGATAGCAGAGGAGACTTACTAGAATGATACCAGGGATCAGGGAATTCAGTTATGTGGAGAGACTGGAGAAGCTGGGATTGTTCTCCTTAGAGCAGAGATGGTTAAGGGGAGATTTAATAGAGGTGTTCAAAATTATATAGGGTTTTGATAGAGTAGATAGGGAGAAACTGTTTCCACTGAAAGGAGGGTCGGTAACCAGAGGAATCAGATTTAAGATAATTGGCAAAAAGGCCAGAGGGGAGATGAGGGGAAATTTTTTTATTGAGCGAGTTGCTATGATCTGGAACGCACTGCCTGAAAGGGTGGTGGATGCAGATTCAATAGTAACTTTCAAAAGGGAATTGGATAAATACTTGAAAAGGAAAAATTTGCAGCGTTATGGGGAAAGAGCAGGGGGGAGTGGGACTAATTGGAGAGCTCTTTCAAAGAGCCGGCACAGGCACGATGAGCCGAATGGCCTCCTTTTGTGTTGTATGATTCTGTGATTTTACAATTGGATTCGGAGAGTTGGGAGATAGCACTTTTACAGAAATGACTCAGAATAGATTAGTAACAAAGATGATGACTTTTATATATGAAGGCCATATATAAACAGTACCAGAAGCTTGTTTATGGGAACATTGGTGCCCTTTTTAAGGGGAATGATTTCATGAAATGAATGACTAGCAGACCTTCATCTGTTTCTTTACAATTATAAAATAAGTTTATACTTCTGATATGCATCATTATTAAAAAAACTGACCCAAAGCTTCCTGTAGATCAACAAAAATTATCAAGCATTTTTTCATGAAAGCAAAGTCCCTTTATATATAAAGTTCTCATCTCCCAGTGATACTTCTACCAGAACCGATATTGGGCACATCATACGCCTACCCAAATACAAGTAAAAAGAAAGACTTGCATTTATATAGCGCCTTTCATAACCTCAGACTGTTCCAAAGTGCTTTACAGCCAATTAAGTACTTTTTGAAGTACAGTCGCTGTTGTGATGTAGGAAATGCGGCAGCCAATTCGCGCACAGCAAGCTCCCACAAACAGCAAAGTGATAATGACCAGATCATTTGTATTTAGTGATATTGGCCAGGGCACCGGGGAGAATTCCCCTGCTCTTCTTCAAATAGTGCTGTGGGATCTTTTACATCCGCCCGAGAGGGCAGGCGGGGCCTGGGTTTAACGTCTCATCCGAAAGACGGCACCTCTGACAGTGCAGCACTCCCTCAGTACTGCCCTAGAGTGTCAGCCTGGATTGTCCATGGGGCAAAAAAAATTAAACAATTGGCTCAAAGGTAACCCCAAAAATTTTGATCGGTTCCTGCAAAATTTGAGACAATCAAAAAAAAACACAGTATCCACTTACTTCACTAAACACACCTCTCAGAAACTCACTGGGACATCTACTAGGACTATTTCAAATTATTAATCTGCACACACACACATTAAAAAATCGTAGGAGAGTAGGGCTGATTTTGCACTCCCATTGGGGATCCAGGCTTGCAGGGGGCATGGGTCAGATATAGGGGTACTACAGTGTAGCCCCCAATTCTCAGCTGTGGCTCAGTTGGTAGCACTCTCGTCCCTGAGTCAGAAGGTTGAGGGTTCAAGTCCTGCTCCAGAGACTTGAGCACAAAATCTAGACTGACATTCCCAGTGCAGTATTGAGGGAGTGCTGTACTGTCAGAGGTGCCATCTTTCAGATGAGACGTTAAACCGAGGCCCCGTCTGCCCTCTCAGGTGGACATAAAACATCCCATGGCACTATTTCGAAGAAAAGCAGGGGCGATATCCCCGATCTCCTGGCCAATATTTATTCCTCAATCAACATCACTAAAACAGATTATCTGGACATTAACACGCTGTTTGTAGGAGCTTGCTGTGAGCAAATTGGCTATGTGTTTCCTACATTACAACAGTGACTACACTTCAAAAGTACTTCATTGGCTGTAAAGCGCTTTGGAACATCCTGAGGTCGTGAAAGGCGCTATATAAACATTAAGTCTTTCTTTTCCCTAACTTCAGCTTGCTCTCCTGCATGGAATCGCCCCGGATACCCCTAAATATAAAGAAGGTTTTAAGTCTCTCGTAAGATACTTCCATTTAACACTTTTAGACAAACAGGAAACTAAGCTACCACCTGTTTTAAACCACAGTACATTTTCTATGTGGAAAAGCTAAAATGAAGTATTGATGTTAGCGTTCCTACTGAGACTTGAGAAAACATCACTTGATTATTTGTGTAAAGTTTGTCCAATACACAGCTCAACTTAAAAAACGGTTACATGGAGTAGCTCAGACAGATCAGAAACCAATTCCTTCTAACCAGATGTGTATATAACAGGAATAGTCGTGGCTAAGCCAGGAACAAATTGGGCCTTAATAGAATTGAGCTTAAACAGTATCAGGAATGTGCTTATTTGTGTAGCATGTTGTATCTGCCTTTAATTCGGTGCCTATCCCATTTGAGTGAGTATGCAACAGGAAATAAGAACTTAACGGCTCTTTGAGAGCCATGTTGTTTCAGTAGGAAACCTGCCCATCTCAGACATCAAAGAGAATCTTCAACTGTTTAAGGATTCTAAGATGTGATGGGAAGCTACCTTTCCCCAGGAGGTGTGTGACCTATTACTTCTTTATTTTTGATGCGGAGATGCCGGTGTTGGACTGGGGTGGACAAAAGTGAGAAGTCGCACAACACCAGGTTATAGTCCAACAGCTTTATTTGAAATCACAAGCTTTCGGAGCGGCTGCTCCTTCGTCACCTGACGAAGGAGCAGCACTCCGAAAGCTTGTGATTTCAAATAAAGCTGTTGGACTATAACCTGGTGTTGTGCGACTTCTCACTTTTCTTTATCTTTGTGCCTGATTACGCTCTCCAGTACTGAGGGGAACATCAAGGTTCGGAAGTGTGAAACCCATACATATAGCAGCGGCGTCAGGAAACAGTGGAGCTGGTGGCTGAACAGCTGCCAGGTGATAACACAGCAATGCTCAAGGTGACAATACATGCCTGAAATGACCTTCGCAGCTCAGAGCTATAATAGGAGCATGTACGCAATACTGCAGGTACATCCAGAAAAGGCATCTTGTCAAAGAAACAGGCTCAACAACAACAACAACAACTTGCATTTATATAGCACCTTTAACGTAGTAAAATGTCCCAAGGCGCTTCACGGCAGCGTTATCAAAGAAAATTTGACACCGAGCCACATAAGGAGAAATTAGGGCAGGTGACCAAAAGCTTGGTCAAAGAGGTAGATTTTAAGGAGTATCTTAAAGGAGGAGAGAGAGGCGGAGAGGTTTAGGGCGCGAATTCCAGAGCTTCGGGCCTGGGCAGCTGAAGGCACGGCCGCCAATGGTGGAGCGATGAAAATCGAGGATGCGCAGGAGGCCAGACTTGGAGGAGCGCAGGGGTTGTAGGTGATGTTCCCTCTAGTTTTTTTTCCGTGCGCGGTCCCTTTAAATTTGCTGCGCGGTACCTTCCAGCGGCAATAGCCCGTGAGCGGCCGGTGCCGGTGCCGGGCCTCCCGATTGATACGCGGCCGTGTCCCCGCGCACCTTAGGGGAAACATTGGTCGTCAGGCTGGAGGAGGCTACAGAGATGGGGAAGGGGGCGAGGCCACGGAGGGATTAGAATACAAGGACGAGAATTTTAAAATCGAGGCTCGGTGAAACAAAGTGGGGAGTCTGCTTAGAAAAATAACTGAAAGGGCCTCCTTCAAAATTTTCAAAAGCTACCACGTAATACGAGAGTCTCAAAAAAAAAAGTACCGGCAAATCACTACTCGTAATCCAAGTTTCACGATTAATGGCAAAAATGAGCCTTTGAACAGTTCAATGCTCAAACACTGATGTAACGTGTTGTAAGTTTGCAGGACTTGTCGTAAACTATTTGGGCGCTTTGTGCAGATAAAGAATGAAAGCCACCACACAGCCTTAATTTATTCCCAGCCGGGTTTTTCAAATTGGTGTATTATCAAAATCAACAAAGCCCGCTACCTCAGTCCTATTATTTTGACTCGCGCGTCCCTTGTTAATTGATTACGGCGAGCTGGTTTTTTTTTTTCGTGTGGCAGTAGCTGCGGTTTGCAGTAAAATAATACGGGAAACAAAGTGGTCCTGCGAAGATTGACCGAGCGAGCTACGAACAAGGAGGCATCAGTGTCAAGGACACTACTGCTGCTGTCTGCACCAAATATGCAGGAACAGGTTAAATTCCCTTTGACTCAAAAACACACTCAAACTACAATATTTTGAAATTCTGGATTCGAAAATGTATGCTTTGAGCATGTGCTATGAATGCTTACAACACATAGATAAAACTGTGCCTGTAGGGATAATAAATGAAGTGCAATATGTTGTATCATTTAGCTTCATCTCTGGGTAAGAAAATACTTTAAACTTTAACAGATGTGAAATTCAATTGGCATAATTTTATGCTACGATTTTGCCCATCACAATTTATTTATCCTAGTCCTTTTTCAAGTAGATCATTTTTCTTTTTGTTAAGTTTTGTCCTCTGATAAGTACTACAAAATAGGGGGCGATACGGATTGTACAAAGCACCCCATTCACGTCGTTTCAAGTGCTTGCCTTGTACAGGGATTTTCCTGTAGTATTGCTCAGACAGTTGGCAGCACAATAGTGTTCGACGCCAGTAAAATGGCAGAAAGAAACATGGTTTCTTGGAGATATTTGCAGGGCTAAGGGGAAAGAGCAGGGGGAGTGGGATTCATTGGACAGCTCTTTCAAAGAGCCGGCACAGGCACGATGGGCCGAATGGCCTCCTTCTGTGCCGTATCTGATCCAAGCATAACGCATTATGGAAAATCTTGAACATAGCATAAAATGTGCTTCCATTATCTGGTTTTAAATTGCCAGCTCACTGAATATAATCAATCCCAACACAAAATTGCACCTGCCCAACAACAACAACAACAACTTGTATTTATATAGCGCCTTTAACGTAGTAAAACGTCCCAAGGCGCTTTACAGGAGTATCATAAGACAAAAAATTTGGCCACACATGTATGAGAAATCCAATCAGTTTTGTGATATAGTGAAAGTGATTTTTTTTCCAATTGTTTTTCTGTAATGGGTGTACGTGTTTAATGTGTTTTGATGGTGTGTTTACCTCATGTGTTGTAAATGTTCGAAGTGCTCGCCCAGTTGAAGGAATAACCCTGGAGGTTGGTTACACACCCAGCTTGCCAGCTGCAGTGAATACAGAAGGCCCACTACCTGAACCTGTACCACCAACATCAGGGGTCTCCCTTTTACTCATTGCTTTCAAACACACTCATTGCTTTCAAACACAATGCCATTTGTCAGAAGGTGGTGGATTCAAGCCCCACTCCAAAGTCTTGAGCACATAATCCAGGCTGACATTCCCAGTGCAGTGCTGAGGGAGTGCTGCACTGTCAGAGGCGCCGTCTTTTGGATGAGACGTTAAACCGAGGCCCCGTCTGCCCTCTCGGGTGGACGTAAAAGATCCCATGGCACTATTTCGAAGAACGGGGGAGTTCTCCCCGGCATCCTGGCCAATATTTATCCCTCAACCAACATCACCAAAACAGATTATCTGGTCTTTATCACATTGTTGTTTGTGGGAGCTTGTTGTGCACAAATTGGCTGCTGCGTTTCCTACATTACAACAGTGACTACACTTCAAAAGTACTTCATTGGCTGTAAAGCGCTTTGGGACATCCTGAGATCGTGAAAGGAGCAATAGAAATGCAAATCCTTCTTCTTCTTCTACAGGACGCTACCATCTATTGCCTTGGTGGTAGCACTCTTGTCTCTGAGTCAGAAAGTTGTGGGTTCAAGTCCCACTCCAGAGACTTGACACACAATCTAGGCTGACACTCCCAGTGCAGTGCTGAGGGAGTGCTACACTGTCGGAGGTGCCGTCTTTCAGATGAGACATTAAACCGAGGCCCCGTCTGCTCTCTCAGGTGGACGTAACTGATCCCCTGGCACTGGTTGAAGAAGAGCAGGGGAGTTTTCCCTGGTGTCCCTGGGCCAATATGTTTCCCTCAACCAACATCACAAAAAAATAGTCATTTCTCACAACGCTGTCCGGGACCTTGCTGTGCACAAATTGACTTCTGCGTTTCCCAACAACCCAAACAACAATGACTACAAAGCACTTTGGGGCTTCCTGATGACATACAAGGCGCTGTATAAGGGCAAGTTCTTTCCTTCTTTCTTTCATTTGTCAACACTGTTAGCTACCTCTCCCCCTATTGTGCCCATCGTGCTAAAAGAAAATCAATCGATAAATTTAGGTCGATTTTATGAAAAATTGCGTGCAAATAGTTCGGCTGCCTTTCTATTAACATAAATATTTTACACATGTTCAAAAAAAACCTTGCCGACCATCAGAGGTTTTTATAATCAATTTTTTTCTGATAATGCTCCTGTGAAGCGCCTTGGGACGTTTTACGACATTAAAGGCGCTATACAAATGCAAGTTGTTGTTGCTGTTGAGGTGTCAGTGTGGGAAATGGGTAGTGAATCATGGAAGGTGTACCTGCAACCTCCCAATTTGTGCTTCCAGGGGTCTCCCAGCTGCCAGCTTGGACTCATTAAATTAGCTTTGTACTCTGCACTTTGGCTCCGAGCACCCGTCAACATTTTAAAGTCTGTTTTTCTACAACAGCAACTTGTATTTATGTGGCGCCTTTAGTGCAGTGAAACGTCCCACGGCGCTTCACAGGAGCGATTATCAAACAGGATTTGACACCGAGCCACAGAAGGAGGTATTTGGGCGGATGACAAAGAGGTGGGTTTTAAGGAGCGTCTTAAAGGAGGAAAGAGAGGTAGAGAGGTGGAGCGGTTTATGGAGGGAATTCCAGAGCTGAGGGCCTTGGCAGCTGAAGGCATGGCCGCCAATGGTGATGCGCAAGAGGCCAGAATTAGAGGAACGCAGATATCTCGGGGGATTGTGGGGCTGAAGGAGATTGCAGAGAAAGGGAGGAGCGAGGTCATGGAAGGATTTGGAAACAAGGATGAGAAATTTAAAATCGAGGCGTTGCTTAACCGAGAGCCAATGTAGGCCAGCGAGCACAGGGGTGATGGGTGAACGGGACTTGGTGCGAGTTAGGACATGGGCAGCCGAATTTTGGATGACCTCAAGTTTACGTAGGGTAGAACGTGGGAGGCCAGCCAGGAGTGAGTTGGAATAGTCAAGTCTAGAGCTAACAAAGGCATGGGTGAGGGTTTCAGCAGCGGATGAGCTGAAGCAGGGACGGAGTCGGGCGATGTTCCGGAGGGGGAAATAGGCGGTCTTAGTGATGGCGCGAATATGTGGTCGGAAGCTCATCTCAGGGTTAAGTATGACACCAAGGTTGCGAGTAGTCTTGTTCAGCCTCAGACAGTTGCCAGTTACAGTACTTAGATTTAAAATGCTCAAACCCCTTATACACGCACACAGAACAAAGACCCACAGTCAATGAAAGATAAGGATGTTTCCCAATATTGCAGCATCTTTTGCCGAACACATTTCAATGGTTATTAACCTGGAAATGACTACGAGTGATGTTATTCTAGAAACGCTTCACCTGCTTGTATCAAATTCCTCTCTCCGCTGTTTCAGCTGCAGTGTTAACCACTTTTTCTTTTTGAATGGGTTAATGATTTAATTGAAATAGTGCAGATTTGATACAAGCATCTTCGTGCCCACATTAACTTGCAGGCTATTACTCCAGACTTAAACCTGCAGCAATTACAACTCTCCTGTCTTATCCCTTATGGACAATTCTCTTATGCTGGCAAACTCAGGTCTGAACCTGTGTTAACAACCTCTTGTTTGACTCTTCAAGCTGAGTTATAACTTACCCTTATCCCTGAAAGCTATTACATGTTCTGTCTAACTCTGTTAAATGGAAGGTTTATTCATTTCACTAGTTTTGGGAAATGGGGAGTCCATAATAATGTGGCAACTATTTAATTCCCTTTTAAAAGAATTGACAGACTATTCTGTCCATAAATTTGTTTTAAAAAGCAATTAGATAGTTCTTGAGAAAGAGGAATATTAAAGTATATGGGGAGCAAGCAGGTAGCAATTGTGGGGGAAAATCACCATCTCAGACTTAATAGACTGAATGGCACATTTCTGTGCTGTAATATTATGTGACTCTATGGGGGGTAAATTCTATACTATCCTTGCACTGTTGTTGAAAGTTAATATTTTTTTTTTATCAACCGTGTCCTAAATCAAGCCTTTTGTATTGCTCTTTTAAACCCCATTTCCTTCTTCCAGGAATACCTGCAGCTATTTTCAAATGACCTCTATCAAAAGAATGTAACAGTGATGTCGCATCCCTTCCCTGCCACATTTAACTCCTCCTTAATTACCCTGTCATTGTCCACACAGAGACTAGGACATAGGAACTGGGATAGGCCATTCAGCCCCTCGCGCCTGTTCAGCTATTCAGTTAGATCATGGCTGACCTGTATCTTAACTCCATCTATATACCTTGGTTCCATTACCCTTGATACCCTTGCCTAATCACAACCTATCAAACTCAATTTTTAAATTTTCAATTGGCCCCCAGCCTCAACAGCTTGCTGGGGAGACAAAATTTGACATCGAGCCACATTAGAACAGGTGACCAAAAGTTTGGTCAAAGAGGTAGGTTTTAAGGAGCAACTTAAAGGAGGAGAGAGAGGTAGCGAGACGGAGAGGTTTAGGGAGGGAATTCCAGAGCTTAGGGCCTAGGTAGCTGAAGGCACGGCCGCCAATAGGGAGCGAAGGAAATTGGGGATGCACAAGAGGCCAGAATTGGAGGAACGCAAAGATCTCGGAGGGTTGTCGGGCTGGAGGAGGTTACAGTGATAGGGAGGGGGCGAGGCCATGGAGGGATTTGAAAACATGGATGAGAATTTTAAGATCGAGGTGTTGCCAGACCGGGACCCAGTGTAGGTCAGTGAGCACAGGGGTGATGGGTGAATGGGACTTGGTGCGAGTTAGGATACGGGCAGCAGACCAATGTGAACACCAATCCGCTCAGGGTCACACATCCACAAAAAACCTCATACCAAACAATACCTTTAGCTCAGATTTTTTATTTAATGTCTTAAACTGTATAATGGACTATTAAAAAAAAATGTCCTCATTGTAATTTATAAATTTCCTGCATGATTGTCAAATAACACAGGTTGTTGTGATGCACTCTGGATTGTAGTTCCACAGCAGCAGTGTGAACTACAATTTCCACAATACATCTCTCTCTCTTTCACATGCAAAGAATATGTCCATAGGAGCTAGCGATCCCCAGCACCCAAAGTTCAAGTGAACTGCAAGTCTGAAGCAGCAGAAATAGAGGGTTGGCTTGACTTCTTGCAAGGACTCCTTAGATTAAATGATTAATTTGATGGGTAAGTGTAATGATTTTAGTGCAAATTATTTAATTACATCTTTCTAACTCTTATAAAATGCCAATTAGGGTGACATTGTCATCAGTCAAAATCAAATTATCAAAAGTGCCCGCTTTTCAAAGGGGGACGAACAATAAACTTAACGTTATAATTAAAACAAAAGGAAACTTCATCAAATCAAATTGAAATGTTGTTGCCTGTGTCAACTACGCGTTCCATACCCTGCAGTGCCCACCGGTCAAGGAAGGCCTCAAGCGTACCGACGGACACTGCGTGCTCCCTCTTCAGGGACACCCGGGTGTGGGCATAGCCGCGGAAGAGGGGCAGGCAGTCGGACCGCACAACCCCCTCGACCACGCGCTGCCTGGACCTGTGTATGGCCACCTTGGCCAGGCTCAGGAATTACATGTTTCGCAATGTTAGGAATGTTCTCGACCTGGCTGCAGATGCAGATGGTTCGGGAAAAAGATGGCAGCTGAAACCACTTTAAAAATGAATCGAGCCCCGTGACTGGGTTAAATTACAGCCTTTAAACTAATTGCTTTTCGGTAGATTCCCGCAGAATTTTGAACTTCAGTGAATCAGTCATAGTTAAGCTACTTGTTTAAGCCAGTAAGAAAAGTGCCGCTTTTTATTTTTTAATTTTCTGGCTAGATTTGGTCCGTCGCCTTCTTGCACTCATTTCCATTTGTTTTCATGGGAAGTCCCTTGTCCTCATTCACCCATCCATAATCTTCTATTTTACATAGAATTACATCGAATTTATGGCACAGAAACAGGCCATTCGGCCCAACAGGTCTATGCCAGTGTTTATGCTCCACACCAGCCTCCTCCCACCCTTCTTCTTCTTGCCCTCTCAGCATATCCTTCTATTTCTTTTTCCCTCATGTGTTTATCTAGCTTCCCCTAAAATGCATCTATACTATTCGCCTCAACCACTCCCTGTGGTAGCGAGTTCCACATTCTAACCACTCTCTGGGTAAAGAAGTTTTATTTTGCAGTCATTCTTTTATCTTTTTTATTACTTTTTTTTTCAATTGCTCTGTACTATAATTTTCACTTTTATATAAGCAATACGGACAGCAAATGAATCTTTATCATTGAGAATTTCATCTCTCTCCGAGATCTCAAATAATATCGCTCTTGGTTCTCAAGGACACTTCCCAAATACCAATATCCTTAAAGGTTTCCCTGACCAGGCAGTCCTGAGGTATAGGAGGATGATTTCCCCTTGTGAATGACATCTTCTACATTCATCCCTTCCTCATCGTCATAGAATTATAGAATGATAGAGCACAGAAGGAGGCCATTCAGCCCATCGTGCCTGTGCCGGCTCTTTGAAAGAGCTATCCAATTAGTCCCACTCCCCCACTCTTTCCCCGTAGCCCTGTAAGCTTTTTCCCTTCAAGTATTTATCCAATTCCCTTTTGAAAGTTACTGTTGAATCTGCTTCCATCACCCTTTCAGGCAGCGCGTTCCAGATCACAACAACTCATTGTGTAAAGAAATGTTTCTTCATGTCGCCTCTGGTTCTTTTGCCAATTACCTTAAATCTGTGTCCTTTCGTTACCAACCCTTCTGCCACTGGAAACAATTCTTCTTATTTATTCCATCAAAACTGTTCATGATTTTGAACACCTTGTCTGCTCTAAGGAGAACAACCCCAGCTCCTCCAGTCTCTCCACATAACTGAAGTCCCTCATCCCTGGTACCATTCTAGTAAATCTCTTCTGCACCCTCTTTAAGGCCTTGACATCCTTCCTAAAGTATGGTGCCCAGAATTGAACACAATACTCCAGCTGAGGCCTAACCAGTGTTTTATAACTACTTTTCCCTTTTTTGATGTTTTCTCCCTGACTCTTTTGAAGGCACTGAGATATGTTTTGCTATAGATCCACAGCCATCCAAGTAGCCATACAATTTTATTCTTTTTCGCAGCGGTTTTCTGCAACTGAGTGTCTTGCTGGGCCACTTCAGAGGGCAGTTAACAGTCAACCGCATTGGTGTGGGACTGGAGTTACATATAGGCACAGGCCGGGGTAAGGACGGCAGGTTTCCTTCCCGAGAGGACGTTAGTGAACCAGTTGGGTTTTTACGACAATCTGACAGCTTCATGGTCACTTTTACTGATAACCAGCTTTTTTTTCTCCAGATTTTGTTCAAAACTGAATTCAAATTCTCAAAACTGCCATGGTGTTATTTGACCTCAGTTGTATCAAACCACTATCTGCAGTGGTTCAAGAAGAAGGCCCACCACCACCGTCTCAAGTGCAACCAAAGAGTGGACAATCAATGAGATCTTGCCCACATCCCAAAGATGAATTTAAAAAATGAATCTGACACCACCAGTTCTTTAATTGTTTATTTATTTTGTCATAATGTGCCAAGTTGTAATTCTAAATTAATCGGAGATACTAAATCATTTTATATTTAATTTTATGGGATGGCTATTTTCTGATTTAATTAAAGCTATTGGAAAAAAAAGAGCAGTCCATCCAGCACTGTGTCATCCTTTTCACAATACTTTACGTAACCCTCTTCTGGCTATAAATTTCTCCATGTATTACATTTACCCCAAGGACAATGTCATAGTCAGTGTATGACATTGCCCATGGGATAAATGCAGGAATTTCTAGCTGTAATTAATGAGCTAAGGAATGCCACCACACAACATATGACATAGAACATAAGAACATAAGACGTAGGAGCAGGAGTAGGTCATTTGGCCCCTTGAGCCTGCTCCGCCATTCAATAAGATCATGGCTGATCTGATCTTGGCCTCAACTCCACTTCCCTGCCCGCTCCCCATAACCCTTGACTCCCTTATCGTTCAAAAATTTGTCTATCTCCACCTTAAATATATTCAATGACCCAGCCTCCACAGCTCTCTGGGGAAGAGCATTCCAAAGATTCACGACCCTCTGAGGAAAGAAATTCCTTCTCATTTTCGATTTAAAAGGGTGCCCCCTTATTCTGAAATTATGCCCCCCAGTTCTCGATTCCCGCATGAGGGGAAACATCCTCTCTGAATCTACCCTGTCAAGCCCCTTCAGAATCTATGGGGGAAAAATTCAGTATCGCCCCATTTGGGGCGCAATTATCGGCCGGGCGCAAAGATTAGCGCCTGGCGCTAATTATCGCCTCCGACTGCAAACTTGGCTTTTATCGCCCCTGGAGGTGATTGGAGCGCTAAATCAGGCGCTTCACACCTGTCTTAAGGCGCAAAGGCCGAGGAGCGAGGCGCTACCTCAGAGCGCTGGCGAAGCTCATGTGATGTCAGTCAGCAATGGAACAGAGACACAATGGCGCCGGCCAGTTCTTAAAGGGGAGGGTTGATCTTGCTCTCCATCCACATCCTGCTCATTGCAGCCTTGAATCTCGGCCTGGAGAGACCTGTACATCAAATCTGCTGGAAAGAACAATGGAGAGAACCAGGGAAAGAGCTCAGAGTGCAGCCCCCACAGTCTCTTCTAAATAGATGCAAGGAAGGGCAAATCAAAATGAACCTACAAAGTGCTGCTCAGTACCCAAAACTCCTTCATACAGCGTTGAATCTCTCCAGAAGTCTCTCTCTCTCTCAGAATGCATGGTGCAAAAATGTCACCAACAAAAAAAGGCAGGAAGCGTTCGCCTTTAAATAGCGCTCCCCCAGTCCCTTCCTGACTGCAAAATGCTCCACTCAACCTGTCGTTGCAGGCGGTAAGGCAGGGGGCGCCACTCAATATCCACTCCGGGGCGCTACCGGGGCGTTGCGCACTCAACTGACATCACGATCTGCCGGCGCAGGAGATCGTGGCGGTAGTGTTTAACGCCGCCGCAAAATGTTTAGTTAATTTCGCGAGCGGTGCAAACGTCGCCGAGCCCGGGCACTAGTTGCTTTGCGCCCCATTAGCGCCCTCTTAAGGCGCTAACGGGAGGCGCAACCAACTGAATTTTTCCCCCTATATGTTTCAATAAATCACCTCTCATTCTTCTAAACTCCAATGAGTATAGGCCCAACCTGCTCAACCTTTCTTCATAAGACAACCCTTAGAATCACAGTATCATAGAATAGTACATCACAGAAGGAGGCCATTCAGTCCATCGAGTCTGTGCCGGCTCTTTCAAAGAGCAATCCAGTTAGTCCCACTCCCCCGCTCTTTCCCCGTACTCACAAAGGAACTTTTAAGATTGAGTACAAGGTTTGTCCATTTCCTGATGAGAATGGGTTCTAATGCTTTATAGAAACATAGAAACATAGAAAATAGGTGCAGGAGTAGACCATTCGGTCCTTCGAGCCTGCACCGCCATTTAATGCGTTCATGGCTGAACATGCTACCTCAGTACCCCATTCCTGCTTTCTCGCCATACCCCTTGATCCCCCTAGTTGTGAGTATTATATCTAACTCCCTTTTGAATATATTTAGCGAACTGGCCTCAACAACCTTCTGTGGTAGAGAATTCCACAGATTCACCACTCTCTGGGTGAAGAAGTTCCTCCTCATCTCAGTCTTAAATGGCTTCCCCTTTATCCTTAGACTGTGACCCCTGGTTTTAGTTTTCCCTAACATTGGAAACATTCTGCCCGCATCTAATTTGTCTAAACCAGTCAGGATTTTAAACGTCTCTATAAGATCCCCCCTCATTCTTCTGAACTCCAGAGGATACAAGTTCAGTTGATCCAGTCTTTCTTGATATGTCAGTCTGGCCATCCCAGGAATCAATCTAGTGAACCTTCGTTGCACTCCCTCAATAGCAAGAATGTCCTTCCTCAAGTTAGGAGACCAAAACTGCACACAATACTCCAGGTGTGGCCTCACCAAGGCCCTGTACAACTGTAGCATCACCTCCCTACTCCTGTACTCAAATCCCCTTGCTATGAAGGCCATCATGCCATTTGCTTTCTTGACTGCCTGCTGCACTTGCCTTCCCACCTTCAGTGACTGATGTACCATGACGCCCAGGTCTCGTTGCACCTCCCCTTTCCCTAATCTGCCACCATTCAGGTAATAGTCCGCCTCTCTATTTTTACCACCAAAGTGGATAACCTCACATTTATCCACATTGTACTTCATCTGCCATACATTTGCCCATTCACCCAACCTGTCCAAGTCACTCTGTAGCCTCCTAGCATCCTCCTCATTGTTCACACTGCCTCCCAATTTAGTGTCATCCGCAAATTTGGAGATATTACAATTAATCCCTTCGTCCAAATCATTAACATATAATGTAAACAGCTGGGGCCCCAGCACCGAACCTTGCGGTACCCCGCTGGTCACTGCCTGCCATTCTGAAAAGTACCCATTTACTCCTACTCTTTGTTTCCTGTGTGCCAACCAGTTCTCAATCCACGTCAACACATTACCCCCAATCCCATGTGCTTTAACTTTGCACACCAATCTCTTGTGTGGGACCTTGTCGAAGGCCTTCTGAAAGTCCAAATACACCACATCTACTGGTTCCCCCCCGGTCCACCCTATTGGAAACATCCTCAAAAAATTCCAGAAGATTTGTCAAGCATGATTTCCCTTTATTGAAGCCATTAGAAAAAAACTGTCTAGTACAGGGATGTCAAACATACAGTTGCCCTGCACGTAAGGTTACAGAGCCTACCAGAATAGGAAACAAATCTCACGGCCGCTGCCACGTACAGAACGGGAGAACTGTGCCTTTTAAATTAAGGAAAGGCTGCATACAGTAACACCACTATTCCCGGCCAGAGTGGAGATGATTGGGTAATTTCCCCGTCAATCCTGCCTGGAGACCGCACCGCTGTAAGTGACGGCCATTGATTTTACGCACATCATTTGTAACTATCTCCCACCCACTGCATTTTGCCGGTGCTCCTTTTAAATTAAAGAAATGCTCTACCTACGGCAACACGGTGGCATAGTGGTTAGCACTGGTGCCTCACAGCGCCAGGGACCCGGGTTCGAATCTGGCCTCAGGTGACTGTCTGTGTGGAGTTTGCACATTCTCCCCGTGTCTGCGTGGGTTTCCTCCGGGTGCTCCGGTTTCCTCCCACAGTCCAAAACTGTGCGGGTTAGGTTGATTTGGCTGTGATAAATTGACCCTTAGTGTTATGGGGATAGGATGGGATATGTTAGGGGGAATTAAATACGTGGGGATAGGGTGGGATATGTGTCGGTGCAGGTCGATGGGAATTCTGTGTGAGGGGGCAGGGACAGGGTGCTGGATTTGGATGATCAGCCATGATCGTATTGAATGGTGGAGCAGGCTCGACGGGCCAAATGGCCTACTCCTGCTCCTAGTTTCTATGTTACCTAGTTTTTCCACGTGTTTTGCAGGAGGTTCCTGAAACAACAGGACCCTTCCTTGCAGATTTAAATTGATCCAATGCTGTTTTATGCCTAAAAACAGTGAGGCCCAATATCGCAGTTTCGGTGCAGGACCTTGGGCCCAGAAATTGTTTGACTTTGCACCTGTTTTACGCCCAAAAAAGCAGGCGAAACAAATACTAGTTTCTACTCCAGTGTGTCCAAATACCTTTCGCTGAATGTGGCCCACGCCAAGTGCCAGGATATTTAGGATCAGGCCCACCATAGAAAAGGAGTTGGACACCCCTGGTCTAGTAGAACTAGTAACTACTTTCAGCAACCCACAAATGAACTGATGAGATTAAACACACTTTTCCTGGCTCTGTACTTGATTAAAAACTGTTAAATCTCTAACTTCTTCCTCTGATGAAAGATCAACATAACCTTCTATTCCTTTCTCCCTCATGTACTCATCTAGCTTCCCCTTAAATGCATCTATACTATTCGCCTCCACTACTCCTTGTGGTAGCGAGTTCCACATTCTCACCACTTTCTGGGTAAAGAAATTTCTCCTGAATTCCTTATTGGATTTATTAGTGACTGTCTTATATCTACGGCTCCTAGTCTTGGTCTCCCCCACAAGTGGAAACATCTTCTCTATGTCTACCCTATCAAACCCCTTAATAATTTTAAAGACCTTTACCAGGTCACCCCTCGGCTTCTCTTTTCTAGAGAAAATAGCCCTCGCCTGTTCAATCTTTCCTGATAGCTGTACCCTTGTACTTGTTGCAATTTACTTGCGAGTGGCGCCCCCTTACTTACATCTCACAACCCCACACTCGTATATTGGAGAGATGTTATGTAGATGCTGTATACAGAGACTAGGAGCTGCTTGCACTAATTTGACAGAATGGACAGCTTTTGCCCTGTGCAGTTAATAGAAGACTACTAGAAAAATGAAAGATACTACAAAGATTTAAAAGTGGAGGGTTTGGCTTTCAAATCATTACCAAAATAACTGAGACACTTAAAGAAAGAACTTGCAGTCATATAACGGGTTTCATGATCTCAGGACATCCCAAAGCACTTTACAGCCAAATGAAGTACTTTCTGACGTGTAGTCACTGTTGTAACGTAGGAACTTGTCTGATTGATTCTAAATTTGAGGTGCCTATGCACTTCATCCCGATGAGTTTGGGCCTGAATTTTGCAATTCCCCGCCCGGGGAATAGTTATGGCAGTGGAGTGGGATGGCTCATCACCAGAGCTCTGATCTTGAAAACTGCACAGCTAGAACCAAGACGGAAAACTAAAAGAGCGATGACCAACTCTATTCAGAAATGTAAACCCTGAGCACAGATGCTCATTCGTGAACCTGAAGGAAGACATATTTGCCGCCTGAGGGGATTGGTAAAGATACTGAAAACACCAACAGGGAAGTCTGACCTTTACATGGATGAATATTGTATTCATTCTCAGGATGTGGGCATCACTGGCAAGGCATTTATTGCTCATCCCCAGTTGCCCTTGAGAAGGTGGTGGTGAGCCGCCTTCTTGAACCGCTGCAGTCCGTGTGGTGAAGGTGCTCCCACAGTGCCGTTAGGTAGGGAGTTCCATGATTTTGACCCAGCGATGATGAAGGAGCGGTCGATATATGTCCAAGTCGCTTGGTGTGTGTGACCTGGAGGGTAACTTGGAGGTGGTGGTGTTCCCATGCGCCTGCTGCCCTTGTCCTTCTAGGTGGAAGAGGTCGTGGGTTTGGGAGGTGCTGTCGAAGAAGCCTTGGCGAGTTGCTGCAACTGTTCATAGTGTAGATATATTGCTTATGAATAGAGGCAATGTACTCCCTTCAGACCTCACGCTGGGATACAAGGTGCTAGAAATCAGATAGCCGTGTGAGTGCAGAGTTTTATTATCTGCTTCACTGAGTGTCGAGAATGCTGATTTGTGTGTTAATAACAAATCATTGTGTGTGTGTATTTTTAACCTGTAGTTTCTGTGAGAATAATTTCTCTTCAAACTTGTCGCTTGACCTTTAATAACACTGAGTTTGGCTTGATGGGGCACTGAAGATCCATTAAGATCAGCTCTGACAACATGACTATCCTCAGATGCATCCTCAGGCAAAATTGAGGTTAACTTATCAACATTTGACAATAATACAATTATGCGATCTGAAAACAATACACAATGTTCTCAATCTGGATCGCAGAGTCTACCTCAACATAATGGTATATGCTGGAATACAGATATTACTCTGTTACTTATACAGCACAGTGCGTTCTTGTTATAACACACTTTAACCTGTGGCCTCCAGCAGAACCCACATTCTTTTGAGTTGACCAATTAACGAGTTCAATAATACTGGCCGTCTTTTTGCCCTGCGTTCGTGAGTAAATCTGATTGTTTTGTCAACTGTCAAGTGAGCAAATCCTGTCTTAAGTGCGTAAAAGTGACATAGTGTTCCCTCTTAGAGTGTCACTGGTTACAGTTAGTGGTGCCTGGAGGCAAAAGAGTTTCAGCTGTTGCTGGTGACACGGTATCTGGGTTATCAGTCATGACACGTCGACGGTGGGAGTGGCTTCGAATTTGCCATCTGTAAAGTTAACTTGCTTGCTGTCGCGCCGTCTCTGAGCGCCACCTGCTGGCCAAGTTCCGAAAACACGGCCTCAGTTTCCACATGTACTCTGACGACACCCAGCTCTACCTCACCAACACTTCTCTCGACCCCTCCACTGTCTCTAAATTGTCAGATTGCTTGTCCGACATCCAGTACTGGATGAGCAGAAATTTTCTCCGATTAAGTATTGGGAAGACCGAAGCCATTGTTTTCGGTCCCTGTCACAAACTCCGTTCCCTAGCCACCGACTCCATCCCTCTCCCTAGCATCTGTCTGAGGCTGAACCACACTGTTTGCAACCTTGGCGTCATATTTGACCCTGAAATGAGCTTCCGACCACATATCTGCGCCATCACTAAGACCGCCTATTTACACCTCCGTAACATCGCCCGTCTCCACCCCTGCCTCAACTCATCTGCTGCTGAAACCCTCATCCATGCCTTTGTTACCTCTAGACTTGACTATTCCAACGCACTCCTGGCCGGCCTCCAACGTTCTACCCTACATAAACTTGAGGTCATCCAAAACTCGTATGCCCGTGTCCTAACTCGCACCAAGTCCCGTTCACCCATCACCCCTGTGCTCACTGACCTACATTGGCTCCCAGTTAAGCAACGCCTTGATTTCAAAATTCTCATCCTTGTTTTCAAATCCCTCCATGGTCTTGCCCCTCCCTATCTCTGTAATCTCCTTCAGCCCCACAACACCCTGAGATATCTGCGCTCCTCTAATTCTGCCCTCTTGAGCATCCCTGATTATAATCACTCAACCATTGGTGGCCGTGCCTTCAGCTGCCTAGGCCCTAAGCTCTGGAATTCCCTCCCTAAACCTCTCCACCTCGCTACCTCTCATTCCTCCTTTAAGACGCTCCTTAAAACCTACCTCTTTGACCAAGCTTTTGGTCACCTGCCCTAATTTCTTATGTGGCTTGGTGTCAATTTCTTGTCTTATAACACGTCTGTGAAGTGTCTTGGAACGTTTTTCTACGTTAATGGTGCTATATAAATACAAGTTGATGTTGTTGTAAGTTGGGAAGCTGTATTGCTGTAAGTTGGGGAGCTGTATTGCTGTAGGTTGGGGAGCTGTATTGCTGTAAATTGGGGAGCTGTATTGCTGTAGGGTGGGGAGCTGTATTGCTGTAAGTTGGGGAGCTGTATTGCTGTAGGTTGGGGAGCTGTATTGCTGTAAGTTGGGGAGCTGTATTGCTGTAGGTTGGGGAGCTGTATTGCTGTAAGTTGGGGAGCTGTATTGCTGTAAGTTGGGGAGCTGTATTGCTGTAAGTTGGGGAGCTGTATTGCTGTAAGTTGGGGAGCTGTATTGCTGTAAGTTGGGGAGCTGTATTGCTGTAAGTTGGGGAGCTGTATTGCTGTAAGTTGGGGAGCTGTATCGCTGTAAGTTGGGGAGCTGTATTGCTGTAAGTTTGGGAGCTGTATTGCAGTAGGTTGGGGAGCTGTATCGCTGTAAGTTGGGGAGCTGTATTGCTGTAAGTTTGGGAGCTGTATTGCTGTAGGTTGGGGAGCTGTATTGCTGTAAGTTTGGGAGCTGTATTGCTGTAAGTTTGGGAGCTGTATTGCTGTAGGTTGGGGAGCTGTATTGCTGTAAGTTGGGGAGCTGTATTGCTGTAAGTTGGGGAGTTGTATTGTTGTAAGTTGGGGAGCTGTATTGCTGTAAGTTGGGGAGCTGTATTGCTGTAGGTTGGGGAGCTGTATTGCTGTAAGTTGGGGAGTTGTATTGTTGTAAGTTGGGGAGCTGTATTGCTGTAGGTTGGGGAGCTGTATTGCTGTAGGTTGGGGAGCTGTATTGCTGTAAGTTGGGGAGCTGTATTGCAGTAGGTTGGGGAGCTGTATCGCTGTAAGTTGGGGAGCTGTATTGCTGTAGGTTGGGGAGCTGTATTGCTGTAGGTTGGGGAGCTGTATTGCTGTAGGTTGGGGAGCTGTATTGCTGTAAGTTGGGGAGCTGTATTGCTGTAGGTTGGGGAGCTGTATTGCTGTAGGTTGGGGAGCTGTATTGCAGTAGGTTGGGGAGCTGTATCGCTGTAAGTTGGGGAGCTGTATTGCTGTAGGTTGGGGAGCTGTATCGCTGTAAGTTGGGGAGCTGTATTGCTGTAAGTTGGGGAGCTGTATTGCAGTAGGTTGGGGAGCTGTATCGCTGTAAGTTGGGGAGCTGTATTGCTGTAGGTTGGGGAGCTGTGTTGCTGTAAGTTGGGGAGCTGTATTGCAGTAGGTTGGGGAGCTGTATCGCTGTAAGTTGGGGAGCTGTATTGCTGTAGGTTGGGGAGCTGTATTGCTGTATGTTGGGGAGCTGTATCGCTGCAGGTTGGGGAGCTATATTGCTGTAAGTTGGGGAGCTGTATTGCTGTAAGTTTGGGAGCTGTGTTACTGTAGATTGGGGAGCTGTATTGCTGAAGTTGGGGAGCTGTATTGCTGAAGGTTGGGGAGCTGTATTGTAAGTTGGGGAGCTGTATTGCTGTAAGTTGGGGAGCTGTATTGCTGTAGGTTGGGGAGCTGTATTGCTGTAAGTTGGGGAGCTGTATTGCTGTAGGTTGGGCAGCTGTATTGCTGCAGTATGGGGAACATAAGAACATAAGAAATAGGAGCAGGAGTAGGCCAATCGGCCCCTCGAGCCTGCTCCGCCATTCAATAAGATCATGGCTGATCTGATCCTAACCGCCAATCTACTATCTATCACAGAACCATCTCCTGCATCTAACAGAATTGCACACACGAAATAGGAGCAGAATCAGGCTACACGGTCCCTGGGCCCGCTCCACTACCCACAGGGCCATGACCGATCCGAACCTAGACTCATGTCCAAATTCCTGCCTACTCCCCGTAACCCTTAATGCCCTTTACTTCTAGGAAACTGTCTATTTCTGTTTTAAATTTATTTAATGATGTAGCTTCTACAGCTTTTTGTGGCAGCATATTCCATGGACCTACCACCCTCTGAGTGAAGTAGTTCCTCCTCATCTCAGTTTTGAAAGTGCAGCCCCTTATTCTAAGACTATGTCCCCTAGTTCTAGTCTCACCCGTCATCGGGAACATCCTCCCCGCATCCACCCGATCCAACCCCTTCACAATCTTATATGTTTCAATAAGATCGCCTCTCATTCTTCTGAACTCCAATGAGTAGAGTCCCAATCTACCCAACCTCTCCTCATATGACCACCCCCTCATCCCCGGGATTAACCGAGTGAACCTTTTTTGCACTGCCTCGAGAGCAAGGATGTCTTTCCTTAAGTAAGGACACCAAAACTGTATGCAGTATTCCAGGTGCGGTCTCACCAATACCTTGTACAACTGAAGCAATACCTCCCTATTTTTATATTCTATCCCCCTAGCAATGAAAGCCAACATTCCATTTGCCTTCTTAATCACTTGCTGCACCTGCATACTAACCTTTTGAGTTTTGTGCACCAGGACCCCCAGATCCCTTTGCACTTCAGTACTCTCCAGTTTCTTGCCATTAAGATAATAAATTGCTCTAGGATTTTTCCTGCCAAAGTGCATTACCTCACACTTTCCAGTGTTGTATTCCATCTGCCAAATCTCTGCCCACTTACTTAGCCTGTCTATGTCCCCTTGCAGGTTTTTTATGTCCTCCTCACTCACTACTTTCCCTCCCATCTTTGTATCATCTGCAAATTTTGATATGTTACAGTTGGTCCCTTCCTCCAAATCGTTAATATAGATTGTAAAGAGTTGGGGACCCAGCACTGACCCCTGTGGAACACCACTAGTTACTGATTGCCAGTCTGAGAATGAACCATTTATCCCAACTCTTTGCTTTCTGTTAGATAGCCAATCCTCTATCCATGCCAGAATATTACCCCCAATCCCGTGATTTTTTACCTTAAGCAATAATCTTTTGTGTGGCACCTTGTCAAATGCCTTTTGGAAGTCTAAATACACTACATCCACTGGTTCCCCTTTATCCACTCTATATGTTACTTCCTCAAAGAACTCCAGCAAATTTGTCAAACATGACTTCCCCTTCGTAAAACCATGCTGACTTTGTCCTATTAAATTATGATTATCCAAATGTCCTGTTACTGTTTCCTTAATAATGGACTCCAAAATTTTACCTACCACAGATGTTAGGCTAACCGGTCTATAGTTACCAGCCTTCTGTCTACTGCCCTTTTTAAATAAGGGTGTTACATTAGCAGTTTTCCAGTCTGCCGGGACCTTAGCGGAATCCAGGGAGTTTTGAAAAATTATTACCAATGCATCTACAATCCCTACCGCCACTTCCTTCAAGACTCTAGGATGTAAGCCATCAGGTCCAGGTGATTTATCCGCCTTGAGTCCCATTATTTTACCGAGTACCACTTCCTTAGTGATTTTGATCGTGTTTAGCTCCTCTCCCCCTATAGCCCCCTGTTTGTCCAGTGTTGGGATATTCTTAGTGTCCTCTACTGTAAAGACTGATACAAAATATTCATTCAGTGTTTTTGCCATCTCCATATTTCCCACCATTAATTTCCCGGTCTCATCCTCTAAGGGACCAACATTTACTTTAGCCACCCTTTTTCTTTTTATATAACTATAAAAACTCTTACTATCTGTTTTTATATTTTTTGCTAATGTACTTTCATAATCTATCTTCCCTTTCTTAATCAATCTTTTTGTTATTTTTTGCTGCCTTTTAAAGTTTTCCCAATCCTCTGTCCTCCCACTAGATTTCGCTACCTTATATGCCCTTGTTTTTAGTCGAATACTATCCTTAATTTCTTTACTGAGCCACGGATGACTGTCCTTTCTTTTACAACCTTTTCTTTTCAGTGGAATATATATTTTTTGGAAGTTGTAAAATAACTCCTTGAATGTACACCACTGATCATGTGTCGTCTTACCCTTTAATCTATTTTCCCAATCCACTCTACTCAATTCTGCTCGCATACCTTCATAGTCTCCTTTATTCAAGCTTAGCACGCTTGTTTGAGATCCAACCTTCTCACCTTCTAATTGAATATGGAATTCAACCATGTTATGGTCACTCATTCCAAGGGGACCCTTTACTAGGACATTTTTAATTAATCCTGTCTCGTTACACAGGACCAGATCTAAGGTTGCTTGCCCCCTGGTCGGTTCAGTTACATACTGCTCAAGAAACCCATCCCTAATACACTCAATGAGCTGTATTGTAAGTTGGGGAGCTGTATTGCTGTAAGTTGGGGAGCTGTATTGCTGTAAGTTGGGGAGCTGTATTGCTGTAAGATTGGGAGCTGTGTTGCTGTAGGTTGGGGAGCTGTATCGCTGTAAGTTGGGGAGCTGTATTGCTGTACGTTGGGGAGCTGTATTGCTGTAGGTTGGGGAGCTGTATCGCTGTAAGTTGGGGAGTTGTATTGTTGTAAGTTGGGGAGCTGTATTAGAACATAAGAACATAAGAAATAGGAGCAGGAGTAGGCCAATCGGCCCCTCGAGCCTGCTCCGCCATTCAATAAGATCATGGCTGATCTGATCCTAACCGCCAATCTACTATCTATCACAGAACCATCTCCTGCATCTAACAGAATTGCACACACGAAATAGGAGCAGAATCAGGCTACACAGTCCCTGGGCCCGCTCCACTACCCACAGGGCCATGACCGATCCGAACCTAGACTCATGTCCAAATTCCTGCCCGCTCCCCGTAACCCTTAATGCCCTTTACTTCTAGGAAACTGTCTATTTCTGTTTTAAATTTAATTAATGTTGTAGCTTCTACAGCTTTTTGTGGCAGCATATTCCATGGACCTACCACCCTCTGAGTGAAGTAGTTCCTCCTCATCTCAGTTTTGAAAGAGCAGCCCCTTATTCTAAGACTATGTCCCCTAGTTCTCGTCTCACCCGTCATCGGGAACATCCTCCCCGCATCCACCCGATCCAACCCCTTCACAATCTTATATGTTTCAATAAGATCGCCTCTCATTCTTCTGAACTCCAATGAGTAGAGTCCCAATCTACCCAACCTCTCCTCATATGACCACCCCCTCATCCCCGGGATTAACCGAGTGAACCTTTTTTGCACTGTCTCGAGAGCAAGGATGTCTTTCCTTAAGTAAGGACACCAAAACTGTATGCAGTATTCCAGGTGCGGTCTCACCAATACCTTGTACAACTGAAGCAATACCTCCCTATTTTTATATTCTATCCCCCTAGCAATGAAAGCCAACATTCCATTTGCCTTCTTAATCACTTGCTGCACCTGCATACTAACCTTTTGAGTTTCGTGCACCAGGACCCCCAGATCCCTTTGCACTTCAGTACTCTCCAGTTTCTTGCCATTAAGATAATAAATTGCTCTAGGATTTTTCCTGCCAAAGTGCATCACCTCACACTTTCCAGTGTTGTATTCCATCTGCCAAATCTCTGCCCACTTACTTAGCCTGTCTATGTCCCCTTGCAGGTTTTTTATGTCCTCCTCACTCACTACTTTCCCTCCCATCTTTGTATCATCTGCAAATTTTGATATGTTACACTTGGTCCCTTCCTCCAAATCGTTAATATAGATTGTGAAGAGTTGGGGACCCAGCACTGACCCCTGTGGAACACCACTAGTTACTGATTGCCAGTCTGAGAATGAACCATTTATCCCAACTCTTTGCTTTCTGTTAGATAGCCAATCCTCTATCCATGCCAGAATATTACCCCCAATCCCGTGATTTTTTACCTTAAGCAATAATCTTTTGTGTGGCACCTTGTCAAATGCCTTTTGGAAGTCTAAATACACTACGTCCACTGGTTCCCCTTTATCCACTCTATATGTTACTTCCTCAAAGAACTCCAGCAAATTTGTCAAACATGACTTCCCCTTCGTAAAACCATGCTGACTTTGTCCTATTAAATTATGATTATCCAAATGTCCTGTTACTGTTTCCTTAATAATGGACTCCAAAATTTTACCTACCACAGATGTTAGGCTAACCGGTCTATAGTTACCAGCCTTCTGTCTACTGCCCTTTTTAAATAAGGGTGTTACATTAGCAGTTTTCCAGTCTGCCGGGACCTTAGCGGAATCCAGGGAGTTTTGAAAAATTATTACCAATGCATCTACAATCCCTACCGCCACTTCCTTCAAGACTCTAGGATGTAAGCCATCAGGTCCAGGTGATTTATCCGCCTTGAGTCCCATTATTTTACCGAGTACCACTTCCTTAGTGATTTTGATCGTGTTTAGCTCCTCTCCCCCTATAGCCCCCTGTTTGTCCAGTGTTGGGATATTCTTAGTGTCCTCTACTGTAAAGACTGATACAAAATATTCATTCAGTGTTTTTGCCATCTCCATATTTCCCACCATTAATTTCCCGGTCTCATCCTCTAAGGGACCAACATTTACTTTAGCCACCCTTTTTCTTTTTATATAACTATAAAAACTCTCACTATCTGTTTTTATATTTTTTGCTAATTTACTTTCATAATCTATCTTCCCTTTCTTAATCAATCTTTTTGTTATTTTTTGCTGCCTTTTAAAGTTTTCCCAATCCTCTGTCCTCCCACTAGATTTCGCTACCTTATATGCCCTTGTTTTTAGTATTGCTGTAAGTTGGGGAGCTGTATTGCTGTAGTTTGTGGTGCTGTATTGCTGTAAGTTGGGCAGCTGTATTGCTGTCGGTTGGGGAGCTGTATTGCTGTAGTTTGGGGAGCTGTATTGTAAGTTGGGGAGCTGTATTGCTGTAAGTTGGGGAGCTGTATCGCTGTAGGTTGGGGAGCTGTATTGCTGTAAGTTGGGGAGCTGTATCGCTGTAAGTTGGGGAGCAGTATTGTAAGTTGGGGAGCTGTATTGTAAGTTGGGGAGCTGTATTGCTGTAAGTTGGGAAGCTGTATTGCTGTAGGTTGGGGAGCTGTATTGCTGTAAGTTGGAGAGCTGTATTGCTGTAGATTGGGGAGCTGTATTGCTGAACATTGGGGAGCTGTATTGCTGTAAGTTTGGGAGCTGTATTGCTGTAGGTTGGGGAGCTGTATTGCTGTAGGTTGGGGAGCTGTATTGCTGTAGGTTGGAGAGCTGTATTGCTGTAGGTTGGAGAGCTGTATTGCTGAACATTGGGGAGCTGTATTGCTGTAAGTTTGGGAGCTGTATTGCTGTAAGTTGGGGAGCTGTATTGCTGCAGGTTGGGGAGCTGTATTGCTGTAAGTTGGGGTGCTGTATTGCTGTAAGTTGGGGAGCTGTATTGCTGTAAGTTTGGGAGCTGTATTGCTGTAGGTTGGGGAGTAGTATTGCTGTAAGTTGGGGAGCTGTATTGCTGTAGGTTGGGGAGCTGTATCACTGTAAGTTGGGGAGCTGTATTGCTGTAGGTTGGGGAGCTGTATCACTGTAGGCTGGGGAGCTGTATTGCTGTAGGTTGGGGAGCTGTATTGCTGTAGGTTGGGGAGCTGTATTGCTGTAAGTTGGGGAGCTGTATTGCTGTAAGTTGGGGAGCTGTATTGCTGCAGGTTGGGGTGCTGTATTGCTGTAAGTTGGGGAGCTGTATTGCTGTAGGTTGGGCAGCTGGATTGCTGCAGTATAGGGAGCTGTATTGTAAGTTGGGGAGATGTATTGCGGTAGGTTGGGGAGCTGTATTGCTGGAGGTTGGGGAGCTGTATCGCTGTAATTTGGGGAGCTGTATTGCTGTAAGTTGGGCAGCTGTATTGCTGTAAGTTGGGGAGCTGTATTGCTGTAAGTTGGGGAGCTGTATTGCTGTAGGTTGGGGAGCTGTGTTACTGTAGATTGGGGAGCTGTATTGCTGAAAGTTGGGGAGCTGTATTGCTGAAGGTTGGGGAGCTGTATTGTAAGTTGGGGAGCTGTATTGCTGTAAGTTGGGGAGCTGTATTGCTGTAGGTTGGGGAGCTGTATTGCTGTAAGTTGGGGAGCTGTATTGCTGTAGGTTGGGCAGCTGTATTGCTGCAGTATGGGGAACATAAGAACATAAGAAATAGGAGCAGGAGTAGGCCAATCGGCCCCTCGAGCCTGCTCCGCCATTCAATAAGATCATGGCTGATCTGATCCTAACCGCCAATCTACTATCTATCACAGAACCATCTCCTGCATCTAACAGAATTGCACACACGAAATAGGAGCAGAATCAGGCTACACGGTCCCTGGGCCCGCTCCACTACCCACAGGGCCATGACCGATCCGAACCTAGACTCATGTCCAAATTCCTGCCTACTCCCCGTAACCCTTAATGCCCTTTACTTCTAGGAAACTGTCTATTTCTGTTTTAAATTTATTTAATGATGTAGCTTCTACAGCTTTTTGTGGCAGCATATTCCATGGACCTACCACCCTCTGAGTGAAGTAGTTCCTCCTCATCTCAGTTTTGAAAGTGCAGCCCCTTATTCTAAGACTATGTCCCCTAGTTCTAGTCTCACCCGTCATCGGGAACATCCTCCCCGCATCCACCCGATCCAACCCCTTCACAATCTTATATGTTTCAATAAGATCGCCTCTCATTCTTCTGAACTCCAATGAGTAGAGTCCCAATCTACCCAACCTCTCCTCATATGACCACCCCCTCATCCCCGGGATTAACCGAGTGAACCTTTTTTGCACTGCCTCGAGAGCAAGGATGTCTTTCCTTAAGTAAGGACACCAAAACTGTATGCAGTATTCCAGGTGCGGTCTCACCAATACCTTGTACAACTGAAGCAATACCTCCCTATTTTTATATTCTATCCCCCTAGCAATGAAAGCCAACATTCCATTTGCCTTCTTAATCACTTGCTGCACCTGCATACTAACCTTTTGAGTTTTGTGCACCAGGACCCCCAGATCCCTTTGCACTTCAGTACTCTCCAGTTTCTTGCCATTAAGATAATAAATTGCTCTAGGATTTTTCCTGCCAAAGTGCATTACCTCACACTTTCCAGTGTTGTATTCCATCTGCCAAATCTCTGCCCACTTACTTAGCCTGTCTATGTCCCCTTGCAGGTTTTTTATGTCCTCCTCACTCACTACTTTCCCTCCCATCTTTGTATCATCTGCAAATTTTGATATGTTACAGTTGGTCCCTTCCTCCAAATCGTTAATATAGATTGTAAAGAGTTGGGGACCCAGCACTGACCCCTGTGGAACACCACTAGTTACTGATTGCCAGTCTGAGAATGAACCATTTATCCCAACTCTTTGCTTTCTGTTAGATAGCCAATCCTCTATCCATGCCAGAATATTACCCCCAATCCCGTGATTTTTTACCTTAAGCAATAATCTTTTGTGTGGCACCTTGTCAAATGCCTTTTGGAAGTCTAAATACACTACATCCACTGGTTCCCCTTTATCCACTCTATATGTTACTTCCTCAAAGAACTCCAGCAAATTTGTCAAACATGACTTCCCCTTCGTAAAACCATGCTGACTTTGTCCTATTAAATTATGATTATCCAAATGTCCTGTTACTGTTTCCTTAATAATGGACTCCAAAATTTTACCTACCACAGATGTTAGGCTAACCGGTCTATAGTTACCAGCCTTCTGTCTACTGCCCTTTTTAAATAAGGGTGTTACATTAGCAGTTTTCCAGTCTGCCGGGACCTTAGCGGAATCCAGGGAGTTTTGAAAAATTATTACCAATGCATCTACAATCCCTACCGCCACTTCCTTCAAGACTCTAGGATGTAAGCCATCAGGTCCAGGTGATTTATCCGCCTTGAGTCCCATTATTTTACCGAGTACCACTTCCTTAGTGATTTTGATCGTGTTTAGCTCCTCTCCCCCTATAGCCCCCTGTTTGTCCAGTGTTGGGATATTCTTAGTGTCCTCTACTGTAAAGACTGATACAAAATATTCATTCAGTGTTTTTGCCATCTCCATATTTCCCACCATTAATTTCCCGGTCTCATCCTCTAAGGGACCAACATTTACTTTAGCCACCCTTTTTCTTTTTATATAACTATAAAAACTCTTACTATCTGTTTTTATATTTTTTGCTAATTTACTTTCATAATCTATCTTCCCTTTCTTAATCAATCTTTTTGTTATTTTTTGCTGCCTTTTAAAGTTTTCCCAATCCTCTGTCCTCCCACTAGATTTCGCTACCTTATATGCCCTTGTTTTTAGTCGAATACTATCCTTAATTTCTTTACTGAGCCACGGATGACTGTCCTTTCTTTTACAACCTTTTCTTTTCAGTGGAATATATATTTTTTGGAAGTTGTAAAATAACTCCTTGAATGTACACCACTGATCATGTGTCGTCTTACCCTTTAATCTATTTTCCCAATCCACTCTACTCAATTCCGCTCGCATACCTTCATAGTCTCCTTTATTCAAGCTTAGCACGCTTGTTTGAGATCCAACCTTCTCACCTTCTAATTGAATATGGAATTCAACCATGTTATGGTCACTCATTCCAAGGGGACCCTTTACTAGGACATTTTTAATTAATCCTGTCTCGTTACACAGGACCAGATCTAAGGTTGCTTGCCCCCTGGTCGGTTCAGTTACATACTGCTCAAGAAACCCATCCCTAATAAACTCAATGAGCTGTATTGTAAGTTGGGGAGCTGTATTGCTGTAAGTTGGGGAGCTGTATTGCTGTAAGTTGGGGAGCTGTATTGCTGTAAGATTGGGAGCTGTGTTGCTGCAGGTTGGGGAGCTGTATCGCTGTAAGTTGGGGAGCTATATTGCTGTACGTTGGGGAGCTGTATTGCTGTAGGTTGGGGAGCTGTATCGCTGTAAGTTGGGGAGTTGTATTGTTGTAAGTTGGGGAGCTGTATTAGAACATAAGAACATAAGAAATAGGAGCAGGAGTAGGCCAATCGGCCCCTCGAGCCTGCTCCGCCATTCAATAAGATCATGGCTGATCTGATCCTAACCGCCAATCTACTATCTATCACAGAACCATCTCCTGCATCTAACAGAATTGCACACACGAAATAGGAGCAGAATCAGGCTACACAGTCCCTGGGCCCGCTCCACTACCCACAGGGCCATGACCGATCCGAACCTAGACTCATGTCCAAATTCCTGCCCGCTCCCCGTAACCCTTAATGCCCTTTACTTCTAGGAAACTGTCTATTTCTGTTTTAAATTTAATTAATGTTGTAGCTTCTACAGCTTTTTGTGGCAGCATATTCCATGGACCTACCACCCTCTGAGTGAAGTAGTTCCTCCTCATCTCAGTTTTGAAAGAGCAGCCCCTTATTCTAAGACTATGTCCCCTAGTTCTCGTCTCACCCGTCATCGGGAACATCCTCCCCGCATCCACCCGATCCAACCCCTTCACAATCTTATATGTTTCAATAAGATCGCCTCTCATTCTTCTGAACTCCAATGAGTAGAGTCCCAATCTACCCAACCTCTCCTCATATGACCACCCCCTCATCCCCGGGATTAACCGAGTGAACCTTTTTTGCACTGTCTCGAGAGCAAGGATGTCTTTCCTTAAGTAAGGACACCAAAACTGTATGCAGTATTCCAGGTGCGGTCTCACCAATACCTTGTACAACTGAAGCAATACCTCCCTATTTTTATATTCTATCCCCCTAGCAATGAAAGCCAACATTCCATTTGCCTTCTTAATCACTTGCTGCACCTGCATACTAACCTTTTGAGTTTCGTGCACCAGGACCCCCAGATCCCTTTGCACTTCAGTACTCTCCAGTTTCTTGCCATTAAGATAATAAATTGCTCTAGGATTTTTCCTGCCAAAGTGCATCACCTCACACTTTCCAGTGTTGTATTCCATCTGCCAAATCTCTGCCCACTTACTTAGCCTGTCTATGTCCCCTTGCAGGTTTTTTATGTCCTCCTCACTCACTACTTTCCCTCCCATCTTTGTATCATCTGCAAATTTTGATATGTTACACTTGGTCCCTTCCTCCAAATCGTTAATATAGATTGTGAAGAGTTGGGGACCCAGCACTGACCCCTGTGGAACACCACTAGTTACTGATTGCCAGTCTGAGAATGAACCATTTATCCCAACTCTTTGCTTTCTGTTAGATAGCCAATCCTCTATCCATGCCAGAATATTACCCCCAATCCCGTGATTTTTTACCTTAAGCAATAATCTTTTGTGTGGCACCTTGTCAAATGCCTTTTGGAAGTCTAAATACACTACGTCCACTGGTTCCCCTTTATCCACTCTATATGTTACTTCCTCAAAGAACTCCAGCAAATTTGTCAAACATGACTTCCCCTTCGTAAAACCATGCTGACTTTGTCCTATTAAATTATGATTATCCAAATGTCCTGTTACTGTTTCCTTAATAATGGACTCCAAAATTTTACCTACCACAGATGTTAGGCTAACCGGTCTATAGTTACCAGCCTTCTGTCTACTGCCCTTTTTAAATAAGGGTGTTACATTAGCAGTTTTCCAGTCTGCCGGGACCTTAGCGGAATCCAGGGAGTTTTGAAAAATTATTACCAATGCATCTACAATCCCTACCGCCACTTCCTTCAAGACTCTAGGATGTAAGCCATCAGGTCCAGGTGATTTATCCGCCTTGAGTCCCATTATTTTACCGAGTACCACTTCCTTAGTGATTTTGATCGTGTTTAGCTCCTCTCCCCCTATAGCCCCCTGTTTGTCCAGTGTTGGGATATTCTTAGTGTCCTCTACTGTAAAGACTGATACAAAATATTCATTCAGTGTTTTTGCCATCTCCATATTTCCCACCATTAATTTCCCGGTCTCATCCTCTAAGGGACCAACATTTACTTTAGCCACCCTTTTTCTTTTTATATAACTATAAAAACTCTCACTATCTGTTTTTATATTTTTTGCTAATTTACTTTCATAATCTATCTTCCCTTTCTTAATCAATCTTTTTGTTATTTTTTGCTGCCTTTTAAAGTTTTCCCAATCCTCTGTCCTCCCACTAGATTTCGCTACCTTATATGCCCTTGTTTTTAGTATTGCTGTAAGTTGGGGAGCTGTATTGCTGTAGTTTGTGGTGCTGTATTGCTGTAAGTTGGGCAGCTGTATTGCTGTCGGTTGGGGAGCTGTATTGCTGTAGTTTGGGGAGCTGTATTGTAAGTTGGGGAGCTGTATTGCTGTAAGTTGGGGAGCTGTATTGCTGCAGGTTGGGGAGCTGTATTGTTGTAAGTTGGGGAGCTGTATCGCTGTAGGTTGGGGAGCTGTATTGCTGTAAGTTGGGGAGCTGTATCGCTGTAAGTTGGGGAGCAGTATTGTAAGTTGGGGAGCTGTATTGTAAGTTGGGGAGCTGTATTGCTGTAAGTTGGGAAGCTGTATTGCTGTAGGTTGGGGAGCTGTATTGCTGTAAGTTGGAGAGCTGTATTGCTGTAGATTGGGGAGCTGTATTGCTGAACATTGGGGAGCTGTATTGCTGTAAGTTTGGGAGCTGTATTGCTGTAGGTTGGGGAGCTGTATTGCTGTAGGTTGGGGAGCTGTATTGCTGTAGGTTGGAGAGCTGTATTGCTGTAGGTTGGAGAGCTGTATTGCTGAACATTGGGGAGCTGTATTGCTGTAAGTTTGGGAGCTGTATTGCTGTAAGTTGGGGAGCTGTATTGCTGCAGGTTGGGGAGCTGTATTGCTGTAAGTTGGGGTGCTGTATTGCTGTAAGTTGGGGAGCTGTATTGCTGTAAGTTTGGGAGCTGTATTGCTGTAGGTTGGGGAGTAGTATTGCTGTAAGTTGGGGAGCTGTATTGCTGTAGGTTGGGGAGCTGTATCACTGTAAGTTGGGGAGCTGTATTGCTGTAGGTTGGGGAGCTGTATCACTGTAGGCTGGGGAGCTGTATTGCTGTAGGTTGGGGAGCTGTATTGCTGTAGGTTGGGGAGCTGTATTGCTGTAAGTTGGGGAGCTGTATTGCTGTAAGTTGGGGAGCTGTATTGCTGCAGGTTGGGGTGCTGTATTGCTGTAAGTTGGGGAGCTGTATTGCTGTAGGTTGGGCAGCTGGATTGCTGCAGTATAGGGAGCTGTATTGTAAGTTGGGGAGATGTATTGCGGTAGGTTGGGGAGCTGTATTGCTGGAGGTTGGGGAGCTGTATCGCTGTAATTTGGGGAGCTGTATTGCTGTAAGTTGGGCAGCTGTATTGCTGTAAGTTGGGGAGCTGTATTGCTGTAAGTTGGGGAGCTGTATTGCTGTAAGTTTGGGAGCTGTATTTCTGTAGGTTGGGGAGCTGTATTGCTGTAAGTTGGGGAGCTGTATTGCTGTAGGTTGGGGAGCTGTATTGCTGTAAGTTGGGGTGCTGTATTGCTGTAAGTTGGGGAGCTGTATTGCTGTAGGTTGGGGAGCTGTATTGCTGTAAGTTGGGGTGCTGTATTGCTGTAAGTTGGGGAGCTGTATTGCTGCAGGTTGGGGAGCTGTATCGCTGCAGGTTGGGGAGCTGTATTGCTGTAGGTTGGGCAGCTGTATTGCTGTAAGTTGGGGAGCTGTATTGTTGTAAGTTGGGGAGCTGTATTGCTGTAAGTTGGGGAGCTGTATTGCTGTAGGTTGGGCAGCTGTATTGCTGCAGTATGGGGAGCTGTATTGCTGTAAGTTTGGGAGCTGTATTGCTGTAGGTTGGGGAGCTGTATCGCTGTAAGTTGGGGAGCTTGATTGCTGTAGGTTGGGGAGCTGTATTGCTGTAGGTTGGGGTGCTGTATTGCTGTAAGTTGGGGAGCTGTATTGCTGTAGGTTGGGGAGCTGTATTGCTGTAGTTTGGGGAGCTGTATTGTAAGTTGGGGAGCTGAATTGTTGTAAGTTGGGGAGCTGTATTGCTGAAAGTTGGGGAGCTGTATTGCTGTAGGTTGAGAAGATGTATTGCTGTCGTTTGGGGAGCTGTATTATAAGTTGGGGAGCTGTATTGCTGTAAGTTGGGGAGCTGTATTGATGTAAGTTGGGGAGCTGAATTGCTGTAAGTTGGGAAGCTGTATTGCTGTAGGTTGGGAAGCTGTATTGCTGTAGGTTGGGGAGCTGTATTGCTGTAGGTTGGGGAGCTGTATTGCTGTACGTTGGTGAGCTGTTTTGCTGTAAGTATAGGGGGCTGTATTGCTGTAGGTTCGGGAGCTGTATTGTTGTAAGTTGGGGAGCTGTATTGCTGTAGGTTGGGGAGCTGTATTGACGTAAGTTGGGGTGCTGTATTGCTGTAACTTGGGGAGCTGTATTGCTGTCGGTTGGGGAGCTGTATTGCTGTAAGTTGGGGAGCTGTATTGCTGTAGGTTGGGGAGCTGTATCGCTGTAAGTTGGGGAGCTGTATTGCTGTAGGTTGGGGAGCTGTATCGCAGCAGGTTGGGGAGCTGTATTGCTGTAAGTTGGGGGTTTGTATTGCTGTAGGTTGGAGAGCTGTATTGCTGTAAGTTGGGGAGCTGTATTGCTGTAAGTTGGGGAGACGTGTTGCTGTAGGTTGGGGAGCTGTATCGCTGTAAGTTGGGGAGCTTTATTGCTGTAGGTTGGGCAGCTGTATTGCTGTAGGTTGGGGAGCTGTATCGCTGTAAGTTGGGGAGCTGTATTGCTGTAAGTTGGGGAGCTGTATTGCTGTAAGTTGGGGAGCTGTATTGCTGTAACTTGGGGAGCTGTATTGCTGTAAGTTTGGGAGCTGTATTGCTGTAGGTTGGGGAGCTGTATTGCTGTAAGTTGGGGAGCTGTATTGCTGTAGGTTGGGGAGCTGTATTGCTGTAAGTTGGGGAGCTGTATTGCTGTAGTTGGGGAGCTGTATTGCTGTAAGTTGGGGAGCTGTATTGCTGTAGGTTGGGGAGCTGTATTCGCTGTATGTTGGGGAGCTGTATTGCTGTAAGTTGGGGAGCTGTATTGCTGTAAGTTGGGGAGCTGTATTGCTGTAGGTTGGGGAGCTGTATTGCTGTAGTTTGGGGAGCTGTATTGTAAGTTGGGGAGCTGAATTGTTGTAAGTTGGGGAGCTGTATTGCTGTAAGTTGGGGAGCTGTATTGCTGTAGGTTGAGAAGCTGTATTGCTGTCAGTTTGGGGAGCTGTATTCTGTAAGTTGGGGAGCTGTATTGCTGTAAGTTGGGGAGCTGTATTGATGTAAGTTGGGGAGCTGAATTGCTGTAAGTTGGGAAGCTGTATTGCTGTAGGTTGGGAAGCTGTATTGCTGTAGGTTGGGGAGCTGTATTGCTGTAGGTTGGGGAGCTGTATTGCTGTACGTTGGTGAGCTGTTTTGCTGTAAGTATAGGGGGCTGTATTGCTGTAGGTTCGGGAGCTGTATTGTTGTAAGTTGGGGAGCTGTATTGCTGTAGGTTGGGGAGCTGTATTGACGTAAGTTGGGGTGCTGTATTGCTGTAACTTGGGGAGCTGTATTGCTGTCGGTTGGGGAGCTGTATTGCTGTAAGTTGGGGAGCTGTATTGCTGTAGGTTGGGGAGCTGTATCGCTGTAAGTTGGGGAGCTGTATTGCTGTAGGTTGGGGAGCTGTATCGCAGCAGGTTGGGGAGCTGTATTGCTGTAAGTTGGGGGTTTGTATTGCTGTAGGTTGGAGAGCTGTATTGCTGTAAGTTGGGGAGCTGTATTGCTGTAAGTTGGGGAGACGTATTGCTGTAGGTTGGGGAGCTGTATCGCTGTAAGTTGGGGAGCTTTATTGCTGTAGGTTGGGAGCTGTATTGCTGTAGGTTGGGGAGCTGTATCGCTGTAAGTTGGGGAGCTGTATTGCTGTAAGTTGGGGAGCTGTATTGCTGTAAGTTGGGGAGCTGTATTGCTGTAACTTGGGGAGCTGTATTGCTGTAAGTTTGGGAGCTGTATTGCTGTAGGTTGGGGAGCTGTATTGCTGTAAGTTGGGGAGCTGTATTGCTGTAGGTTGGGGAGCTGTATTGCTGTAAGTTGGGGTGCTGTATTGCAGTAGGTTGGGGAGCTGTATTGCTGTAGGTTGGGGAGCTGTATCGCTGTAAGTTGGGGAGCTGTATTGCTGTAGGTTGGGGAGCTGTATTGCTGTAAGTTGGGAAGCTGTATTGCAGTAGGTTGGAGAGCTGTATTGCTGTAGGTTGGGGAGCTGTATTGCTGTAAGTTGGGGAGCTGTATTGTTGAAGTTGGGGTGCTGTATTGCTGTAAGTTGGGGAGCTGTATTGCTGTAGGTTGGAGAGCTGTATTGCTGTAGGTTGGGGAGCTGTATTGCTGTAAGTTGGGGAGCTGTATTGTTGAAGTTGGGGTGCTGTATTGCTGTAAGTTGGGGATCTGTATTGCTGTAGGTTGGGAGCTATATTGCTGCAGTATGGGGAGCTATATTGTAAGTTGGGGAGCTGTATTGCGGTAGGTTGGGGAGCTGTATTGCTGTAGGTTGGAGAGCTGTATTGCTGTAAGTTGGGGAGCTGTATTGCTGCAAGTTGGGGAGCTGTATTGCTATAAGTTGGGAAGACGTATTGCAGTAGGTTGGGGAGCTGTATCGCTGTAAGTTGGGGAGCTTTATTGCTGTAGGTTGGGGAGCTGTATTGCTGTAAGTTGGGAGCTGTATTGCTGTAGGTTGGGGAGCTGTATTGCTGTAAGTTGGGGAGCTGTATTGCTGTAAGTTGGGAAGACGTATTGTTGTAAGTTGGGAGCTGTATTGCTGTAAGTTGGGGAGCTGTATTGCTGTAAGTTGGGGAGCTGTATTGCTGTAAGTTGGGAGCTGTATTGCTGTAAGTTGGGGAGCTGTATTGCTGTAGGTTGGGGAGCTGTATTGCTGTAGGTTGGGGAGCTGTATTGCTGTAAGTTGGGGAGCTGTATTCGCTGTAAGTTGGGGAGCTGTATTGCTGTAAGTTGGGGAGCTGTATTGCTGTAAGTTGGGGAGCTGTATTGCTGTAGGTTGGGGAGCTGTATTGCTGTAGGTTGGGGAGCTGTATTGCTGTAGGTTGGGGAGCTGTATTGCTGTAGGTTGGGGAGCTGTATTGCTGTAGGTTGGGGAGCTGTATTGCAGTAGGTTGGGGAGCTGTATTGCTGTAAGTTGGGGAGCTCCTTCGCTGTAAGTTGGGGAGTTGTATTGTTGTAAGTTGGGGAGCTGTATTGTTGTAAGTTGGTGAGCTGTATTGCTGTAAGTTGGGGAGCTGTATTGCTGCAGGTTGGGGTGCTGTATTGCTGTAAGTTGGGGAGCTGTATTGCTGTAGGTTGGGGAGCTGTATTGTAAGTTGGGGAGATGTATTGCCGTAGGTTGCGGAGCTGTATTGCTGTAGGTTGGGGAGCTGTATTGCTGTAAGTTGGGGAGCTGTATTGCTGCAGGTTGGAGAGCTGTATTGCTGTAAGTTGGGCAGCTGTATTGCTGTAGGTTGGAGAGCTGTATTGCTGTAAGTTGGGGAGCTGTATTGCTGTAAGTTGGGGCGATGTATTGCTGTAGGTTGGGGAGCTGTATTGCTGTAGGTTGGGGAGCTGTATCGCTGTAATTTGGGGAGCTGTATTGCTGTAAGTTGGGGAGCTGTATTGCTGTAAGTTGGGGAGCTGTATTGCTATAAGTTTGGGAGCTGTATTGCTGTAGGTTGGGGAGCTGTATTGCTGTAAGTTGGGGAGCTGTATTGCTGCAAGTTGGGGAGCTGTATTGCTATAAGTTGGGAAGACGTATTGCAGTAGGTTGGGGAGCTGTATCGCTGTAAGTTGGGGAGCTTTATTGCTGTAGGTTGGGGAGCTGTATTGCTGTAGGTTGGGGAGCTGTATCACTGTAGGCTGGGGAGCTGTATTGCTGTAAGTTGGGGAGCTCTTTACTGTAAGTTGTGGAGTTGTATTGTTGTAAGTTGGGGAGCTGTATTGCTGTAAGTTGGGGAGCTGTATTGCTGTAAGTTGGGAAGACGTATTGCAGTAGGTTGGGGAGCTGTATTGCTGTAAGTTGGGGAGCTGTATTGCTGTAAGTTGGGAAGACGTATTGCAGTAGGTTGGGGAGCTGTATTGCTGTAAGTTGGGAAGACGTATTCTTGTAAGTTGGGAGCTGTATTGCTGTAAGTTGGGGAGCTGTATTGCTGTAAGTTGGGGAGCATTATTGCAGTAGGTTGGGGAGCTGCATTGCTGTAGGTTGGGGAGCTGTATCGCTGTAGGTTGGGGAGCTGTATCACTGTAGGCAGGGGAGCTATATTGCTGTAGGTTGGGGAGCTGCATTGCTGTAGGTTGGGGAGCTGTATCGCTGTAGGTTGGGGAGCTGTATCACTGTAGGCAGGGGAGCTATATTGCTGTAGGTTGGGGAGCTGCATTGCTGTAGGTTGGGGAGCTGTATCACTGTAGGCAGGGGAGCTATATTGCTGTAGGTTGGGGAGCTGTATCTCTGTAGGCTGGGGAGCTGTATTGCAGTAGGTTGGGGAGCTGTATTGCTGTAAGTTGGGGAGCTCTTTCGCTGTAAGTTGGGGAGTTGTATTGTTGTAAGTTGGGGAGCTGTATTGTTGTAAGTTGGTCAGCTGTATTGCTGTAAGTTGGGGAGCTGTATTGCTGCAGGTTGGGGTGCTGTATTGCTGTAAGTTGGGGAGCTGTATTGCTGTAGGTTGGGGAGCTGTATTGTAAGTTTGGGAGCTGTATTGCTGTAGGTTGGGGAGCTGTATTGCTGTAAGTTGGGGAGCTGTATTGCTGCAGGTTGGAGAGCTGTATTGCTGTAAGTTGGGCAGCTGTATTGCTGTAGGTTGGAGAGCTGTATTGCTGTAAGTTGGGGAGCTGTATTGCTGTAAGTTGGGGAGATGTATTGCTGTAGGTTGGGGAGCTGTATTGCTGTAGGTTGGGGAGCTGTATCGCTGTAATTTGGGGACCTGTATTGCTGTAAGTTGGGGAGCTGTATTGCTGTAAGTTGGGGAGCTGTATTGCTGTAAGTTTGGGAGCTGTATTGGTGGAGGTTGGGGAGCTGTATTGCTGTAAGTTTGGGAGCTGTATTGCTGTAGGTTGGGGAGCTGTATTGCTGTAGGTTGGGGAGCTGTATTGCTGTAAGTTGGGGAGCTGTATTGCTGTAAGTTGGGGAGCTGTATTGCTGTAAGTTGGGGAGCTGTATTGCTGTAAGTTGGGGAGCTGTATTGCTGTAGGTTGGGGAGCTGTATTGCTGAAGTTTGGGAGCTGTATTGCTGTAGGTTGGGGAGCTGTATTGCTGTAGGTTGGGGAGCTGTATTGCTGTAGGTTGGGGAGCTGTATTGCTGTAAGTTGGGGAGCTGTATTGCTGTAGGTTGGGAGCTGTATTGCTGTAAGTTGGGGAGCTGTATTGCTGTAAGTTGGGGAGCTGTATTGCTGTAGGTTGGGGAGCTGTATTGCTGTAGGTTGGGGAGCTGTATTGCTGTAAGTTGGGGAGCTGTATTGCTGTAAGTTGGGGAGCTGTATTGCTGTAAGTTGGGAGCTGTATTGCTGTAAGGTTGGGGAGCTGTATTGCTGTAAGTTGGGGAGCCTGTATGCTGTAAGTTGGGGAGCTGTATTGCTGTAAGTTGGAGAGCTGTATTGCTGTAAGTTGGGGAGCTGTATTGCTGTAAGTTGGGGAGCTGTATTGCTGTAAGTTGGGGAGCTGTATTGCTGTAGGTTGGGGAGCTGTATTGCTGTAGTTTGGGGAGCTGTATTGCTGTAAGTTGGGGAGCTGTATGCTGTAGGTTTGGGGCTGTATTGCTGTAAGTTGGAGTTATTGCTGTAGTTGGGGAGCTGTATTGCTGTAAGTTGGGGAGCTGTATTGCTGTAAGTTGGGGAGCTGTATTGCTGTAAGTTGGGGAGCTGTATTGCTGTAGGTTGGGGAGCTGTATTGCTGTAAGTTGGGGAGCTGTATTGCTGTAGTTGGGGAGCTGTATTGCTGTAGGTTGGGGAGCTGTATTGCTGTAGTTGGGGAGCTGTATTGCTGTAAGTTGGGGAGCTGTATTGCTGTAAGTTGGGGAGCTGTATTGCTGTAAGTTGGGGAGCTGTATTGCTGTAAGTTGGGGAGCTGTATTGCTGTAAGTTGGGGAGCTGTATTGCTGTAAGTTGGGGAGCTGTATTGCTGTAAGTTGGGGAGCTGTATTGCTGTAAGTTGGGGAGCTGTATTGCTGTAAGTTGGGGAGCTGTATTGCTGTAAGTTGGGGAGCTGTATTGCTGTAGGTTGGGGAGCTGTATTGCTGTAGGTTGGGGAGCTGTATTGCTGTAGGTTGGGAGCTGTATTGCTGTAAGTTGGGGAGCTGTATTGCTGTAAGTTGGGGAGCTGTATTGCTGTAAGTTGGGGAGCTGTATTGCTGTAAGTTGGGGAGCTGTATTGCTGTAGGTTGGGGAGCTGTATTGCTGTAAGTTGGAGAGCTGTATCGCTGTAAGTTGGGGAGCTGTGTTGCTGTAGGTTGGGGAGCTGTATCGCTGTAGGTTGGGGAGCCGTATTGCTGTAAGTTGGGGAGCTGTATTGCTGTAGGTTGGGGAGCCGTATTGCTGTAAGTTGGGGTGCTGTATTGCTGTAGGTAGGGGAGCCGTATTGCTGTAAGTTGGGGAGCTGTATTGCTGTAGGTTGGGGAGCTGTATTGCTGTAAGTTGGGGAGCTGTATTGCTGTAAGTTGGGGAGCTGTATTGCTGTAGGTTGGGGAGCTGTATTGCTGTAAGTTGGGGAGCTGTATTGCTGTAAGTTGGGGAGCTGTATTGCTGTAAGTTGGGGAGCTGTATCGCTGTAAGTTGGGGAGCTGTATTGCTGTAGGTTGGGGAGCTGTATTGCTGTAAGTTGGGGAGCTGTATTGCTGTAAGTTGGGAGCTGTATTGCTGTAAGTTGGGGAGCTGTATTGCTGTAAGTTGGGGAGCTGTATTGCTGTAAGTTGTGGAGCTGTATTGCTGTAAGTTGGGGAGCTGTATTGCTGTAAGTTGGGGAGCTGTATTGCTGTAAGTTGGGAGCTGTATTGCTGTAAGTTGGGGAGCTGTATTGCTGTCAGTTGGGGAGCTGTATTGCTGTAGGTTGGGGAGCTGTATTGCTGTAAGTTGGGGAGCTGTATTGCTGTAAGTTGGGGAGCTGTATTGCTGTAAGTTGGGGAGCTGTATTGCTGTAAGTTGGGGAGCTGTATTGCTGTAAGTTGGGGAGCTGTATTGCTGTAAGTTGGGGAGCTGTATTGCTGTAAGTTGGCGAGCTGTTTTGCTGTAAGTTGGGGAGCTGTATTGCTGTAAGTTGGGGAGCTGTATTGCTGTAAGTTGGGGAGCTGTATCGCTGTCAGTTGGGGAGCGATATTGCTGTAGGTTGGGGAGCTGTATTGCTGTAAGTTGGGGAGCTGTATCGCTGTACGTTGGGGAGCTGTATTGCTGTAAGTTGGGGAGCTGTATCGCTGTAGGTTGGGGAGCTGTATTGCTGTAAGTTGGGGAGCTGTATTGCTGTAGGTTGGGGAGCAGTATTGCTGTAAGTTGGGGAGCTGTATTGCTGTAAGTTGGGGAGCTGTATTGCTGTAGGTAGGGGAGCCGTATTGCTGTAAGTTGGGGTGCTGTATTGCTGTAGGTAGGGGAGCCGTATTGCTGTAAGTTGGGGTGCTGTATTGCTGTAGGTTGGGGAGCCGTATTGCTGTAAGTTGGGGAGCTGTATTGCTGTCAGTTGGGGAGCTGTATTGCTGTAGGTTGGGGAGCTGCATTGCTGTAAGTTGGGGAGCTGTACTGCTGTAGGTTGGAGAGCCGTATTGCTGTAAGTTGGGGAGCTGTATTGCTGTAAGTTGCGGAGCTGTATTGCTGTAGGTTGGGGAGCTGTATTGCTGTAAGTTGGGTAGCTGTGCTGCTGTAGGTTGGGGAACTGTATTGCTGTAGGTTGGAGAGCTGTAAGTTGGGGAGCTGTATTGCTGTAAGTTGGGGAGCTGTAATGCTGTAAGTTGGGGAGCTGTATTGCTGTAACTTGGGGAGCTGTATAGCTGTAGGTTGGGGAGCTGTATTGCTGTAGGTTGGGGAGCCGTATTGCTGTAAGTTGGGGTGCTGTATTGCTGTAAGTTGGCGAGCTGTATTGCTGTAGTTGGGGAGCTGTATTGCTGTAGGTTGGGGAGCTGCATTGCTGTAAGTTGGGGAGCTGTACTGCTGTAGGTTGGAGAGCCGTATTGCTGTAAGTTGGGGAGCTGTATTGCTGTAAGTTGCGGAGCTGTATTGCTGTAGGTTGGGGAGCTGTATTGCTGTAAGTTGGGTAGCTGTGCTGCTGTAGGTTGGGGAGCTGTATTGCTGTAGGTTGGGAGCTGTATTGCTGTAAGTTGGGGAGCTGTATTGCTGTAAGTTGGGGAGCTGTATTGCTGTAAGTTGGGGAGCTGTATTGCTGTAGTTGGGAGCTGTATTGCTGTAGGTTGGGGAGCTGTATTGCTGTAGGTTGGGGAGCTGTATTGCTGTAAGTTGGGGAGCTGTATTGCTGTAAGTTGCGAGTTGTATTGCTGTAGGTTGGGGAGCTGTATTGCTGTAAGTTGGGGAGCTGTATTGCTGTAGGTTGGGAGCTGTATTGCTGTAGGTTGGGAGCTGTATTGCTGTAAGTTGGGGAGCTGTATTGCTGTAAGTTGGGGAGCTGTATTGCTGTAAGTTGGGGAGCTGTATTGCTGTAAGTTGGGGAGCTGTATTGCTGTAAGTTGGGGAGCTGTATTGCTGTAAGTTGGGGAGCTGTATTGCTGTAAGTTGGGGAGCTGTATTGCTGTAAGTTGGGGAGCTGTATTGCTGTAAGTTGGGGAGCTGTATTGCTGTAAGTTGGGGAGCTGTATGCTGTAGGTTGGGGAGCTGTATTGCTGTAGGTTGGGGAGCTGTATTGCTGTAGTTGGGGAGCTGTATTGCTGTAAGTTGGGGAGCTGTATTGCTGTAAGTTGGGGAGCTGTATTGCTGTAAGTTGGGGAGCTGTATTGCTGTAAGTTGGGGAGCTGTATTGCTGTAAGTTGGGGAGCTGTATTGCTGTAAGTTGGGAGCTGTATTGCTGTAAGTTGGGGAGCTGTATTGCTGTAGGTTGGGGAGCTGTATTGCTGTAAGTTGGGGAGCTGTATTGCTGTAAGTTGGGGAGCTGTATTGCTGTAAGTTGGGGAGCTGTATTGCTGTAAGTTGGGAGCTGTATTGCTGTAAGTTGGGGAGCTGTATTGCTGTAAGTTGGGGAGCTGTATTGCTGTAAGTTGGGGAGCTGTATTGCTGTAAGTTGGGGAGCTGTATTGCTGTAGGTTGGGAGCTGTATTGCTGTAAGTTGGAGAGCTGTATCGCTGTAAGTTGGGGAGCTGTATTGCTGTAGGTTGGGGAGCTGTATTGCTGTAGGTTGGGGAGCCGTATTGCTGTAAGTTGGGGAGCTGTATTGCTGTAGGTTGGGGAGCCGTATTGCTGTAAGTTGGGGTGCTGTATTGCTGTAGGTAGGGGAGCCGTATTGCTGTAAGTTGGGGAGCTGTATTGCTGTAGGTTGGGGAGCTGTATTGCTGTAAGTTGGGGAGCTGTATTGCTGTCAGTTGGGGAGCTGTATTGCTGTAGGTTGGGGAGCTGTATCGCTGTAGGTTGGGGAGCCGTATTGCTGTAAGTTGGGGTGCTGTATTGCTGTAGGTTGGGGAGCTGTATTGCTGTAATTTGGGGAGCTGTATTGCTGTAGGTTGTGGAGCTGTATTGCTGTAGGTTGGGAGCTGTATTGCTGTAGGTTGGGGAGCTGTATTGCTGTAAGTTGGGAGCTGTACTGCTGTAGGTTGGGAGAACTGTATTGCTGTAGGTTGGGAGCTGTATTGCTGTAAGTTGGGGAGCTGTATTGCTGTAAGTTGGGGAGCTGTATTGCTGTAAGTTGGGGAGCTGTATTGCTGTAGGTTGGGGAGCTGTATTGCTGTAAGTTGGGGAGCTGTAATGCTGTAAGTTGTGGTGCTGTATTGCTGTAAGTTGGGGAGCTGTATTGCTGTAAGTTGGGGAGCTGTATTGCTGTAAGTTGTGGTGCTATATTGCTGTAAGTTGGGGAGCTGTATCGCTGTCAGTTGGGGAGCGTATTGCTGTAGGTTGGGGAGCTGTATTGCTGTAAGTTGGGGAGCTGTATTGCTGTAAGTTGGGAGCTGTATTGCTGTAAGTTGGGGAGCTGTATTGCTGTAAGTTGGGGAGCTGTATTGCTGTAAGTTGGGGAGCTGTATTGATGTAAGTTGGGGAGCTGTATTGCTGTAAGTTGGCGAGCTGTATTGCTGTAAGTTGGGGAGCTGTATTGCTGTAAGTTGGGGAGCTGTATTGCTGTAAGTTGGGGAGCTGTATCGCTGTAGTTGGGGAGCTGTATTGCTGTAGGTTGGGGAGCTGTATTGCTGTAAGTTGGGGAGCTGTATCGCTGTAAGTTGGGGAGCTGTATTGCTGTAAGTTGGGGAGCTGTATCGCTGTAGGTTGGGGAGCTGTATTGCTGTAAGTTGGGGAGCTGTATTGCTGTAAGTTGGGGAGCTGTATTGCTGTAAGTTGGGGAGCTGTATTGCTGTAAGTTGGGGAGCTGTATTGCTGTAGGTTGGGGAGCTGTATTGCTGTAAGTTGGGGAGCTGTATTGCTGTAGGTAGGGGAGCTGTATTGCTGTAAGTTGGGGAGCTGTATTGCTGTAGGTTGGGGAGCTGTATTGCTGTAAGTTGGGGAGCTGTATTGCTGTCAGTTGGGGAGCTGTATTGCTGTAGGTTGGGGAGCTGTATTGCTGTAAGTTGGGGAGCTGTAATGCTGTAGGTTGGGAGCTGTATTGCTGTAAGTTGGGGAGCTGTATTGCTGTAAGTTGCGGAGCTGTATTGCTGTAGGTTGGGGAGCTGTATTGCTGTAAGTTGGGTAGCTGTGCTGCTGTAGGTTGGGGAACTGTATTGCTGTAGGTTGGAGAGCTGTAAGTTGGGGAGCTGTATTGCTGTAAGTTGGGGAGCTGTAATGCTGTAAGTTGGGGAGCTGTATTGCTGTAACTTGGGGAGCTGTATAGCTGTAGGTTGGGGAGCTGTATTGCTGTAGGTTGGGGAGCTGTATCGCTGTCGGTTGGGGAGCTGTATCGCTGTAAGTTGGCGAGCTGTTTTGCTGTATGTTGGGGAGCTGTATTGCTGTAAGTTGGGGAGCTGTATTGCTGTAAGTTGGGGAGCTGTATCGCTGTAAGTTGGATAGCTGTATTGCTGTAGGTTGGGGAGCTGTATTGCTGTAGGTTGGGGAGCCGTATTTCTGTAAGTTGGGGTGCTGTATTGCTGTAGGTAGGAGAGCCGTATTGCTGTAAGTTGGGGTGCTGTATTGCTGTAGGTTGGGGAGCCGTATTGCTGTAAGTTGGGGAGCTGTATTGCTGTAAGTTGGGGAGCTGTATTGCTGTAGGTTGGGGAGCTGTATTGCTGTAAGTTGGAGAGCTGTACTGCTGTAACTTGGGGAGCTGTATTGCTGTAGGTTGGGGAGCTGTATTGCTGTAAGTTGGGGAGCTGTACTGCTGTAGGTTGGGGAAATGTATTGCTGTAGGTTGGAGAGCTGTAAGTTGGGGAGCTGTATTGCTGTAAGTTGGGGAGCTGTAGTGCTGTAAGTTGCGGAGCTGTATTGCTGTAACTTGGGGAGCTGTATAGCTGTAGGTTGGGGAGCTGTGATTGCTGTAGCTTGGGGAGCTGTTTTGCTGTAGGTTGGGGAGCTGTATTGCTCTAGGTTCGGGTGCTGTATTGTAAGTTGGGGAGCTGTATTGCTGTAGGTTGGGGAGCTGTATTGCTGTAAGTTGGGGAGCTGTATTGCTGTAAGTTGGGGAGCTGTATTGCTGTAAGTTGGGGAGCTGTATTGCTGTAGGTTGGGGAGCTGTATTGCTGTAAGTTGGGGAGCTGTATTGCTGTAGGTTGGGGAGCTGTATTGCTGTAAGTTGGGGAGCTGTATTGCTGTAGGTTGGGGAGCTGTATTGCTGTAGGTTGGGAGCTGTATGCTGTAAGTTGGGGAGCTGTATTGCTGTAGTTGGGGAGCTGTATTGCTGTAGGTTGGGGAGCTGTATTGCTGTAGGTTGGGAGCTGTATTGCTGTAAGTTGGGGAGCTGTATTGCTGTAAGTTGGGGAGCTGTATTGCTGTAGGTTGGGAGCTGTATTGCTGTAAGTTGGGGAGCTGTATTGCTGTAGGTTGGGGAGCTGTATTGCTGTAAGTTGGGGAGCTGTATTGCTGTAGGTTGGGGAGCTGTATTGCTGTAAGTTGGGGAGCTGTATTGCTGTAGGTTGGGGAGCTGTATTGCTGTAAGTTGGGGAGCTGTATTGCTGTAAGTTGGGGAGCTGTATTGCTGTAGGTTGGGGAGCTGTATTGCTGTAAGTTGGGGAGCTGTATTGCTGTAAGTTGGGGAGCTGTACTGCTGTAGGTTGGAGAACTGTATTGCTGTAGGTTGGAGAGCTGTAAGTTGGGGAGCTGTATTGCTGTAAGTTGGGGAGCTGTAATGCTGTAAGTTGGGGAGCTGTATTGCTGTAAGTTGGGGAGCTGTATTGCTGTAAGTTGGGGAGCTGTATCGATGTAAGTTGGGGAGCTGTATTGCTGTAGGTTGGGGAGCTGTATTGCTGTAAGTTGGGGAGCTGTATTGCTGTAAGTTGGGGAGCTGTATCGCTGTAGGTTGGGGAGACGTATTGCTGTAAGTTGGGGTGCTGTATTGATGTAGGTTGGGGAGCCGTATTGCTGTAAGTTGGGGTGCTGTATTGCTGTAAGTTTGCGACTTGTATTGCTGTAGGTTGGGGAGCTGTATTGCTGTAAGTTGGGGAGCTGTACTGCTGCAGGTTGGAGAACTGTATTGCTGTAGGTTGGAGAGCTGTATTGCTGTAAGTTGGGGAGCTGTATTGCTGTAAGTTGGGGAGCTGTATTGCTGTAAGTTGGGGAGCTGTAATGCTGTAAGTTGGGGAGCTGTATTGCTGTAAGTTGGGGAGCTGTATTGCTGTAAGTTGGGGAGCTGTATTGCTGTAAGTTGGGGAGCTGTAATGCTGTAAGTTGGGGAGCTGTATTGCTGTAAGTTGGGGAGCTGTATTGCTGTAAGTTGGGGAGCTGTATCGCTGTAGGTTGGGGAGCTGTATTGCTGTGGCTTAGGGAGCTGTATTGCTGTAGATTGGGGAGCTGTATTGCTGTAAGTTGGGGAGCTGTATCGCTGTAAGTTGTGGTGCTGTATTGCTGTAAGTTGGGGAGCTGTATCGCTGTAAGTTGTGGTGCTATATTGCTGTAAGTTGGGGAGCTGTATCGCTGTAAGTTGTGGTGCTATATTGCTGTAAGTTGGGGAGCTGTATCGCTGTAGGTTGGGGAGCTGTATCGCTGTAAGTTGGGGAGCTGTATTGCTGTAGTTGGGGAGCTGTATTGCTGTAAGTTGGGGAGCTGTATTGCTGTAAGTTGGGAGCTGTATTGCTGTAAGTTGGGGAGCTGTATTGCTGTAAGTTGGGGAGCTGTATTGCTGTAAGTTGGGGAGCTGTATTGCTGTAAGTTGGGGAGCTGTATTGCTGTAGGTTGGGGAGCTGTATTGCTGTAAGTTGGAGAGCTGTATTGCTGTAAGTTGGGGAGCTGTATTGCTGTAGGTTGGGGAGCTGTATTGCTGTAGGTTGGGGAGCTGTATTGCTGTAAGTTGGGGAGCTGTATTGCTGTAGGTTGGGGAGCTGTATTGCTGTAAGTTGGGGAGCTGTATTGCTGTAGGTTGGGGAGCTGTATTGCTGTAAGTTGGGGAGCTGTATTGCTGTAGGTTGGGGAGCTGTATTGCTGTAAGTTGGGGAGCTGTATTGCTGTAAGTTGGGGAGCTGTATTGCTGTAGGTTGGGGAGCTGTATTGCTGTAGGTTGGGGAGCCGTATTGCTGTAAGTTGGGGTGCTGTATTGATGTAGGTTGGGGAGCCGTATTGCTGTAATTTGGGGAGCTGTATTGCTGTAGGTTGTGGTGCTGTATTGCTGTAGGTTGGGGAGCTGTATTGCTGTAGGTTGGGGAGCTGTATTGCTGTAAGTTGTGAGCTGTACTGCTGTAGGTTGGAGAACTGTATTGCTGTAGGTTGGAGAGCTGTAAGTTGGGGAGCTGTATTGCTGTAAGTTGGGGAGCTGTATTCCTCTAGGTTGGGGAGCTGTATTGCTGTAAGTTGGGGAGCTGTATCGCTGTAAGTTGGGGAGCTGTATCGCTGTAAGTTGTGGTGCTATATTGCTGTAAGTTGGGGAGCTGTATCGCTGTCAGTTGGGGAGCGATATTGCTGTAGGTTGGGGAGCTGTATTGCTGTAAGTTGGGGAGCTGTTTTGCTGTAAGTTGGCGAGCTGTTTTGCTGTAAGTTGGGGAGCTGTATTGCTGTAAGTTGGGGAGCTGTATTGCTGTAAGTTGGGGAGCTGTATTGCTGTAAGTTGGGGAGCTGTATTGCTGTAAGTTGGGAGCTGTATTGCTGTAAGTTGGGGAGCTGTATTGCTGTAAGTTGGGGAGCTGTATTGCTGTAAGTTGGGGAGCTGTATTGCTGTAAGTTGGGGAGCTGTATTGCTGTAGGTTGGGGAGCTGTATTGCTGTAAGTTGGGGAGCTGTATTGCTGTACGTTGGGGAGCTGTATTGCTGTAAGTTGGGGAGCTGTATCGCTGTAGGTTGGGGAGCTGTATTGCTGTAAGTTGGGGAGCTGTATTGCTGTAGGTTGGGGAGCTGTATTGCTGTAAGTTGGGGAGCTGTATTGCTGTAAGTTGGGGAGCTGTATTGCTGTAGGTTGGGGAGCTGTATTGCTGTAAGTTGGGGAGCTGTATTGCTGTAGGTTGGGGAGCTGTATTGCTGTAAGTTGGGGAGCTGTATTGCTGTAGGTTGGGGAGCTGTATTGCTGTAAGTTGGGGAGCTGTATTGCTGTAAGTTGGGGAGCTGTATTGCTGTAGGTTGGGGAGCTGTATTGCTGTAAGTTGGGGAGCTGTATTGCTGTAGGTTGGGAGCTGTATTGCTGTAAGTTGGGGAGCTGTATTGCTGTAAGTTGGGGAGCTGTATTGCTGTAGGTTGGGGAGCTGTATTGCTGTAAGTTGGGGAGCTGTATTGCTGTAGGTTGGGGAGCTGTATTGCTGTAGGTTGGGAGCTGTATTGCTGTAAGTTGGGGAGCTGTATTGCTGTAAGTTGGGGAGCTGTATTGCTGTAAGTTGGGGAGCTGTATTGCTGTAAGTTGGGGAGCTGTATTGCTGTAAGTTGGGGAGCTGTATTGCTGTAAGTTGGGGAGCTGTATTGCTGTAGGTTGGGGAGCTGTATTGCTGTAAGTTGGGAGCTGTATTGCTGTAAGTTGGGGAGCTGTATTGCTGTAAGTTGGGGAGCTGTATTGCTGTAAGTTGGGGAGCTGTATTGCTGTAAGTTGGGGAGCTGTATTGCTGTAGGTTGGGGAGCTGTATTGCTGTAGTTGGGGAGCTGTATTGCTGTAAGTTGGGGAGCTGTATTGCTGTAGGTTGGGAGCTGTATTGCTGTAAGTTGGGGAGCTGTATTGCTGTAGGTTGGGGAGCTGTATTGCTGTAAGTTGGGGAGCTGTATTGCTGTAAGTTGGGGAGCTGTATTGCTGTAGGTTGGGGAGCTGTATTGCTGTAAGTTGGAGAGCTGTATTGCTGTAAGTTGGGGAGCTGTATTGCTGTAGGTTGGGGAGCTGTATTGCTGTAAGTTGGGGAGCTGTATTGCTGTAGGTTGGGGAGCTGTATTGCTGTAGGTTGGGAGCTGTATTGCTGTAAGTTGGGGAGCTGTATTGCTGTAAGTTGGGGAGCTGTATTGCTGTAAGTTGGGGAGCTGTATTGCTGTAAGTTGGGGAGCTGTATTGCTGTAGGTTGGGGAGCTGTATTGCTGTAGTTGGGGAGCTGTATCGCTGTAGGTTGGGGAGCTGTATTGCTGTAAGTTGGGGAGCTGTATTGCTGTAAGTTGGGGAGCTGTATTGCTGTAAGTTGGGGAGCTGTATTGCTGTAAGTTGGGGAGCTGTATCGCTGTAAGTTGGGGAGCTGTATTGCTGTAGGTTGGGGAGCTGTATTGCTGTAGGTTGGGGAGCTGTATTGCTGTAAGTTGGGGAGCTGTATTGCTGTAGTTGGGGAGCTGTATTGCTGTAAGTTGGGGAGCTGTATTGCTGTAGGTAGGGGAGCTGTATTGCTGTAAGTTGGGGAGCTGTATTGCTGTAGGTTGGGGAGCTGTATTGCTGTAAGTTGGGGAGCTGTATTGCTGTAAGTTGGGGAGCTGTATTGCTGTAGGTTGGGGAGCTGTATTGCTGTAAGTTGGAGAGCTGTACTGCTGTAAGTTGGGGAGCTGTATTGCTGTAGGTTGGGGAGCTGTATTGCTGTAAGTTGGGGAGCTGTACTGCTGTAGGTTGGGGAGCTGTATTGCTGTAGGTTGGAGAGCTGTAAGTTGGGGAGCTGTATTGCTGTAAGTTGGGGAGCTGTAGTGCTGTAAGTTGGGGAGCTGTATTGCTGTAACTTGGGGAGCTGTATAGCTGTAGGTTGGGGAGCTGTATTGCTGTAGCTTGGGGAGCTGTATTGCTGTAGGTTGGGGAGCTGTATTGCTCTAGGTTCGGGTGCTGTATTGTAAGTTGGGGAGCTGTATTGCTGTAGGTTGGGGAGCTGTATTGCTGTAAGTTGGGGAGCTGTATTGCTGTAAGTTGGGGAGCTGTATCGATGTAAGTTGCGGAGCTGTATTGCTGTAGGTTGGGGAGCTGTATTGCTGTTAGTTGGGGAGCTGTATTGCTGTAAGTTGGGGAGCTGTATCGCTGTAGGTTGGGGAGCCGTATTGCTGTAAGTTGGGGTGCTGTATTGATGTAGGTTGGGGAGCCGTATTGCTGTAAGTTGGGGTGCTGTATTGCTGTAGGTTGTGGTGCTGTATTGCTGTAGGTTGGGGAGCTGTATTGCTGTAGGTTGGGGAGCTGTATTGCTGTAAGTTGGGGAGCTGTATTGCTGTAAGTTGGGAGCTGTATTGCTGTAGGTTGGGGAGCTGTATTGCTGTAAGTTGGGGAGCTGTATTGCTGTAGGTTGGGGAGCTGTATTGCTGTAGGTTGGGAGCTGTATTGCTGTAAGTTGGGGAGCTGTATTGCTGTAAGTTGGGGAGCTGTATTGCTGTAAGTTGGGGAGCTGTATTGCTGTAGTTGGGGAGCTGTATTGCTGTAAGTTGGGGAGCTGTATTGCTGTAAGTTGGGGAGCTGTATTGCTGTAAGTTGGGGAGCTGTATTGCTGTAAGTTGGGGAGCTGTATTGCTGTAAGTTGGGGAGCTGTATTGCTGTAAGTTGGGGAGCTGTATTGCTGTAAGTTGGGGAGCTGTATTGCTGTAAGTTGGGGAGCTGTATTGCTGTAAGTTGGGGAGCTGTATTGCTGTAAGTTGGGGAGCTGTATTGCTGTAGGTTGGGGAGCTGTATTGCTGTAAGTTGGGGAGCTGTACTACTGTAGGCTTGGGAGCTGTATTGCTGTAGGTTGGGGAGCTGTATTGCTGTAAGTTGGGGAGCTGTATTGCTGTAAGTTGGAGGAGCTGTATTGCTGTAAGTTGGGGAGCTGTATTGCAGCAGGTTGGGGAGCTGTATCGCTGTAAGTTGGGGAGCTGTATTGCTGTAAGTTGGGGAGCTGTATTGCTGTAAGTTGGGGAGCTGTATTGCTGTAAGTTGGGGAGCTGTATTGCTGTAGGTTGGGAGCTGTATTGCTGTAGGTTGGGGAGCTGTATTGCTGTAAGTTGGGGAGCTGTATTGCTGTAAGTTGGGGAGCTGTATTGCTGTAAGTTGGGGAGCTGTATTGCTGTAGGTTGGGGAGCTGTATTGCTGTAAGTTGGGGAGCTGTATTGCTGTAGTTGGGGAGCTGTATTGCTGTAGGTTGGGGAGCTGTATTGCTGTAAGTTGGGGAGCTGTATTGCTGTAGTTGGGGAGCTGTATTGCTGTAGGTTGGGGAGCTGTATCGCTGTAGTTGGGGAGCTGTATTGCTGTAAGTTGGGGAGCTGTATTGCTGTAAGTTGGGGAGCTGTATTGCTGTAAGTTGGGGAGCTGTATTGCTGTAGGTTGGGGAGCTGTATTGCTGTAGTTGGGGAGCTGTATTGCTGTAGGTTGGGGAGCTGTATTGCTGTAAGTTGGGGAGCCTGTATTGCTGTAAGTTGGGGAGCTGTATTGCTGCAGGTTGGGAGCTGTATTGCGTAAGTTGGGGAGCTGTATTGCTGTAAGTTGGGAAGCTGTGTTGCTGTAAGTTGGGGAGCTGTATTGTAAGTTGGGGAGCTGTATTGCTGTAAGTTGGGGAGCTGTATTGCTGTAAGTTGGGAGCTGTATTGCTGTAAGTTGGGGAGCTGTATTGCTGTAAGGTTGTGGAGCTGTATTGCTGTAAGTTGGGGAGCTGTATTGTAAGTTGGGGAGCTGTATTGCTGTAAGTTGGGGAGCTGTATTGCTGTAGGTTGGGAGCTGTATTGCTGTAGGTTGGGGAGCTGTATTGCTGTAAGTTGGGGAGCTGTATTGCTGTAGGTTGGGGAGCTGTATTGCTGTAAGTTGGGGAGCTGTATGCTGTAAGTTGGGGAGCTGTATTGCTGTAAGTTGGGGAGCTGTATTGCTGTAAGTTGGGGAGCTGTATTGCTGTATGTTGGGGAGCTGTATTGCTGTAAGTTGGGGAGCTGTAGCTCTGTAAGTTGGGGAGCTGTATTGCTGTAAGTTGGGGAGCTGTATTGCTGTAAGTTGGGGAGCTGTATTGCTGTAAGTTGGGGAGCTGTATTGCTGTAAGTTGGGGAGCTGTATTGCTGTAAGTTGGGGAGCTGTATTGCTGTAAGTTGGGGAGCTGTATTGCACTAAGTTGGGGAGCTGTACTGCTGTAAGTTGGGGAGCTGTATTGCTGTAAGTTGGGGAGCTGTAATGCTGGGACCAGACGTCACCGAGGAGATTGCCCGTTGCGTGACGCTGGTTGTTTTGTCTTTGGATCCTTCCCCTCATTAGGCAAGTTTTGGTGGTTCGTGCTCCACCACTAAAAGATGCAGCACTGCTGCTGTGGAGTGCTCTGTTTCACACTCCGCATGTGCAAGTTTCCTGATTTTACACAGAAAAGAAAGTTGGCGAAACAGCAATGCAGACGCATGCGGTAAACCTTTATTGGGTGAGGGGAATGCAGCATTTTTAATAATCGCACCTGCAGTTGTAACACAAATGGGGCAACAATAGGTGGCGATGTATTTGCACTTGTTTCGCGGCAATTTTGGCAAATGAGTTCCGCAGGAAATTCCGGTCTAAGTTTTTGTCAGCAAGATCGTGGCGGAAACTGGTGTACATTTCGGATGTGGCTTCTGCATTGAGTATGATCCAGGAAATCTGAGGCTGAACTGTTTATTTTAATACTTTGTTCATGCCCTATTAAAATGGCAAACAAAAAAAAATTCATACAGGAAATTATGAAGGGGTTTGATAGGTAGAGAAGATATTTCCACTTGTGGGGGGAGTCCAAAACTAGGGGCCGTAAATATAAGATAATCACTAATAAATCCTATGAGGAATTCAGAAGAAACTTCTTTACCCAGAGAGTGGTGAGAATGTGGAACTCACAACTACATGGAGTGGTTGAGCATAGATGCATTTAAGGGGAAGTTAGATAAACACATGAGGGATAAAGGAATAGAAGGATACGCTGATAGGCTGAGATGAAGTAGGGTGGGAGGAGGTTCATGTGGAGCATAAACACCGGCATAGACCTGTTGGGCCGCACTGTCGGAGTTGCCGTCTTTCAGATGAGATGTTAAACCAAGGCTCCGTCTGCTCTCTCAGGTGAATGTAAAAGTTCCCACAGCCACTATTTCGAAGAAGAGTCAGTTCTCCCCGGTGTCCCTGGCCAATATTTATCCCTCAACCAACATCACTAAAACAGATTATCTGGTCAAGTATCACACTGCTGTTTGTGGGAGCTTGCTGTGCACAAATTGGGTTTCCTACATTACAACAGCGACTACACTTCAAAAATAAAGTACTTTATTGGCTGTAAAGCTTTAAGGTGATTTGGCAGAAAAATCAAAGGTGACAAGAGGGGAAACTTTTTTACTCAGCGCGTGGTTAGGATCTGGAATGCACTGCCTGAAAGGGTGGTGGAGGCAGACTCAATCATGGCTTTCAAAAGGGAGTTGGCTAAGTACCTGAAGGAGAAACATTTGCAGGGCTGCGGGGAAAGGGCGGGGGAGTGGGACTAGCTGAAGTGCTCTTGCAGAGAGCCGGCACAGGCTCGACGGGCCGAATGGCCTTCTTCCGTGCTGTAACCATATAATGATTCTATGAAAGCGTTTTGGGACGTGCTGAGGCTGTGAAAGCCGCCATACATAGAATTACATAGAATTTACAGCACAGAAACAGGCCATTGGGTCTTTGCCTGTGTTTATGCTCCACACGAGCCTCCTCCTACCCTAATTCATCTCACCCTATCCTTCTTTTCCTTTCTCCCTCATGTGTTTATCTAGCTTCCCCTGAAATGCATCTGTGCTATTCGCCTCAACCACTCCTTGTGGTAAAATATATATTTTGAAAAATATTATAAATTCCGACTTATTTTTCCCTAGACGGCAACCTTGTTGTGTAGACAGAATCCCAGATGGCTGTGAGTAATACAATTTATGTTGCACTGTTGTGTTTATGCCCTACATAATATATGAGATCACCCTGTGTAGTTTAATATATACAAGTCCTATCTCCCTCAGGACCAACTTCTATCCTGAGTGTATTATTTCAGTGTTTCGATCCTTATTTCAGGGAGGTCCAGCTAGATCCTTTTTTATTAATCTACCCGCTGTACACTGCAACGCCATTAGTGTACCACTCACACTCTATTCCAAGCTGGTCAAATGCAGAATCTGAAAAAGAATGTAAAATGTGTTGCGGTTGGGAGGAATTTTCCAGCCAGCTTTATTTAGCCTTGCCCAAAAAAAGTCACTTCAGAACCAGCGCGTTGGCTGTGGGACCATGGAAACGTTTGTGCTGCCTACTTTGTGATTATTTTAGGTTGTTTGAAGAAGAGCAGCGGAGTTCTCCCCGGTGTCCTGGGCAATATTTATCCCTCAATTACTGAAAAAAAACCCCAGATTATCTGGTCGTTATCACATTGCTGTTTGTGGGAGCTTGCTGTGCGCAGATTGTCTGCTGCGTTTCCTACATTACAACAGTGACTCCACTTCAAAAAGTACTTCATTTGCTGTAAAGCGCTTTGGGGCGTCCTGAGGTTGCGAAAGGCGCTATATAAATGCAAGTCTTTCTTTTTCATTACAGCCAGGTGTCGCCAACAGTTAGTTTTGTTAACCATTTGTACTCTAAATATCATGAATCGATTGTAACCATGGTGCCATTTCTGCCAAGTACCAAATACAGGAATCAGTTTCCTACTTTAGTTACTTCTAGGGTTGCCAACCCTCCAGGATTGTCCTGGAGTCTCCTGGATTTAAAGATTAAACTCCCGGACGCTGCCGTGAGCAACACCCGGGAGAAAAGTCATCGGGGCTTTTAAAAAAAGTGGGTTTTTTCATTTTCTTTAAACACTTTTGTTCATTTGTTATTAAAAAAATACTGGAGATGGGGATAAAGGCTGTGGGACTGAATCGTCCAATCAGGTCGCAAAGAGTCTGTTCACTGTCCAATCGGAGGGGGAAAACGGTGCCCTGTGAGGATGGACATGTCGGGCAACCAATGGTGGGAGAGTGGGGCGTGGTTGCAGGAGGGAGGTCATGTGATGAAACCTCCATGAATACATCCAACCAGAGTTGGCAATCCTCATTACTTCCCTTTGTTGGATTCAACTTGCTTCCAGTGAATCTAACTCAAAAAGCATTAGCTCGGTCTCTATTGTTGAATAAATTATCTATAAGAGACCCTGCTGATTAACAAAAATGGAGACGAGAGACTGTGGTCTCAGATTTCCACCTCCGCTCCCAACATTTTGAAACATATAAGATACTGAGGGGGCACGACAAGGTAGATGCAGAGAGGATGTTTCCCCTCGTGGGGAAATCTAGAACGCGGGGGCACAGTTTTAGAATAAAGGGTCGCCCTTTTAGAACTGAGATGAGGAGGAATTTCTTCTCTCAGAGGGTTGTAAATCTGTGGAAATCTCTGCCCCAGAGAGCTGTGGAGGCTAGGTAATTAAATACATTTAAGGTGGAGATTTTTACAAGATAAGGGAGTGAAGGGTTATGGGGAGCGGGCAGGGAAGTGGCTTTGAGCCCAAGATCAGCCATGATCTTATTGAATGGCGGAGCAGGCTCGAGGGTGCCAAGTGGCCTATTCCTGCTCCTATTTCTTATGTTCTTATGTTCTTAACCTATTGGTTCTTTAAATTAGCATTTATGCCAGTTATTCTGTTATCTATCTTTTTTTAAATCAAATACCACAGTAATTTGTTATTTATCCAAATTCGGAACAACTAATATTACACTGAACACAGCTGTAATGAAATGCTCTAAGTTTCCCAGATGTAATTTTAAAGGGACAGCATTAGCTCTCAAATATCAAATTCAGAGGGTCCTAAATCACCCGGGTGCAGATTTGCATTTGGTTAGCGGCCTGAGCTGTTCCATCATAATTGTCGTGAGAACAGGGGCAACTGTGCCTCATTTGCCTTTGCAGTAACCGTGGTGAGTTATGCTGGAGTTATTACGGAAGAATGGGTTTTCCATTGGTCTGTATTAGTCAGATTATACAGAGGTTCAACATCGCCCCACTGTGGCAACAACATGTAAACTATTCTCTACAACCTTCTGTACGCTCATAACAATTAAGTAGCAGTTCTTCTACGTAAATATTTTTTGTGCAACTTGCCCGAGGATATTCTGCTGCTGAGGTTTGATAGAAATACAGTTCTTTTTGCGGAATATTATTTTAGCAAGAAATATTTGATTTAAAGCAGGTTTTTTAAAACTTAAATTTATTTATACCCCGTCAATTTTCTCGCAATCCGCCCACAGAAGGCATTGATTCCTCGCTGGTATATAATTCCACAGGCAGCAATACTGCATCCGAGCGGCCATTACTCACGTTTTGCGCCTCAAAAGTAATTATCGGCAGATCATTTTACCATAGCTGGCATCATAACCGAGCCTTTTTCCATTCATTCACGGTATGTGGGTGTCACTAGCAAGGTCAGCATTTATTGCCCATCCCTAATTGCCCTCGAGAAGGTGGTGGTGAGCCGCCATCTTGAACCTGCTGCAGTCCGTGTGGTGAAGGTATTCCCACAGTGCTGTTAGGGAGGGAGTTCCAGGATTTTGAGCCAGCGATGATGAAGGAACGGCGATATATTTCCAAGTCAGGATGGTGTGTGACTTGGAGGGGAACTTGGAGGTGGTGGCCTTGTCCTTCTAGGTGGAAGTGGTCGCGGGTTTGGGAGGTGCTGTCGAAGAAACCTTGGCGAGTTGCTGCAGTGCATCTTTTGTAGATGGTACACACTGCAGCCACGGTACGCCGGTGGTGATTCTGATCTCTGCTGTGGAGCAAATCGATAGCTCCGAAAGCTTGTGATTTCAAATAAAACTGTTGGACTATAACCTGGTGTTGTGCGACCTCTCGAAATCTACACATGCAAACTTTGAGCAGAAGTCGCTGGATAGTGATCAGTAGTGGGGACCACGGCAGATTTTCCCTTCCCTAAAACACGGGCGAGTAATCCCAACTAGAGCATCCTTTCCAGGCCGAGGTCAGAACTCGCAAATGTTTCATTCTGTGAAAAAATTCACTTCATTCTTTGTCTGAGTGCTCGGTGTAGTTTCCAGCCCGTGACACCTCTAAATCCTCATGTAAATCGAGGTTAAATATATTTTTAGACCAAATAGAAACATGTTGGTCAAACTTCAGGGCCATGAGAAAGCCATGGAAGGCCAGAATAATATTTGGAAGCAAAGTTGTGCAACAACTGATCTGGAAAAATAGGCAGTGAAATGAGTCCCGGTTTGGATTTTTTTTTTGGAAGAACAAAAAAGTTTGATAGATATGTTAAAGTTGGGTTCTTGGTTAACAGATATTTATGGGCAGTGCAATAGCCCTAAGCGTTGGAATATGAATGCTCTGTGTCACAGAGCGGGAGGATGCAGGATGGTTCACCCGCTCTGTTCAGCGCCATTCACAACTCCTCAGATAATGAAGCAGCCCATGCCCGCATGCAACAAGACCTGGATGACGTTCAGGCTTGGGTTGATAAGTGGCAGGTAACATTCGCGCCACACAAGTGCCAGGCAATGACTATCTCCAACAAGCGAGCATCTAACCCCCGCCCCTTGACATACAACGGCATTACCATCGCCAAATCCCCACAAATCAACATCCTGGGGGGTCACCATTGACCAGAAACTTAACTGGACCAGCCACATAAATACTGTGGCAACAAGAGCAGGTCAGAGGCTAGGTATTCTGCGGCGAGTGTCTCACCTCCTGACCCCCCAAAGCCTTTCCACCATCTACAAGGCACAAGTAAGGAGTGTGATGGAATACTCTCCACTTGCCTGGATGAATGCAGCTCCAACAACACTCAAGAAGCTCGACACCATCCAGGACAAAGCAGCCCGCTTGATTGGCACCCCATCCACCACCTTAAACATTCACTCCCTCCACCACCGGCGCACCGTGGCTGCAGTGTGTACCATCTACAAGAAGGCGGCTCACCCCCACCTTCTCAAGGGCAATTAGAGATGGGCAATAAATGCTGGCCTTGCCAGCGACACCCACATCCCATAAAAACAAATTTTTTAAAAAGTTGCTGATCCGAGCTGCACTGAGTTGGGGGAAGGGAGCGGAGGGTTCACTAAGTGCAGGCTACAGAATTTTGCTAACCTCTCGGTGGGTCCGTAGCGGGCGATGTCGGTGGTGGGTCCCGACCACGCTGTCGGCTCCAGCCCTCTGTCCAAAATGACTTTCCGTTGATAGGGCTTGTTAAGTCCGCCCAGCGCGTTTGCCGGTCCAATGAGAGGAAGCGGGTCTGGTGACGTCATTTCATGACGCGTCATCAGCCGGTTTCCTTAAAGGGACCGTGGCCAACTTTATTTTGACATTTGTGCAGTCAGTGTTCTACAGCATTGAGGTGCTGCAAACACTGACAATCACTGCACAGAGGTGCAGGGCTGCACCCAGGTTCTCCCATGACTCCCTCTATTTGCTTTTGGAGGGGGTCAGAGCACGCAGGGAGGTCCTCTTCCCTTTCCATGGGTGGAAGACACCTCCCCTGGAGACCAACACAGCCTGGTTGCACATTGCAGAGGAGGGCACAAGCAGGGATGTGGTCAGGAGGACCTGGGTGCAGTGCCGCAAACGTTTCAATGATCTCATTAGATCACGAAATGTTAGTACAAAGCCACGCTCAACCTCATCCTGCTGTGCCACTCATCACATCCCCATCACTCTGCCTTCCCTACCCTACCCCTGCACATCCTTACTCACACCAACTTACCTTACACCTCCACCCATCCCCCTCTCTCGATATTATCACATCCCCATCTCACTAGCCACCCCTCACACTCACCCTCATCCTGGTGCAATCATACCAACTAACAACACACAAGTGTAGCCACTTGGGTGTTTTATCCAATGTTCATGTAAAGTTTCTGTTAATGTGCTGTCAAACATTGAAATCTTTATTTTCAACACTTTCTGTTCTTGGACAGATTTGTGGCTTAGTGAGTTGCAGTGAATGGTGAGACATAACGGTACCCCCCGCAATGGTGGTGACGTAAGAAAACTACTAGGCACTTGGTCTAAGCATTAAACAAAGCTTTAATCAACTGTTTTTCAACACGGAGGTCTAGTTGTGTCCTTCACTAGTTCCTGTTAAAGAATGTCCTGAGCAAGCTGGGCCCATGCCCGAGTATTTATACTCTCCCTGGACAGCGCCACCAGCAGGCCGCCCAGTATTATTTCATAAGTCATTTCCACATGAATGACAAGATTCATGTCAGGTGGTAAGTGTGAAAGGAATAGCTTGGTCATTGTAAGGATGCTTTATGGTGTTAGTGTGGGGTGGTGCCAACCTGGCACATCATGTGGCAGTCAGGGTGTGCAGCGTCAAGTGAAGTAAATCTGGCTATGGTGAGGCCATCCCTGCCCTCCCGGGCAGCAATATGCTCGGGTGCTGATGCCCTGTGTCCTGTGCAGCATCAGGTGAGTGTGGAGAAGTTTGGTGTTGTTGTTGGTGCTGCTGGTGTTCCTGGTGCTGCTGGTGTTGGGGCTGATCGTGGTCGGATTCTGAGGACCAAGGTGAGACAGTATAAAGGGCACCCATGTTGATGGAATAGATGGCAGGTGAAGTAGAGATGACAGAAGCATTCTGTCAATGGTGAGAGAGTTCTTCCAATGAGGTAAGAGTGGATAGAGAGTGGAGAGTGGAAAGCCTGCAGAATCTGTGCTGGAAATGGACTGAGAAACAGCTTGTGGCTGAGGGAAGTGATGATCCCTCCATGGCCTCATCCTCCCTATCTCTGTAATCCCTTCCAGCCCTACAAACCTCTGAGGTCTCTGCGCTCCTCCAATTCTGGCCTCTTGCACATCCCCGATTTCCATCGCCCCACCATTGGCGGCCGTGTCTTCAAATGTTGTTTGCGAGCACTCTTGTGAAGCCCCTTGGTTACTACTATATTAATGCAAGCTGTTGTTGTTAAACTGGTTAACTTACATATCTTATTTTCTATTCCTTTTGTTTTGTTTAAAAACAATTTGGTAAAGATTGTACTGCAGCACTTTCAGATTATGGAAACTTTTAAGGAAAAAAAGACGCATCTTTCCTCAGGCCTTTCACCAAAATACTCCAGATTTTCTACAAAAACCAGAGTGACGGAAAGATAAAATTAAAATATGGCATCGCCAAGTTCGAAATCTGTATTCTGGTATCGCCCTGAAAGTATAACTATGAGAGAGATAACATCGTCATTCCACTGACATCTCCTTGGGGGGAATTTATTTGCAAGTCTCATGCAAAGATAAGTGAATTAAGTGATGTAGAATCAATTTAACTGTCAGGCTTACAACTGGGATGGTTGATACAGTGACTGGTGACAGAATCAAATACATAGAGATTGGGTGTAATGTGGATAGTCGCGGATGCGAGTCTGTTCAAATAAGAGGAGCTTTCGAACGATTAATTACTCCTGTCTAAATGTTTGGTCAATCATGGCCAACTACTTTGCGATCTAATCCTGTTGGGGAGGGAGCTGTTACTGTAAATTATAACCGTAATACGATTCCCCCTGATTGCCATGATTGCTTTAGACTGGTTCAGAACTGAGCAGTTTCAGGAAGAAAAAAAAACTGATTGTACCCTGTATAAACTTTAAATTACAGATTAACTTGCCATTTAGTGTGCTACATAAAAACCCAGTGGGGGTAGATTTTAAAATGCCACCATCCTCACAGGGGCCTCCTGCTGGACAATTGGGGTGCCTGCCTGTTTCAGGTAGTAGGCCCCCCTTAATATGCAAATCGGGGTCCTGTGACGTACGTAGAACCTCCCATTGCAGGTACGACGACAACTGGGCAGAGCCTGCACTGACCCCCGCCCAGTTTTTTACCAAGCACTACGGCAGAAAAGGGCGTCAAAAAGGGTAAATTTAACATTACTTTTGCGGGGCCAGGAGGCGCACTCTTGGGCCTGACAAGGAAAGTAAAGACGAGGACCTGTTTGGGCATCTTCTGGGCCCCTGGCCCCTCTTCCCCACATGTGGGAAAAGCTACAGCAACCTTCCCTACTCAGGCCACCAGTTAAAATTGCATATGGGGTCCCGATGACATCACCGGGTGCCGACATGTACACGTAACGAAGGATCCCTGTAGGCTTTGGGCGGGTGTCCTTGCCACCTCCTACTCAAATAGAGGAGGTTAAAATTCGGAATGGTGAGAGTTCCTGGCGGCCCCAGTGCGGGTAAGTAACCGTGGCGATTTGAACTGCCCCCTGCCCAGTTTCCGCCGAGCGGGTAGGGTGAAACTCACCCCCAATTGATTTTGGTCGTCCAGATCAGGGATGTACCGTACCACCGGTCGACGCCAATCCATTTATCTGACCCAGCACCGCACTATAATAGACTGAAATTGCTGTGTACACAACACAGCAAAATTTACAAGCCTTCTCCTCCCATTTGTTTCAAGGGGAATCTAGGCTGACTCAAAGTTATGCTCGTGGACATTTATGGCTGCTGAAAGTACTCGTACAGACTGTAAAGAACAGTGTGGCAATAGCCATGTGAGGGGACAATTACAATATGGATAAGGATAAATAAGGATTTTGACTGGCTGGTAGCCACTGTAAACTCCTTGGTAATAAAACTAAGTCAGGAGAACCGCAGACAACACACAAATAAATTCAACAGTGTTATAAAACATGATGCTACAGTTTGTAAGAGGAAGCCAATCGTTATAAAGAGTCAGCCTCTGTGTGATGAACTTATCAGTGATATATATACATGTGTCTTTCTGTGGGTTTTACTGGCGTACTGAGACTAGTGGTGAAAGTACATCTTCTCCTTTAATTAAGTGAAAGTGAAAGAAAAGCAGAATTCAAAAAAATTAATGACTGACAATGTACTGCCATCATCTTTCAGGCCAGTGAAAGAATAAACTTCCACTGCTGCACAATGATTAAAGTGCCACTACTTTGATGAATCCATCCAAGGCCTCGCCACTCCCTATCTTCGTAATCTCCTCCAGCCCCACAACCCGCCGAGATATCTGCGCTTCTCTAATTCTGGCCTCAGGAGCACCCCCGATTTTAATCGCACCACCATTGGTGGCCGTGCCTTCAGCTGCCAAGGCCCTAAGCTCTGGAATTCTCTCCCTAAACCTCTCCGCCTCTCTACCTCTCTCTCCTCCTTTAGGATGCTCCTTAAAACCTACCTCTTTGACACCTGTCCTAATATCTCCTTATGTGGCTCGGTGTCAAACTTTGTTTGATAATCGCTCCTGTGAAGCGCCTTGAGACGTTTTACTACGTTAAAGGCACAATATAAATGCATATTGTTGTTGTTATTGAGGCATTTTTATCGCAATTTATGTTATGTTGCAAACAAATGAAAGGAAATTTGCAAAACCCTTTTTCATCAAGGTAGTGTCTCTTTAAAAAAAATCTGAGATGGGATCTATTTAAATTTTTCCCTCTTGATAATCTTTCAAATTTGTCCAACAATAAAGCTCTGTGGTTGGGTTTTAATTCTGCTTCATCACGTAAAACTGATTAAGTTTGGGCTCTGTGTCTGCTGATCTTTGGCATCAGCTTGTTTATGAATTTAGTTTGAACAAAATTCTAAAGAACACCCAAAATTCATACCATGAAATGCAGAGATGTATACGGACGATGAAGGAGTCAATGAAAAATCCTAGGTGCAGAGTTGAAGAAATTTAAATTTAATGCTCAGACGCCTGTCCATTTGATCTGTTGGGATTGTCAGCAATTTTTCTTAATATTCAGCACCAAAGTGTCTCATCGAATCATAGAATGGTTACAGCATAGAAGAAGGCCATTCGACCCATCGAGCCTGTGCCGGCTCTCCGCAAGAGCACTTTAGCTAGTCCCACTCGCCCGCCCTTTCCCCATAGCCCTGCAAATCCTTTCCTTCAGGTACTTATCCAATTCCCTTTTGAAAGCCACAATTGAATCTGCCTCCACCACCCTTTCAGGCAGTGCATTCTAGATCATAACCACTCGCTGCGTAAAAAGGTTTTTCCTCATGTCACCTTTGGTTCTTCTGCCAATCACCTTAAATGTGTGTCCTCTGGTTCTCGACCCTTCTGCCAATGGGAACAGTTTCTCTCTATTTACTCTGTCCAGACCCCTCATGATTTTGAACACCTCTATCAAATGTCCTCTCAACCTTCTCTGCTCTAAGGAGAACAACCCCAGCTTCTCCAGTCTATCCACGTAACTGAAGTCCCTCATCCCTGGAACCATTATTGTAAATCTTTTCTGCACCCTTTCTAAAGCCTTCACATCCTTCCTAAAGTGCAACACCCAGAATTGGACACAATACTCCAGTTAAGGTCGGACCAGTGTTTTATAAAGGTTCATCATAACTACCTTGCTTTTGTACTCTATGCCTCTATTCATGAAGTCCAGGATCCCGTAAACTTTTTTAACCACTTTCTCAACCTGCCCTGCCACCTTCAACGATTTGTGCGCATATACCCCCAGGTCTCTCTGTTCATGCAGCCCCTTTAGGATTGTACCCTTTAGTTTATATTGCCTCTCCTCGTTCTTCCTACCAAAATGTATCACTTCGCACTTTTCTGTGATAAATTTCATCTGCCACGTGTCCGCCCATTCCACCAGCCTGTCTGTGTCCTCTTGAAGTCTATCACTATCATCCTCACGTTTCACTATACTTCCAAGTTTTGTGTCATCTGCAAATTTTGAAATTGTGCCCTGTACACCCAAGCCCAAGTCATTAATATATATCAAGGAAAGCAGTGGTCCTAGTACCGACCCCTGGGGAACACCACTGTATACCTTCCTCCAGCCCTAAAACAAGTGATCTGTTGTATACCTCCTCTGTGCCACCTTCTTCTTGATGCTATGTGCAATTTTCAGCATTATTGTGAGAAACAAAATGTCAGATTCTCGAGATATTAGGTGCGTGTCACGCGCTACATCCCTTAACAGGCACTAGCTCAGGCTTCGGCACTTCGCACGGGTAGCGAGGCAGAGGGGCGTCTGCCTGTGGTGAAACATCCAGTGAGCAGCAGCAGGTACAGGCAACAGGGACAGCCCAGGGAGAGAGCTCATGGGAGGGCGAGACCCTCTCCCAGCTCTGAGGAGCAAGACAGAGATGAGGACTTCAGCTACGGAAAGGAAACCGTTGGCCTCACTCAAGCAGTTGTATTTTACGCAGCTCTGGTGGAAGATCAAATGGCTGACATGCAGACTTTGGCCTCCAACTGGGAGACAAGCGTCCACTTTGCACAGGTTAGCAGACTGAATAGATGGGGGCTTTCCAGGAGTCGCTCCATCTTCTGCGGTCCGCTCTCCCGCAGATCGGCAGGTGATGAAGCCCCAGCTCCATCGGGGTTGCAGTGGCCACGCTGGCCATTCAGGATATCAGCACATCTGCTCCTCCACCACACCCTCAGCCAGTGCCAGCCATGGTGTCGGCAAGTCAGCTGGGCCAGACTGCCCTGGCAGCAGCCAGCTCCTCACCGGCTCGAGCACCTAGAAGTCACCCGTCATGAGCGTCTCAAAGGGCCCAACATGAGGCACAGCAGCTTTCCACCAGCTCTGCTCAGGCCGCTAGGGGAGCACCCCGTAGGGAGTAGTAGAGTTAGGAAACCTTCATCAACCAAAAACACTATGGGCTGACCACTTGGGTGAGAAATGAATGAAAGGCAATGATCCTGTTTGCCATTAAAATTAATCACTGTTTGCACAGCTGGCTCTTTGGTCAGAGTGCAGTTTAATAACAGCTTCTGAATCTGTATTGTCAGACTGTCATTGATATAGAAGTTGTCTGAATGGTTTAAAAGTTCTTTAATGCAGGATTAAAGATGAAACTAACAGGTAGTTAACAGGCAGAAAATAGGATTATCCCCATTTTTCCTTCCGAAGTGCCGGCTTCCTGACCTCGGGGAACCCCGCCAGGGTGTAGGAGGTGAGTAGGAGGTCTGTGGGGGTCGGAGGGGTCTAAAAGTGCGATGTAGAGGTGAGTGATGGGTGCAAGTGTGGAGTGGTAAGTATGTAAGGTGAGTGTAAAGTGTTAGAAAATGTTCACTTACCTTTGTTTCTGCCTACAGCCTTCAGCCGCTGTGGAGCCGGAGTCCCCGACATCTCCATTGTAGCGATCACAGACTGGCTGTTGGATCCTCTGAACCAACAGCCAGGTGATTTCTACAAAGTTGAAAGGTTTGATGAGTCCTGAACACAAGGACTCATCAAACTACACAGAATGTCAGTGTTTGACAGCTTCACAGAGCTGCCAAACAATTACATTTCTTTTTTCAAAAATTCTTGACAGATGGCACGCCAGACGTTGACGTGCTCTGTCAGTGGCTTCCTCCTAATTGGCCTGCTGAGCCCGCCGGGCGGGCTTAACAAGGTCAATCAGGGGAAAATCCCGTTGGTTGGCCAGAAGCTGATGGAGGCGGGATTGCAAGCCGGCAAGCAACAGTCCCGCCTCCAAAAGCTTCTCATTGAGAAAATCCAGCCCTACGTATATGAGAGAGTAACAACACGTTAATATTCCTATAATACAAACTGGGTGTTTATCATGAGGATCTGGAAGGTAAATATTGGTGCTGGCTGTAAGATTGCGGTTGGAAGATTGGAATATAGGAACAGGAGGGGGCCATTCAGCCCCTCGAGCCTGTTCCGCCATTCAAATTTGATCATGGCTGATCTGTATCTTAACTCCATCTACCCGCCTTGGTTCCATAACCCTTAATACTCTTGCCTAACAAAAATCTAAAATCTATCAATCTCAGTTTTGACATTTTCAATTGACCCTCAGCCTCAACAGTTTTTTGGGGGAGAGAGTTCCAGATTTCCACTACCCTTTGTGTGAAGAAGTGGTTCTGACATTACCAGCGAATGGCCGAGCTCTAATTTTAAGGTTACGCTCCCTTGTTCTGGTCTCCACACCACCCCCCACCGCCCCCCACCCCCCACCCCCCAACCAAAGGAAATTGTTTCTTTCTATCTACCCTATCAACTTCTTTAATCGTCTTAAACACAAATTGTAACCGTTTAATAAGTTTCCATCAAAACCTCAAACATTACCCACTGGGATACAGAATACAAAATAGCTACCTTAGATGCAGACATGGAATGTGCAAGAAAACAACATCATAAAGAATGTAGCTGTCATATCAGATGCTGAAATACAGATTTTTGCTGCACTACAGCGGTGCTTCCAGCACAGGTTTCTATAAATATCTGCAGACCTATCACTACGTGACAATAGCTGGAAGAAAAAGTCTTGTTATCTGGTGGTCCAGACAACTATTTACAGACATGTTATTACTACGCTCACTTTAAAAGAACGTGACCTCAAATATTATAAGCTGCAAGGAGTGAGAATACACGGGTACAGGTCTAGAAACACTCAATCCTTAGGTCAAACAAATTTGCATTGCATCTGAATAGGATGTACCCGACAACCTTCCATGCCTTTGTTGCCTCTAGCCTTGACTATTCCAATGCTCTCCTGGCCTGTCACCCACCTTGAACCCTCCGTAAACTTGAACTCATCCAAAACTCCACTGCCTGCAACCTAACTTGCACCAATCATAGAATCATAATATGGTTACAGCACAGAAGGAGGCCATTTGGCCCGTCGAGCCCATGACAGCTCTCTGCAAGAGCACTTCAGCTAGTCCCACTCCCCCGCCCTTTCCCTGTAGCCCTGCAAATTTTTTCCTTCAGGTACTTATCCAATTCCCTTTTGAAAGCCACGATTGAGTCTGCCTCCACCACCCTTTCAGGCAGTGCATTCCAGATCATAACCACTCGCTGCGCAAAATTTGTTTTCCTCATGTCGCCTTAGATTCTTTTGCCAATCACCTTAAATCTGTGTCCTCTGGTTCTCGACCCTTCCACCAATGGGAACAGTTTCTCTCTATCTTCTCTGTCCAGACCCCTCATGATTTTGAACACCTCTATCAAATGTCCTCTCAACCTTCTCTGCTCTAAGGAGAACAACCCCAGCTTCTCTACTCTATTCACATAACTGAAGTCCCTCATCCCTGGAATCATTCTCGTAAATCTTTTCTGCACCCTCTCTAAGGCCTTCACATCCTTCCTAAAGTGCAGTGCCCAGAATTGGACACAATACTCCAGTTGAGGCCGAACCAGTGTTTTCTAACGGTTCATCATAACTTCCTTGCTTCTGTACCAAATGCCTCTATTTATGAAGCCCAGTATCCCGTATGCTTTTTTAACCGCTTTCTCAACCTGCCCTGCCACCTTCAACGATTTGTGCACATATATCCCAGGTTTCTCTGTTCATAGAAACATAGAAACATAGAAACTAGGAGCAGGAGTAGGTGCACCCACTTTAGAATTGTACCCTTTAGTTTATATTGCTTCTCCTCGTTCTTCTTCCCAAAATGTATCACTTCGCACTTTTCTGCGATAAATTTCATCTGCCACATGTCCGCCCATTCCACCAGCCTGTCTATCTCTTCCTGAAGTCTATCACTATCCTCCTCACTGTTCACTATACTTCCAAGTTTTGTGTCATCTGCAAATTTTGAAATTGTGCCCTGTACTTCCAAGTCCATGTCATTAATATATATCAAGAAAAGCAATGGTCCTAGTACCGACCCCGGGGAATACCACTGTATACCTTCCTCCAGTCCGAAAAACAACTGTTCACCACTACTCTCTGTTTCCTGTCACTTAGCCAATTTCGTATCCATGCTGCCACTGTCCTTTTATTCCACAGGCTTCAACTTTGCTGGCAAGTCTATTATGTGGTACTTTATCAAATGCCTTTTGAAAATCCATTTACACCACATCAACCGCATTGCCCTCATTAACCCTCTCTGTTACCTCATCAAAAAACTCGATCAAGTTAGTTAAACACAATTTGCCTTTAACAAATCCATGCTGGTTTTCCTTAATTAATCCACACTTGTCGAAGTGACTGTTAACTTTGTCCCTGATTATTGTTTTTAAAAGCTTTCCCACTAACGAGGTTAAACTGACTGGCCTGTAGTTGCTGGGTTTATCCTTACATCCTTTTTTGAACAAGGGTGTAACATTTGCAATTCTCCAGTCATCTGGCACCACCCTCGTATCTAAGGAGGATTGGAAGATTATGGCCAGTACCTCTGCTATTTCCTCCTTAACTTCCCTCAGCATCCTGGGATGCATCCCATCCGGTCCTGGTGACTTATCAACTTTAAGTACAGACAGTCTTTCTAGTACCTCCTCTTTATCAATTTCTATCTCATCCAATATTTCCACAACCTCTGCTTTCACTATGACTTTGGCAGCATTTTCTTCCTTGGTGAAGACAGATGCAAAGTACTCATTTAGTACCTCAGCTATGCCCTTTGCCTCCATGCGTAGGTCTCCTTTTTGGTCCCTAATCAGCCCCATCCCTCCTCTTACTACCCGTTTATTATTTATATGCCGATAGAAGACTTTTGAATTCCCTTTTATGTTAGCTGCCAATCTATTCTCAAACTCTCTCTTTGCCCCTCTTAAATTCTTTTTCACTTCCCCTCTGAAATTACTATATTCAGCCTGATTCTCACTTATATTCTCAACCTGACATCTGTCATACGCGTTCTTTTTTCTGCTTCATCTTTCGTCATCCAGGGAGCTCTGGCTTTAGTTGCCCTACCTTTCCCTCTCGTGGGAATCTACCTCGACTATACCCGAACCATCTCCTCCTTAAAGACAGCCCATTGTTCCATTACAGTTTTGCCACCAATCTTTGATTCCAATTTACCCGGGCCAAATTTGTTCTAAACCCACTTAAATTGGCCTTCCTCCAATTAAGTATTTTTACTCTAGATTGCTCCTTGTCCTTTTCCATAGCTAATCTAAACCTTATGATACTATGATCACTGTTCCCTAAATGTTCCCCTACTGACACTTGCTCCACTTGGCCTACCTCATTCCCCAGAACCAGATCCAGCAATGCCTCCTTCCTCGTTGGGCCGGAAACGCACTGATCAAGAAAGTTCTCCTGAACACACTTCAGAAATTCTTCCTCCTCTCTGCCCTTTACACGATTACTATCCCAGTCTATATTAGGATAATTGAAGTTCCCCAGTATTACTACTCTATAGTTCTTGCACCTCTCTGTACTTTCCCTGCAAATTTGCTACTCTACATCTTTCCCACTAGTTGGCGGCCTATAGAATACACCTAGTAGTGTAATGGCACCTCTATTATTTCTCAACTCTAACCAAATAGATTCTATGCTTGACCCCTCCAGGACATCCTCTCTCTCCAGCACTGTAATATTCTCCTTAACCAATACTGCCTCCCCACCTCCTTTCTTTCCTTCCCTATCTTTCCTGAACACCTTATATTCAGGAATATTTAAAACCCAATCCTGCCCTTTTTTGAGCCAGGTCTCCGTTATTGCCACATCATCATATTCCCATGTGGCTATTTGCACCTGCAGCTCACCAACCTTATTTACCAAGCTTCGTGCATTTACACACATGCACTGTAAACCTGTCTTAGACCTTATATTCTCTCTTAGTCTGACCCCACCTAATACTGTACTATTTCTTACTCTAGTGCTATAAGTCTCTCCCCATCCTTTGTGCACTTTGTTTCTACTTTCTAATGCTACATCCTGGTGCCCATCACCCTGCCAAATTAGCTTAAACCCTCCTCAATAGCATTAGCAACCCCCCCCCCCACCCCCCCCCCCCCCCCCCCCCCCACCCCCCCCCCCCCCCCCCCCCCCCCCCCCCCCCCCCCCACCCCCCCCACCCCCCCCCCCCCCCCCCCCCCCCCCCCCCCCCCCCCCCCCCCCCCCCCCCCCCCCCCCCCCCCCCCCCCCCCCCCCCCCACCCCCCCCCCCACGAGGACATTGGTTCTGGCTCTGTTGAGGTGCAACCCGTCCGGCCTGTACAGGTCCCACCTCCCCCAGAACTGGTCCCAGTGTCCCAGGAATCTAAAGCCCTCCCTCCTGCACCATCTCTCCAGCCACACATTCATCTGCTCTATCCTCCTATTTCTATACTCACTAGCTCGTGGCACAGGGAGTAATCCAGAGATTACTACCTTTGAGGTCCTGCTTTTTAATCTCTTTCCTAGCTCCCTAAAATCTGCCTGCAGGACCTCATCCCTTTTTCTACCTATGTCGCTGGTACCGATATGGACCACGACCTCTGGCTGTTCACCCTCCCCCCTCAGAATGTTTTGCAGCCGCTCAGTGACATCCTTGACCCTGGCACCAGGGAGGCAATACCCCATCCTGGAATCACGTCTGTGGCCGCAGAAACGCCTGTCTGTTCCCCTATCGAATCCCCTACCAATATTGCCTTCCCGATCTTCCTCCTCCCCCCCCCCCCCCTCCCCGTACAGCTGAACCACCTGTGGTACCGTGGACTTGGCTCTGGCCGGTATTCAGACCAAGTCCCGTTCGCCCATCACCCCTGTGTCCGCTAACCTAAATTGGCTCTCTGTCCGGCAGCGCCTCGATTTTAAAATTCTCATCCTTGTTTTCAAATCCCACCTTATCTCTGTAACCTCCTCCAGCCCTACAATCCTCCGAGATCTCTGTGCTCCTCCAATTCTGGCCTCTTGCGCATGCCCGATTTTCATCACTCCACCATTGACGGCTATGCCTGAAGCTCTGGAATTCCCTCCCTAAACCTCTCTCTCCTCCTTTAAGATGCTCCTTAAAACCTACCTCGTTGATCAAGCTTTTGGTCACCTATCCTAATATCTCCTTATGTGACTGTGTAAAATATTGCTTGTCAACGTCTGTGAAGCACCTTGGGATCTTTTACTGCGTTAAAGGCACTATATAAATGCAAGTTGCTATTGTTGTTGTGTTGTAGGAGTTTGGAAAAGGAGTCTCACATCATAGAGGGGGATATTGATGTCCTGCAAGTAAATTTCCACCTTTTGAGTACAAGCTGAATTTACTCTGGATCATTGGGTTAGAAGTGAGATGTGGAACTTCTGCATACTTGTGTGACAGCGCCACTAACCTGCTGTTTTCTTCCCCTGAAGAAGCCGTAATTATGTATTCATGTTGGGTTTGATGTGGTAATACTGCTGCCTATCAGCTTACTGCCCCTGAGAGGGAGGGAAATTGAATGGTGCTGCAGCGTTTAAAACTGATGCTTTGGTCCTTTTTAGCAGAAATGAGGTCCAGAAGAGAAAGATTCCTGAGGATTGAGGGCAGGAAGTTCCTTGACAAGGTGCTGCAGACTTCATACAAGGAGATGACAGAGGCAGCGAGCTCAAGCTCTACCAATCTCATCCTTTATATTTTGGCTTACAAAATTAAGGTGCAATTTCCAGACAAAAAGTATTGGCAGCTCAAACATAAGAAACAGGAGCAGGAGTAGGCCAATCGGCCCCTCGAGCCTGCTCCGCCATTCAATAAGATCATGGCTGATCCAATCTTGGCCTCAACATCACTTTCCTGCTCTCTCCCCAAACCCCTTGACTCCCTTGTAGTTCAAATGTCTGTCAATCTCCGCCTTGAATATATTCAATGACCACACCCTAATACTTTTTATAATGTATACAGAAACTCTGTGATATATCATAAAATGTGAGGAGATTAATAGGCTGGGTAAATGTTTTAATAGTTAATAATTACTTTGAAAATATGTAACGATATCAGTGTCTACAAAACAGAATTGTTATATGGCTTTACCAGCCCTCCACTAGCATTAATCCCAGTTAGTTTATACTGGGAATTACAGATAATTCAGGGTCCTGCACTTTGTCTTTCACTAGCTGTCTAATATTTTTATGTCTCACAATGTTAATTATGTTTTATTCCTTAAAAAAATCTACAGACTGCAGATAACAAACGTCACTGCATCTTCCGCCCTCTTTGATGTACACTGTAAAGAAATCTCCATTTGAAAGACAATCATTGGAACAATCTGGAGAAAAATATTTTTCTTACAGGATGACACAGTTTCATTGACTTCAACGAATGTTAAAGCTAGTGGGTCTTGCATTACATCCATTTTTTACACTGACTTTTAAAGTTAATTAAACTTTACTGGACGTTACTGAAAGTACCAAAGCACTCAGAGCTGATTGCACGTGTTTTTCAGCATCTATGATATGTGCATTTTATCTCGGCTTCATTTGTGCTTGTGAAGTTTATTTACTCTTCTTACTAGTCTGAGTTGGTGAAATGTACATTTAGACTGCCTTCTGCCCTTAATATTTCTTTTGAGTACAGTATCATTTTCCTTTTCAATAACAAAATCGTTTTGACTTTTGAACATATTGCATTAATCACACTTAAATAATTTCTTCCTGCATTTTATATGGTCAGGCAACTCTTTGTTAACTTTACGTGAAAGGACAAATTGAAATTATTGATTCTCACCCTTTACACAATTTGTAGATGTAAGACAAAGGGGCCATGCTGCTGGAAATATGTAACTGTGCTGTGAAATTTTAGCATCATGATTCACAGGGCAACATTGTTTACTGGTTCATGAAAATTAGTGTGAATTTTACTTGCTCTTACCAAATAGTACTTTCTGACAGACTGACACTCTTGAAAGGCAAAACATGCATTTTAACTTGGTCATAATACATCTTCGTCAAGCTGTAATTAGAGCGGTCACTGAATATTCAAGTTACTTTCATTTCAGGGCACTGTTTGATTTAATTACAAAAAGATCAAGCAGAATAAAAATTATGAAGGGGTTTGACAGGGTAGACATAGAGAAGATATTTCCACTTGCAGGGAGTCGTATAAGATAGTCACAAATAAATCCAATAAGGAATTCAGGAGAAACTTTTGTTCCCAGAGAGAATGTGAAACTTGCTACCACAGGGAGTAACTGAGGCAAATACCATAGATGCATTTAAGAGGAGGCTAGATGAGTACATGAGAGAGAAAAGAATACAAGGATATGCTGATAGGGTGAGATGAAGTAGGGTGGGAGGAGGTCTCGCTGTGGAGCTGAAACACTGGCATACATCAGTTGGGCCGAATGGCCTGTTTCTGTGCTGTAACCTCTATGTAAAATTAGAGCATTTAGAAAAGATTATATTCAAAAGTTTCATGCAGCAACTTATACGGAGTTAGGAATAACATGCAACTTGATGAAGATTTATATATAATTGGATTGCAGAATTGTATTTGTACTTGTAGCAAGATTTCCAGGGATATATTATGCAAGTCAAATGTTCTTCAGGCAAACAATATGCATTACATGTAATAGAGTTTTGTACAAGTCAAAATGGAAAAATATCATTAACCCACGAGGAAGCCATTTGGAGTAATGCCAGGAATTAAGGAATAAGGCTCCCTTTGAACACATCATCAATTATCTGAACATGTTTGCCTATTCATTTAGTGCCAAATATAGGGAGCTTGATAGAGTTGATGTAAAGTCTTCATTAGGCACTTTAATTATAGTTAGGATCTTAGGAGAGTGGCATTCAAATGAAGAACCATGACCTCCAAAGGCTGCTCTCCCCTACTTACTTTAGAATTTGAAGGGTGGAGGTCAATTTATTAAAAAAACCTGGTGCAGATTTTCCTCTTGGTACACTATGGGCGTAAAATATTGCTTGGACACAGTGCGTGATCAAACTAAGTGGGAGGATCGCACGCATGTAACAGCCTGCTAATTTTCTGACCGTTAATTAAAATTTTGGCCTGTTTGGCTTGCAGCTCAAAGGCTACAGTCGAAGCCCAGGCTCTTGAGACAGACCAAGGCTTTGTATTTGAAAGATTAATGAAGATATTAAAAAACACAAAAGACAATTCAGTAAGTACATTTTTTGGAGAAAAAAAAATTCTTTCGAACTTTATTTTAGACATTAGAAATTTCAGTTCCTGAGGGGAAAAATGGCAGCTGAATATTTCAGAAACAATTTTGAGTAATTGGATTGGTTGATATACAAACCATGACAGCAAAGTCAACATTTACATCTTTAGATAGGGTTTTCCCATAATTCATGTTTACATAAGGATTTCCAATGTTAAATCTTGACATAGAAAATGTGACTCAAAATCATGACACAAGGGGGGAGAAATTCATGTTCACCAGCAAAGTGCAGTTAAAGGCCGCAATGCTAAGCGAGTGAAATTGGTCGGGGGGGGGGGGGGAGGGGGGGGGAGGGGGGAGGAGAGCAGGGAGATTGGTGGTGCAGCGCTCACCTTCCGTGCAACGCGACCCTGGTGGCGTCGCTGGAGGGATCCGGGACGAAGTTCCTGTCCAGGTGCAGGCGTTGCAGCTTCTCACAGCCTCTGTGAGCGAAGCTGTGGAGCTCGCAGGGAATTGTGGGCAATGAAGAGGTCTGAGAATTAAGGGGCCATGCACACTAAAGCAATACAAAATTAAATGCAGTGAATCAATACATTTTTCAGCCCTTTCTGCCTTTTAAGAAATATTCAATATTTAAAAGAAGTTCCAAATGTGAATATTCAACTGTTAAAGCTGAATTACCTTCCTAACCTCAACAAATGGGAAAACTGCCTCAGCACTAACACAAATGGCTCAGCAACAGGGAAGGGGCACCGAGGGTCTCGCACGCAGCACTCCAGCTTAGTGCAGGGTGTCAACACTGCAAGAGAGGTCCTCTACCCACAGGGGCCAGGAGGCCTGCCAGAAAGAATGATGTGGGAGTAGACCACACTAAGGCCATCACTGCCAGCAGTGTCGCCCCCACCACCTGGCTCCAGTGCCCAAAGAAGCTTCATGACCTCAAACCACTGGTCAAGGTCAGTGAATGCATCTTCAAAAGCCTGTCTCCTACCAACTGCACCACTAGCCTCACACACTGCTCAATGCACAACCCCCAATCACTCACCGACCAACAATCTGCACCAATGACTAGGTACACCTCCCATTCCTAGCCTCACCTCACCTCCTCTCCTTGGAGGAGATGGCACAGGCCATTCTTGGCAGGGGCATGGTTGAGCCCTTGGCCAGCGGCAGGGCTGAAAGGATACAAGATGCTGGTATCCTCGTACATTATCCTCCTTCTGGCATGCACCTCTTGCTTTCCCGCCCTCTTGTCAGCACAACTCCACCCTTGTGCCTTCCTCATTTCACACAGCCAAGAATTGCAGCCTGCCCAGCCAGTGGGTCAACAAGAAGAGGCAGCCTGTCCAGCCAGTGGGACCGCAAGCAGATGATTCCATCCTGGATATCCCAGCCACAAAGGGGCTGCCTGGGATGCATCCTTCCATCCGATTCCTCCTCTTCTGCGTCTTCCTCTTCCCTCTGCAAGCGGATGTTGTAAATGAGAAATGACAGCATAAAATGCTGGAAATACTCAGTTGGTTAGGCAGCATGTTGCCGAGACATGAACTCTGTTTTTCTCTCCACGGATGTTGCGTGACCTGCTGAGTATTCGCAGCATATTCTGTCTTCTCAAAAGCCTTCATTTATCATCCGAGCCCTTGCAAGCGTCCAGCAGCACTCCCTGCACACTTAGAAACCTTTTCACATCTATTGCAGCAAGCCACCATTTCAATAAAATCAAAAATACCCAGTCCAAACTCTTAAATTTAAACTTACCTGAATGATGTGTGTGTCCCTTTAAGAGGTGCAGACATCGCCACTGTCAGCCTGTTTGCACGCCAGGTTAACCTAGCGTGCTTAGGACCCAGCGCTAAATTCAGCACTAGGGTTGAAGTTCATGTTGGTGACGTTAAGTCGGCGTTGCACGCCGATTGACATCACCACGCCGCCATTTTTTCTTTCAGGGTGCTGCCAGTTACTGGCAGCGTAAAGAGGGAAGAGGAATATGGCGGCCGCTGCAGGACCACCCCCCCTCACCAGCTGGTGAAAGAACAGCGGCCACCATTTTATCAGCATTTCATGGCGCTACACAGATGAATTTCTAACCCACTAAGTTTATGGTTAGGAAGTGTTCACCATTGCAAATTTTTAAATAACCAGTGTCTTTCCTGTGCTAATGCACACAGTAAGACAGAATATAATTGCTTTCTCTTACCTGTCCCTGCTGTCTTTGTATTGCTGTTTCTACCCCACTTCGGAGTCCCTGCCTGGCCCCCCTTATCCTGATGACTGCGGCACCCTCCATATTGGTAAAGGCCAAAAAAATAAATTCGCCATGTAGTGCCTATGCCTGAATCAGGTGTGAGGACCTATGCATATGCAAATATGGGGCCCTCAATTGTACTCGGGGGAAAACCAGGCCTACATGTGACGTAACAGGAGGTCCTTAAAGGGATCGTCTGTTAGGCCGCAACCAACAAGGTAAGTTATTATATTCTGACGAAAGGTCATCGACCTGAAACGTTAACTGTTTCTCTTTTCACAGATGCTGCCTGACCTGCTGAGTATCTCCAGCATTTTCTGTTTTTATTTAAGTTATTATATATAGTTACCTGAACGTGGAGCCGGGAGTGCTCCTCCCAACCCCACATTCAAAGAATGTGGGCCGCCACCATCTCCTGACCCGATCGACCCCCTTCCCGTACCGGTGGCCCCACACCCCTTACTCACTTTCCTGAGGGCCACTGCTGGTGTCGCAGCCCAATTTTTATCCCCACATTGTCAGTGAGCTGCCTGTTACACTCCACATACACACCTCAAATATATGGGTGCCCCAAATTTCTAGGCCATAGTCTGTACGGATCACTGTCACACCGTTGAGTATATTTATTAAGTAACTGGGAAGTTATGCTTGAAAAATCAAATTGATAAGCATACAAGTGATAACTTGCATTACTTCCCCCCCCCCTTCCCACCTCTCAGCTGGGTCACAATTGTGTCTAAGCTTCACTGTCAGTGTCTCAGTTTGATGTTAATAGGAAGCACGGACCAGATGCAGTTTTGATAGATCTATTACAGTGGGACATGGCCTATCACTAATAAAGATTAGAGTTTTTAAATCAATCTCCCCATAATGGGCAATTTTCCTGCATTAGTAATAATGGGATGGCTGTGTTTCGGTTTTAAAATTCAAAATGTGGTAGATAGAGGACCTTAATTGATAATAGTTTAAATGTAACACTTATGTACTTTAATATGAAGGGCAGCTATTTGACTTTTAACCAAAGATGGTTTCATTTTGTTTGATGTAAGGGCTATATTTCAGTTTTGAATTAACCTCTTTATAACGTTTAAATTAACAAGGCTTGATATTTTTTCTTATTGAGCTGATGAATTGTTCATTTCTGCCGCAATGACAATATGCTGAGCTTTAAAAAAAATGTAATATATTTTATCAAATAATAAACAAATGTTTAAGCTTTAAAGTGATCGTTGTTGGAGGCCAATCATCACAGCCCCAGAATACCGCAGTAGGAGTTTCTCAGATTAGCATCTTCCGCCCAACCATCTTCAGCTGTTTCTTCAGTGATGACAGGAGTGGGAGTGTTGGCTAATGATTCCAGTGTTCAGCTCCATTCACAACTCCTCCGCTAATGAAGCAGCTCACACCAACCTACTGCAGGGCTTGGATAACAGCCAGGCTTGTGCTGGTGGTAACAATGGCTGCCTAAATGGAGATTCACCCAAAAATTCAGAACATAGGAACAGGAATAGGCCATTCAGCCCCTTGAGCCTGTTCTGCCATTCAATGAGATCATGGCTGATCTGTATCTTAACTCCATCCATCCACCCACCTTGGCTCTATATCCTTTTATACTTTTGTCTAGCAAAAATCTATTATCTCAGATTTAAAATTATTAATTGAGCTAGCATCTGCTGCTTTTTGAGAGAGAGAGTTCCAGACTTCTACCATCCTTTGCGTGAAGAGGTGTTTCCTAACTTCTCTCCTGAATGGCCTGGCTCTGATTTTAAGGTCATGTCCCCTTGTCCTAGACTCCCCCACCAGCAGAAAAAGTTTCTCCCTGTCTACCCTATCAATTCCTTTCAAAATGCTAAAAACTTAAAATAAAATCACCCCTTAACCTTCTATATACCAGGGAATACAAGCCTAGTTTATGAAATCTCTCCTCATAATCTAACCCTTGGAGCCCTGGTTAACATTCTGCTGAATCTACACTGCACCCCTTCCAAGGTCAATATATCCTTTCTAAGGTGCGGTTCCCGTATCTGTACACAGTACTCCAGATGTGGTCTAACCAGGGTTTTGTATAGCTGCAGCAAATCTTCCTCCCCTTTATGTTCTTGCCCTCCAGTTAAAAAGGGTAACATTCCATTAGCCTTTTTGATTTTTTTGTATCTACTACATTTTAGTGATGTGTACACGGACCCCTAAATCTCTTTGGACCTCCACTGTTCCTAGCTTTTCACTTCACTATTTAAATACTCAGACCTATCCTTTTTTGGTCCAGAATGGATGACCTCACTTACCTGCGTTGAAATCCATGTCACAGTTTCGCCCACTCACTTAATTCATCAATGTCTCTGTAATTTTATGCTCCTGTCTGCACTACTTACTATACCACCAATCTTTATGTCATCATCAAACTTGGATATATGGCTCGCTATTGTATTATTGCATGAAGCCTTGCTATTGCCACCCACGTCCCAAGTAGAAATAAAAATGCCAAAAAAAGGAAAGCGAGAGACTGAAGTGAGGGAGAAACAAATGGAGGAGACATAAACAGATTGAAAAACACAGGTGCGGCAGGAGAGAAACTGAAGCAGAAAGGCAGGAGAAACTTTTTGCTGACGTACCAATACCCAATCTCTTAGGCAGTCCCTCGGAACCGAGGATGACTGGCTTCCACACTAAAAATGAGTTCTCAGGTGACTGATGAGTCCAATGTGGGACCTACAGTCTCTGTCACAGGTGGGGCAGACGGTGGTTGAAGGGGCGGGTGGGTGGGGTGCTTGGGTTGACGTGCGCTCCTTCCGCTGTTTGCGCTTGCTCCCGGCAAAGAGACTCAAGGTGTTTGGCGCCTTCCCGGATGCTTCTCCTCCACTTTGAGCGGTCTTGGGCATGGGATTCCCAGGTGTCGGAGGGGATGTTGCACTTTTTCAAGGAGGCTTCCAGGGTGTTCTTGAAGCGTTTCCTCTGCCCACCTGTGGCTCTCCTGCCATGTCGGAGCTCCGAGTAGAGCGCTTGTTTTGGGAGTCTCGTATCGGGCATGCGGACGATGTAGCCCGTCCATCAGAGCTGATCGAGCATGGTCAAAGCATTAATGCTGGGGATGTTGGCCTGAGCGAGAACACACATTGGTGCGCCTATCCTGCCAATGGATTTGCAGGATCTTGCGGAGGCAACGTTGGTGGTACCTCTCCGGTGCTTTGAGGTGCCTGCTGTACATGGTCCATGTTTCTGAGGCATACAGGAAGGCGGGAATCACTACTGCTCTGTAGACGATGAGCTTGGTGCCGGGTTTGAGGTCCTGGTCTTCAAACACTCTCTTCCTCAGGCGACCGAAGGCTGCACTGGCACACTGTAGGTGGTGTTGGACTTCGCCATCGATGTCTTCCCTTGTTGACAGTAGGCTCCCGAGGTATGGAAAGTGGTCCACATTGTCCAAGGCCTCGTCGTGGATTTTGATAATCGGGGGTGGGGGGGGGGGCAATAATGTGCGGCGGGGGCAGGTTGGTAGAGGACCTTTGTCTTACGGAGGCCTACGCTCACGTACGCTTCCGTGAAGGTGTTGGCGATGGTTTGGAGTTTGACCTCTGTGCGCAGACGCAAGCGTCGTCTGCATACTGTAATTCGATGACAGAGGATGGGATGACCTTGGCTCTGGACTGGAGGCGATGGAGGTTGAACAGTTTCCCGTTGGTTCTGTAGATTAGCTCCACTCCAGCAGGGAGCTTACTGAGGGCGAGATGGAGCATTGCAGCAAGGAAGATCGAGAAGAGCGTTGGTGCGATGACACAGCCTTGCTTGACCCCGGTCCGTACGTGAATTGGGTCTGTGGTGGATCCGTTGGTCAGGATCATGGCTTGCATGTCGTCATGAAGCAGGCGGATAATGGTGACAAACTTTTGAGGGCAGCCAAATTTGAGGACACTCCATAATCCCTCATGGTTGACAGTGTCAAGGCCTTTGTGAGGTCAAAGAAGGCCATGTACAGCGGTTGGTGCTGTTCCCTGCATTTCCCTTGTATTTGACGAGCGGAAGATCATGTCCATTGTGCCCCTTAGTGGGCGGACTCCGCATTGCGACTCTGGGAGGAGCTCTTCAGCCACTGGGAGAAGGCGATTGAGGAGGATTCTTGTGATTACTTTTCCTGTGGCAGACAGCAGGGAAACTCCTCTGTAATTACCGCAATCGGACTTGTCACCTTTCTTGAAGATGGTCACGATTACGGCATCTCTGAGATCCCCTGGCATGCTCTCCTTCTTCTAAATAAGAGAAATGAATTCATGTATTCGCGCCAATAGTGCTTCTCCGCTATGCTTTAGTGCCTCGGCGGGGATTCCATCTGCTCCTGAGGCCTTGTTGTTCTTCAGTTGTCAGATGGCCTTTTAAACCTCATGCTGGGCTGGGGTTGTGCTGAGGTGGTGGTGGGTAGCATGCTGCGGGATGGAGTTGAGGACACTCGCATCAAAGACAGAGTCTCGGTTAAGGAGATCTTCGAAGTGCTCCTTCCAGCGGGCACTGACTGCCTCTCTGTCCTTGATGAGTACCTCTCCGTTCTTGGCCCGCAGTGGGGTAGGACCTTGAGTGCTTGGGCCGTAGGTGGTCTTGATTGCGCTAAAGAATCCATGCACGTTGTGGTTGTCGGCTAGCTGCTGGATCTCCTGCGCTTTCGCCACCCACCCACCATCTGTTCTTTAGGTCGCAAGTTTTTTGTTGGGCCTCGGTCTTCAGGCGTCTGTAGAGCTGCTTTCTTGCTCTCGAGTTGTGTTGCTGTTTCCAGATCAGGCATGCCTTGTGCTTGCAGCTTATTAGCTCCTGATCTCCTGGTCGTTCTCGTCGAACCAGTCTTGGTGTTTCTTGGTCGAGTGACCAAGCGTCTCTTCACAGGTACCGATTATGGAGGCCTTGAGTGCAGACCAGGCGCTGTGGACACTCTGTGTCTCTGAATCATTGTGAGTAGTCAGGTTGGTTGTGAGGCGCAGGCTGAATAGGGCTTTCTTAGCGAGGTCTTGGAGTGCTCCAGCGTTGATTTTCCTGTGGCATGGTTTCTGTTGCCGCTGCTGTTTTGGGGCTACATTGATGGAGATGACAGAGCGGATTAGGCGGTGGTCTGTCCAGCAGTCGTCAGCTCCTGTCATGGCGCGGGTGATGCGGACGTCCTTGCAGTCCCTTGCTTGGATGATGACGTAGTCCAGCAGATGTCAGTGCTTGGAGCGAGGGAGTTGCCATGAAGCCTTGTACTTGTCTCTCTGACGGAACAAGGTGTTGGTTATGACAAGGCCATGTTCTAAGCATTTCGTCAGGAGGGTACCGTTGGAGTTGGCTTTCCCTACCCCCTCGCTGCCAATCACACCTCCCCAGAGGTCTGTGTCCTTTCCAAATCTGGCGTTCAAGTCGCCAAGGAGGATCAGCTTGTCGCCCATTGGGACTCAGGACAGGGATTGTTCGAGGCTGGAGTAGAATTCCTCTTTGGTCTCGTCTGTGGCTTCCAGTGTTGGGACTTACGCACTGATGACCGTAGCGTACTGGTTCCGGGCTAGGGTGAGCCGAAGAGTCATGAGGTGTTCGTTTATTCCGCAAAGGGAGTCTCAGACGTCCAACTAGCTCATTTTTTATGGCGCAGCCTACCCCATGGAGGCGGCGTTCTTCTTCAGGTTTGCCTTTCCGAAGGTGTAACCACCGCCTTGCTCCTTGAACTGGCCTTCCCTTGCCCGCCGGGTCTCACTTAGGGCGGTGATGTCCATGTCAAAACGTCTGAGCTCCCGGGCAACGATAGCAGTACGGCGTTCTGGTCTGTCGCTGTTGGGGTTGTCCATGAGGGTCCTGACATTCCAGATCCCGAACTTCATTTTAAAGGGTGCAAGATGCCTGTGCGTGAACTCTTTTATCGTGGAGTGGCCGTTGCACACCAGCTACCACACGGGCTTGACAGAGCAAGGTCTTGGTCCAATGGCAAGGCGATCCAAGACGACTGGAGACCAGGCTCTCCTACATCGGCCTAGCACACACAATGCCCAGTATGCTTAGCTAGAAGCGCATGAGAGGTGGAGAATATTTTAATGCAGCCAAGCATGACAAAATTTGAGAGCACTAATTCAGGTAGTTTTGTTCACATTTATTTTTCCCATACTGACAATTGGTCGGTGATGCGGCATGTGTGTGGGCATGCTGCCAATGTCCCTATCATTTTGCCTGGGATTGTGCCTATGTTTGTGAAATAATTAATGATAATTAGGGCATCATTAAAGGGCTTCTATCCTTTTAGACCTATATATTAATGACCTTTATTTTTCTTTACACAAAGCCCAGGAAAGTTTCCCTCCTTCCAAGTAACTTTTTTTTTTAAATTAAGACTGTAGCTGGCAAGTCCATCTCGAAATCCTTAAAATGCTGCTTCTGTTTCATACCAATTATTGCTCTTTTTAGATTTTGCATTTTACAGACTTCCGTCTAGTGTAAAAGACAGATCTGCTAGCAGATTAAAATTAGACCTGTGTATCATTAGTATCTCCTTCATCAACAGTTTGCTAAAAATGACATCTGTGTATTGATCCAGTGAAATACTGCCAACACTATTGGCACCTTACTAGGGGAGAAAATTAGTTTTGCGTCATGGTGTGAATACTGTCACTTTGTTAGTACAAGAGAAAGCAATGCCTGGCAACTATAAAATGTGGTGATCATAAACAAACATTATTGCAAGCCAATATAGCAGTTGTCTAGTAAATAACATTGGCAAACTGAGACATAGCTAGAAAACACAAAGGTTATGCATAACTTGGAATTCACTATAGAAACCACAGTGGGGTTCCAATGGATTCCAAACACACATCAAGCAAGTTGTATAGATTTACCACCTAAAGGCCAATATTACAAATACTGGCAGGAAGCCTCACCTCTATGTCAGGAAATCACAAGCATGCTCTGTACGATATTGTCTTGATATCTTAAAAAATCTTCAGATCCGGACTCTGGTATCAAGTTGATTTTCTTTATTTCAGTGAATTACAATAAGCAGGCACACAATACATACATCTATGCGTCTACAAGCAAACCGCTCAGTGGGATAACCCAGCCCTCCACTTCTTGCCTCTGCTCCAGGTACTTCAAGCTGCTCAACTTCAACAAACCTCATCTTCATATATCCTCATAGCATATCCCTTCTTGTTTCGCCACTCTTGACTAATTTGGGCAAATGTGCAGGTCAACAGCCCCTCCAAAAAAAACCTGATCTATTTAGCAAAGCCACAGTTCAAGCAAAGGTCGTCAAGACAGCTTGCACAGGAAGATAGCATTAGAAGCAGATGATCTAGTTTGCAGTTATTCACACTGCAAGCTGATACCAAACAAAAACAATGAGTCTCATGAAGGCAGAGATAAGTATGCCGCCCTGTACCCAGACAAGGGAAGTCTGCGTATTGGTGCTCAGTAATTTTCCCGATATCCATAACCCTCACTAACCTCTCACATAACCCTTCACACTTAAACCTCTTTCTACAAAATGTACCCTAAAAAAAGTGCTATCATGTAAATAACTAAGAATAAGAAGGGAAGTATTGTGGAGCAATGAGCAGGACCAGGAGGAGTGTCAGTGGAAATTTTGAGATGGCACAATGCCCTGGAAAATCAACTATTATACTTGTGCTGTGTTGACCTCATCCCATCCATATGCACGTAGTAGACTAACGTTGGTTCTGAACACTAGTTAGGAACTGTCTTTCGATGAGAGGCTGAACCAAGGCCCCAGCTGCTCTCTCAGGTGCATGTAAAAGATCCCACAGCACTATTTCGAAGAAGAGCAGGGGAGTTCTTCCCGGTGTCCTGGCCAATACTTATCCCTCCACCAGCAGCACTAAAACAGATTATCTGGTCATTATTACATTGTGGGACCTTGCTGTATGAAAATTGACCGCTGTGTTTCTTCCATTACAAGTGTGACTACACTTCAAAAGTACTTAATTATCTGTAAAACACTTTGGGACATCCTGAGGTTGTGAAAGGCGCTATATAAATGCAATTCTCTCTGTTATCTTTTACCGTCTCAGGGCAATAAATGCATTGTCCAAATAAAATAACGTTACATTTCATACATACTATTACAAAGACATATCAAGTGCAGGCTAAATCTTTGACTACAGGGAAGAATTGTCTGAGCAGGTTTTTACTTTAAGACTTTTAGGGGTAGAAATTAGGTCGCGCCCCATTTGGGGCGCAAATATCGTCTGGACGCAAATATTAGTGCCTGGCGCTAATTATCGGCACTGACTGGAAACTTCACTTTTACCGCCCCGGGAGGTGAGTGGAGCGCTAAATCAGGCACTGCACACCTGTCTTAAGGCGCAAAGGCCAAGGAGTGAGGCGCTAACTCAGATCGCTGGCGAAGCTCATGTAATGTCAGTCAGCAATGGAACACACACACAATGGCACGGGCCAGTTCTTAAAGGGGATGGTTAATCTTGCTTTCCATCCACATCCTGTTCATTGCAGCCTTGAATCTCGGCCTGGAGAGACTTGCACATCAAATGTGCTGGAAAGAACAATGGAGAGTACCAGGCAAAGAGCTCAGAGTGCTAAATCGATACAAGGAATGGCAAATCAAAATGAACCTGCAAAGTGCTGCTCAGTACCCAAAACTCCTTCACACAACGTTGAATCTCTCCAGAAGTCTCTCCCTCTCTCTCTCAGAATGCGTAGTTCAAAAATGCCACCAACAATAAAAGACAGGAAGAGGCCCCCTTTAAATAGTGCCCCCCCCAGCCCCACAGCGATTGATAGCGTTCCAGTCTTCTGGTCGTTGGATGCGCCAGGCGGTAAGGCAGGGGGCGCCACTCAATTTCCGCTCTGGGGCGCCACAAGGGCGTTGCACCATGGAATGACGTCACAATCTGCGCGCGCAGGTGGTCGC